>CALSFV010000215.1:1200000-1530990 GCA_943737045.1 Parapristionchus giblindavisi
AATTTATTTAGAATTTATCAAATTTCACAAAAGTGAGATTTTCGGTTTCTTCGATTTCGTCTTAATTTTTTCACTAATTATGCTAGCAATGTGTGTTGTATCGTTTTAAAAGTATGAGACGGATTCTTGGGAGCAAGAATCTACCGAGATCCGAGCGAGAATCCATTAGTCGTGGACGTCAGATGGGACTGTCACTGACACTCTGTCACAGCAGTTCCGAGTGACTGTTTCGACTATCCTGAAGGTCATCAAAACTTCAATCCGTACTCAAACAATGAAGAAGGTTAATATACGACCTCGCAAGCCGACCACGACATCGGATCGTCTGATTACATGCATCTCGAAGGAGAAACTGAGGCTCACTACAATGGACATCAAGCGAGCACTAGCGGAGATTCGCTAATTTGAGGTGGCTAAGGTTTCTAAACATGGCTGAAAAGATGTTTGAAGGAATGAAAAGTGTCTCTAGCATATCTCCTTCTTCATAATTCTCTTCACGTGAACCAGGGGTCCAACCCCATCTTCAGAGAAACAACAACACAACATCAATCCTCCTCCATGCTTCACGGTGGTCCGTTGGTACTTCACATCCAATCTAGTGCCAACCGGACGACGAACATGATTTATTTCCACCGTACCAATCATCAGAAACTGGTTTTCGTCTGAGAATACGACCTAATTCTACTGTTAAGAGGTCCAATATCAGTGCTCTTTTGCCCATGTGATCCATGCTTTGCGATTCTTTTCGGAGATCAGCGGTTTCTTGATATGTCGACGTTCGAAGAGACCCGAAGCGCGAAGACGATGTTGTACATTGTTCACGGACACCTCAAACATCTTTTCAGCCATGTTTAGAAACCTTAGCTACCTCAAATTAGCGAATGGATCACATGGGCAAAAGAGCACTGATATTGGACCTCTTAACAGTAGAATTAGGTCGTATTCTCAGACGAAAACCAGTTTCTGATGATTGGTACGGTGGAAATAAATCATGTTCGTCGTCCGGTTGGCACTAGATTGGATGTGAAGTACCAACGGACCACCGTGAAGCATGGAGGAGGATTGATGTTGTGTTGTTGTTTCTCTGAAGATGGGGTTGGACCCCTGGTTCACGTGAAGAGAATTATGAAGAAGGAGATATGCTAGAGACACTTTTCATTCCTTCAAACATCTTTTCAGCCATGTTTAGAAACCTTAGCCACCTCAAATTAGCGAATCTCCGCTAGTGCTCGCTTGATGTCCATTGTAGTGAGCCTCAGTTTCTCCTTCGAGATGCATGTAATCAGACGATCCGATGTCGTGGTCGGCTTGCGAGGTCGTATATTAACCTTCTTCATTGTTTGAGTACGGATTGAAGTTTTGATGACCTTCAGGATAGTCGAAACAGTCACTCGGAACTGCTGTGACAGAGTGTCAGTGACAGTCCCATCTGACGTCCACGACTAATGGATTCTCGCTCGGATCTCGGTAGATTCTTGCTCCCAAGAATCCGTCTCATACTTTTAAAACGATACAACACACATTGCCAGCAAAATTAGTGAAAAAATTAAGTCGAAATCGAAGAAACCGAAAATCTCACTTTTGTGACTTTTGATAAATTCTAAATAAATTTCACCGTAAGGGATAACCCGGGCTAATTTGTTGTGTAAAACACGTCAAAACTCTACCAAAATTATCCCTGTAAATCTGGACTCAATCGGTTGAGTTTGAAAAAAGTTATGGCGAAAAATCCAAGTGTTACACTTTTTTGGCCAGAACTGTAAAGATAGTCATTGAATTCAGTGTGTTCGATTTTGTTTAAAGATGGAGGCCCTCGAATGTCTATGCAAATACGTAACATCATTTGTGCAAGAGATTAGTGATATGCAATAAATTGGCGTGGCCAGACATCTATCCCTTGGTGTAGTGGTAAATGCGCTGTCTAGTTAACGTAACGTCGCGAGTTCGAAACCTATTGCCGAACTTTCTTATTTTCAAAATTTCGCGCCTTTACCTGTACATCAAGCATGATTCGTTCACGATTCTAGCGATCAATAAGCTGAATTAGCATAAATAATCTATGAACGGTATGCAGAATAACTTTGGCTATATTTCTGTCTTCACAGTTTGTTCACGAAAATATTCGCCGGACTCCACCTTTAAACAATACATTCGGGCTTATTTTCTATTGTGCCAAGCTTGTAACTTATTCAAGTCGGAGAAGCTTATTGGAAAACCTTTCAAACATTGTATGAATAGTCATGAAACAATCGTCTTTATGTTTGTATAAGGAGGTCTTATCGACTCGTCTCTAGTATCAGTGATAAGGGGGAGTCACTAGCCCAGCTAAATTTCATTCTCTTTCATTCTCAAACTCTACTTCGCTCCTTCTACCTCTACTCTTCAGAGTGTATTGATTACTATTAACTTGAAATGGATCGTCAACCAACTAACGAAAACAATGTAAGTGCCTATTTACTATTAGCCAACGATCCAATCTCATAAATACAAATAGTCCAACAAATTAACACTTGAGTTTAACGTTTGAAATGTATTCAGTCATCATCTTTCTCATACAATTATTCCTTCAACAACGAATCAAGCTCTATCTCGTCTCAGATAGACAAGTCTATTAGCATTGTACAAGTAAGTAGTCTAATTCTTTCAACTTTTTCCCACTTTAGGGATTCGGGGCATTCCTAAAAGTATAAGCGATGATTTCTCTTACTTTCAGGATCAGAGGTCTACTTTGGGCGATCTACATGGGCAGATTCATTCTCTCGAAGGGATCAAAATGATCGAGGATATTATCAGAAATAGATACTAGAACTAAACTGTTCATATCTCTACAATAATGGTTTTTATAGTTTCCATCCTTCCCTCAGCATTCTAATTTTTGAACTCTCATAATGACCCTTTACTTCATTATATTTGCTCTTTGATCTCTTTCGTTAAGAAGTATTTGCATGACTATTGTAATGTTTTATTATTAATATTATGTTATTTATGTAGTATTGATAAAGAATGTACGTCCAACTATTATGGAATTCCTCAAGCATTCAAGCATTCATAATCAAATCAATAATCAATATAACTCAATCAATAGAACTGTCATTGCGCAATACTATGAAATGGCTTCACTCTTTTTCTTTCAATCGACTCTTATCGATCTCAATTATGAAGAGGACTGACTACAAAATAGAGAGTGTTATCAATCAGAATTCAAGATACAAATAGAGGAGAAATAAAGTGAAATTGTTATGAATGATGAGTCATAAAGATGAAAAACTTGATCTATTGAATACATTTTCCTCAACAGGACCAATGAGAAGTAACTACGGTCAATCGACAAGCGGCTTTAATGGCAATAGTCTCTCGTAGACAAAGAAAGCGAGAGAGTGTGGCCGGAGCGTAGATTTTCCAATTTGCTTGGGGTGCCGCTTTAATTCCCTCAATGATCTTTAGACCATTACAGTCTATTCAGGAAATTGGTTCATTCATAAGATCCACTACGTTTGTATGAACTTCATTCTGAAAGATCAATATTACGATAAACAATGAAATCTGTTGCTTACTCCCTAACATTCTAGGAAAGTGTGCAATATTTAAAAGGGAGTATTCATCGGAAATATGTGCTTATTATAAACACCAACCATAGGTTTGCCTTGGATATTGTGATATCTCGTTGAACTAGGAGTATAACCAGTAGTTATTATGCGATATAACCATGCGATATCATCTTTTTGTTGTCTAAGTATTGAGATAAAGTGAAAAAAAGGAAGCTGTGGTGAAATTCTCGTTATGACTGCTGCTCAAATTTACCAGGTTTTGTTTTTTCTCCTTCATTTTTGTTTAATCGATGTCAGTTTTTGTTTGTAAACAATGAGAACGTTAAGTATAGTTTCATATGCATGATTCATGACTGTTTGCAATAACAATAACTATAATAGTTGTGATTAATAAAAAAAACCATCATAATATATATCTAATAATTCACTCGGATGACTATATCATACTCGTATCAGATTAATGATTGACTATTTAGAGTGCTGAACTTCAACTTCTCGATGATTGGACAACAGTTATCTGTATTGCAATAGGAATAGTCACATTCCCATTGAGTCTATTCGCCCATTATCGTCTTTTAGTCCTTCCTACTTATAAGAAGAACTACTTATTCAAGCTCATCATCATTAATGGATTCACGGTATTATTTTAGTATTTTGTTGAAACAGAACTTGACTTCAATCGGTTGCTTGAAAGAAAATTTGAACCTCAGTAAACCTTAAAAGCACATCTAATTTGCTCTGGCAACGTTCTCTCGTAGGCAAAGAAAGCGAGAGAACATTCCCAGAGCTCAGAGTTAATTTGCTGGGGTGTTTAAGCAGGTGACAAACAGTTTCTTCATATCAAGCACAGCTCTGAAGACAGTTTCTTTGCAGTGTCCGATATCATACTTGGTCACTCTGATTCTCGATCAATTTCCAAGTTGGTCGGCTTGGTTTCCATTCTATGATACTATTCAGGTGAGAATACACCCAGCTTTAAGCTACATTAGACCTAACTCTGTTGCACTATCCATGAAGCTTGATATGTAAACGTTTATCAATAGTCCTCCCTCCGCTAGTGACGTCAGGTTTATCGATAAACGGTTTGCTCAGCTTCATGGATACGGACCTGATGCACTGGATAGAAAATTTCTTTGTTCCTGATATTTTGTTTCATTTATTATGATTATAATATTTAGAGTGCTAAACTTGCTCCATTCTGTCTGGCTCTCGATCTCGCTAATGTTTCCATACATACACATTCTGACTTCTTCGTTTCACTTAATCGATTGATTTATCTCCTCAAACCACTCGATCTACATAAGGTGACTTATCTAATTGTGCATGGTACACTCGTAAGATGCAGTAATTGTAAAAGCATTACACCTAGCTAATTTTGATGCTCATGCGTCTGATCTCTCATAAAGTGGTATTAGAGCTCATTAACTCCTCACTTCGTACTTATCAATTGATTGAACTTCACTTTGTTTCGAATGTTGTTCAATGTTTTTATGTTACATTAAATTAAAAATAATGTAAAATTAAGCAGTTATTGATTGCAGATCGATCGTAAACTTTTTTTCACTTCACTATTGATCACAACGATAGTTTCCATAACTTTCTTTACTCTAACTCTTCAATCAAGTTATTCATATCGAGAGATTTTGAATGGATATGGACAACGAGCATGGGTTGCTGATGGAGTTGATTCTGTTAGTTATTTATAAAAAGAATTTAAAAATATAGTACATATATTCTTTTTGTTACACTGATTGTATATTAAAGAGATATTTCGTAAAGCTAAAATCTAATATTTAGACACGACAAAATATATTCTCTTAAAATAAAATAATGTTTTACGACTGTTTCGAAATAAAAAAAAGAATTAGTGTTAGATTTTAAAGCTTTTTTGAGGTTACGTTACTTTTTTCAGAAATATCTACTCCCTTCAACTGCTTACTTCGGTTTTGTGGGCTTTGCTGGCATAATTATCAATTTTATCATGGCAGTGATTCTTTTCAAAAGAAGAAAACGAGTGACTATGGTACCAAGTAAAATAAAGGATAGTACTGAACGAGGTGAACATTTTTGCTATTTACAATTAGATTCCAGAAAAAAAATTCGATTTCTAAAGCTTCGATTAGTATAATACGCTACGCTCTCATTAAAGAGAGCGTAACCTCACTCAATGGTCTCTTCGGCGCGCAATGCTCTCTCGTTGTTAGAGAACAGAGAAATAGTGTGCGCAATGAAGAGGCCATTGAGTGAGGTTACGCTCCCTTTAAATAGGGAGAATCTCGAATATCTGTGCAAATCTATAACATATCTCTTGTGCAAGGGGTAAGTGATATGTATGAATTAGCAAGGCCATTCATCAATCCCTTTGTGCAAAGGTAAAGTGCGTACTCGCTAGCTGAAATAGCGTAAAATAACATTCGAGAATCTTCTGGCTTCACAGTTTGTTCACGAAAATATTCGTGGGATTCCATCTATAAGAATGAGCAATATCTACCCTGATCAAAGCATTTATGTAGGGATATTTCTATAAGAATAATGCAAGATTGTTTTCAGGACTAGTAATTCGTTCGATGTCATCAGCAGTAGTCAAAGCTGTAGTTATCTTCTCCGCGGTAACCTTTAAAGACACATCAATTATATTTTTTGTTGGGCATTTCAAAGAAAGTAACACTCTATTTCTCTTTATCAAGACTCGGAATGTGCAGAGAAAATAGTGTAAAATTTTAAAGTGAAGTTTAAAGATTGAAATTTTCAGGTGATTGGGAACGCCTCAGGCATCGAAAAGAGTGTTTCGAAGTACGTCTTCACTGTGTTCCATGCACTCAATATGACTCTTCCATTCTGGTTCTTACTCATATTCTGTAAGACTGTTAGACGAGAGATCTTTCCCATTCTGGATATGAGACACGATAGTATCTCATCTACATCTGGAATATCTAATAAAATTGGAGTATAGATTTGATGTACTTATCAGTTGAACGTTTTGTCATACATGTCACAGCCTTACATTTAGAAACATCATTTGCATTATCAAAATTAATAAACGAACATGAGGACTCGAAAATTCTCTCTATTGATGATTGTTCATTTCTTGATCGAGAACTCCGTTGGTGATGAAACTCACATATTAAAGGGAATCCACTTACACTCTCCCTAACAGCGGGAGGACAGCGACAGGGGGAGGGCACAAAGTTGCAAAATCATCCTAGACCATTCATATTTGGTGGCTAGAGTCCCTAGGGGTGGGATACACTTCAGCCAAAAAATTGGCCCCAATTATCGATTTTTGATCTACCAAAACTGAAAAAATCAAATTGATTTTTTTCCAATCGTGTCATATATCATTCGAAAGAGCATTGAAAGTTATGTAAAACTGAATTGTTTCAAAAGATTTCGTCCATCGGTTTTTGAGAAAAATCCGATTTTTCGAAAAAATGCAAGATTTTTTTCCTTTCGTTAAATAGCAGACCACTTTCCAGAAAACAGTTATTCCTGAATTAGTTGATATTTTGTGTGAAAATGGATGGACTATCCGAATAAGACACTCATTTTAAGTATCTCCATTCCAGAACATGACATATTGGCAAAAAACTAGCGGTTTTTAGAGTTACAATCGTCGACGCAGGTTCGAATCCGGCCGCGGGACAAAATTTTTGCAAACTTTTTTTCGTTCCCTTTTGGCTTGTAATCATCTTTTTTCGATGTTCAGGACTGTTTTAATTGGTTTTCAGATCGATCAATACCTAAAACGCAATGTTCTGAAAGTAGAAATTTCTTCACCATTTTACGTCGGTTTGTTCTCAATCCACCAATTCAATTGTTTCGTCCATGTTGAAATTTTCGTTCTTGTTCTTTCTGATGGAAGTGACTATTACTCCGGTATTTTTTACTCGCGGGGCACACCGTTCAATCCCGTGGTGTACATCGCGAGGTACACCACGGGGTAGAACATTTAGACGGGGTATCTCGCGAGCTGCAGCCTCTAGACGGGGAGCCCCGCGAGGTGGATGACGGCGTGCCCACCCCGCGAGGCACACCGCCCCTTCCATATATTTTCGCTGCCCTCACCGAATTATTTTTATTTAGTGGGTCGATTTAGAAAAATCGTTATTTTTCGCTTAAATTATACTCTTTCACAGAAAAATGAGCTTTATATAGTGGGTCAACCCTGAAAACGAGCCCAATATAGTGGGTCACTCATCACATTGTGAGGGTATGAAAATGTATGGCCCCTTCCACACCGTAGTGCACCTCGCGGTGTACTCCGCGAGATTTGGCCTCTCAACGGTGTGCCCCGCGAGCAAAAACTACCGGAGTAGATCTTCTTCAGATATTAACGCCTTATCATCAATTGCATCAGCTTCGTTCTTATCCAATTCGTTCAGTAAATTCCTCCATTCTGTATCCAAGTTTAGTTCATCGCTATCCACATCGATAGTAGAATAATTCCACATTTAAAGGGACTTGAAAAATTTTTTTTTTTTTTTTATTTTTCATCGATTCATCGATTTTAGTGACTGCTTTAGAAAATAAGTTTTCGTGTCGGATAACAACAACTGAAATAACTTGAAATCATTTGATGTATTATGAAAACCAATTAAAACAGTCCTAAACATCGAAAAAAGATGATTAGAAGCAAAAAGGGAACGAAAAAAAGTTTGCAAAAATTTTGTCCCGCGACCGGATTCGAACCTGCGTCGACGATTGTAACTCTAAAAAACCGCTAGTTTTTTGCCAATATGTCATGTTCTGGAATGGAGATGGTAAAAATGAGTGTGTTATTCGGATAGCCCATCCATTTTTACACAAAATATCAACTAATTCAGGAATAACTGTTTTCTGGAAAGTGGTCTGCTATTTAAAGAAAGGAAAAAATCTTGCATTTTTTCGAAAAATCAGATTTTTCTCAAAAACCGATGAACGAAATCTTTTGAAACTTGTCAGTTTTACATAACTTTCAACGCTCTTTCGAATGATATATGACACGATTGGAAAAAAATCAATTTGATTTTTTCAGTTTTGGTAGATCAAAAATCGATAATTGGGGCAAATTTTTTGGCTGAAGTGTATCCCACCCCTAGGGACTCTAACCACCAAATATGAATGGTCTAGGATGATTTTGAAACTTTGTGCCCTCCCCCCTCCGCCCTTACAGAGAGCGCGTTTTAAGAGAGACTTTCTGGCTCAAGTGACATTCTCTTGGCACTTGGCCAAAAAGTGGTATGAACCGATCGGGCCCAAACCGTGCACAGTTGTAGTATGGGCTGACATGAGCTCACAGACGGAGTTTGGGTTCGTCATATCTGCACCCTCGCTACATATAGTAAGTTCAATGAAGTGTCATCAAAATTTCAAAGTTTACGGATTCGTTCGATATGTGTATATGACGAAGGGCAATAGTAAGCAGGTAAATTCCACCAAGTATCATCCCGATCCAAAACCGTGAGACCCAGAAAAAAATTTAAAAAGACATAAAAAATATTTTTCAATTTTATTTTATTTTTCCTACAATTGCCTATCGGTGAGGGTCATTTTTTATTCCTTCAATTTGACGAGTATTCATTAGTGTAACTATTGTATGAAAATGAATTAAAACAAATTGGGAAAAGGTTACCTTATTCCCGAAAAACCACGATTAATTGGCCTTTTTATCGCCAACTGAGCGAATAAGCATTTACCGGTTACGGTTATGCAAATTCAAAAATTCAAAATTGATATTTTTTTCCGAAAAATAGTGTGATATTACTATTCAAATATTCAGATAACTAACAAATGATAAAAGAAAACAATAATATAATACCGAAATCGAATGAAAACAAATAGTTATTGCCGAATTTTGAATTTCCGCATTTGCATTACCGTATCCGGCACACGCTTAATCGGCTCAGTTTACAATAAAAAGGCGAATTAATCGTGGTTTTTCGGGAATAAGGCAACTTTTTCCCAATTTGTTTTAATTCATTTTCATGCAATAGTTACACTAATGAATACTCGTCAAATTGAAAGAATAAAAAATGACCCTCACCGATAGGCAATTGTAGGAAAAATAAAATAAAATTGAAAAATATTTTTTATGTCTTTTTAAATTTTTTTTCTGGGTCTCACGGTTTTGGATCGGGATGATACTTGGTGGAATTTACCTGCTTACTATTGCCCTTCGTCATATACACATATCGAACGAATCCGTAAACTTTGAAATTTTGATGACACTTCATCGAACTTACGATATTTAGCGAGGGTGCCGATATGACGAACCCAAACTCCGTCTGTGAGCTCATCCCAGCCCATACTACAACTGTGCACGATTTGGGCCCGATCGGTTCGTATCACTTTTTGGCCAAGTGCCAAGCCATAAGCAAAATATGTTCACTGAGTCAGATAGTCTCTCTTAAATACACTTTTTTTTATTTCTGGTGTCATTTTGGCGTCATTGTCAGTTGAGATATCAAGCCGAAACTTGTACACGATGTAATGTATGCACGTATTTCCTGATTTTTTTGTTATCGAAAGGTGTAAATGATTATGAAAACCAGAAAAGAGCTTCCTTCTTTAGCTTCCTATCATCTCAAGTGACATCAGAAAGATCCAACGATGGAGGGTAGGCTTCTGCGAGAAGTGCAACGACGATTAAAGGTGTGATAGTCATGAGAAATGCTGAGTCAGCAGAAGCGCGAATGCCTTTTAACGTTTTAAATTTACAATAGCGCGGGAGCATGGATCAATGAGTGAATAAAGTCGATCGATAGTGATCTACACTGACAAACATGCTTAAACGTTTGATCTTGACAACAAAAAATTCAGCAAAAGAAAACTGCTTCAAGAACCCGCGGCAGTCAAAATTAAACGTGGACACTTTATCTACTGTACACTACACAGGTCTTTGTATGGGTGGTTGATAGATGAGTTAACGAACCCATCGGGATTGTTTGTGTAGAGGACCGCGCGAACTTTCGAATCGACTAGCCAAATTTCAGTATCGATTTTCTCGAAGCTCAGGTCGATTAGGCACTGTCTAAAAACGGATTTTTGATAAGCATCTATAACTGATTTTAGTCATGCTATAGACATCTCACCGAAGCAGGCCCAACTGAGACCATTCCATTTGAGACCGTAAGGTCTCTTTCTACCTTTTCTTGACATTTACAGATTTGCATGTATGTATTACGTAATACGCGTGCTTATGAAAGTAGTGTAATTATTGTTCGCATTGTTTGCTTATTTTACTCTCCGCTCTGACAACGCTATCTCGTAGAAATGTAAAGCGAGAGAGCACTGCCAGAACGGAGATTTTAAAATTAACTCGGGGTATACATCTAAGGTCTCTTTCTACCTTTTTCTTGACATTTACAGATGTTTCTATATCATTTGTTCAGTCATGTATGATTTGAATTGGTTCATGTTTCATAGATATAATGGATACAATAAGTATATAAGTTTATGCATAAGTTTCTTTACAACATTTTAGCCCTCATATTTCTCTTGTTGTTTATCGCTGGGGCTCCTACTCTCGATGCTCGAGGGACACTTCCTCCCCCACCCTAGTATTATTTTCTCGTCAGTCCATCTCGTCGTCCGGCTGAGAATGCCTCATGTTTTTGTCCCCGATCAAATTCACCTCCGTGACGCCAGGGTCCATGCCGCAGTGAATCTTCTAGCCCTGCGACGTCAATTCGATTGATTCGGCTATACTAGGGATGAAAGATGGGTCCTCTACGACAATGATGAGCATAAACGTCAGTGGGTTGATACAGGTGAGGTTGCAGCAGACGTTCCTAAACCCGTTCTTCACACCCCGGAAAATGATGCTGTCGGTTTGGTGGAGCGCCAAAGGAGTTGAGTATTGGGAGCTGCTATCCCAAAGCCATATTATAATCGTACATGTATATCTTACTCACCTGAGAAACTTGCAGGGCAGTTCTACACCCACCCACTGGATGCCCCCAACATTGCCCCCTCCGACTGCTATCTGGTTGCGGCCCTCTATAGCTTCCTTAAAGGGCAGCACTTCGATGACTGAGCCAAAGTCGAGAAGGTGTTGGCCAACTTCTTCAAGTTCCAGCCCAGCTCTTAATTGCTTTATCGGATCTACAAGTTGCTCGATAAATGGCGCAAGACTATCAATGTAAAAGGGGCCTACTTCCAAGTTGAGTCGGCGTTTGTATATTTTGTGGCAGATAAATATGTTCGTATAAAATTTTGTAAAGAAACTTATGTATCAACCTAATATATAAGTTTATGTCATTACCAATAATTACATGTCTTCCAGGGCTGTGCATTTTCCGTTTTCCGATTTTCCGATTTTCTCTGAAAAAGTTGGAAATTGTTTCGATAGATATCTGCAAATTTGGATTTTTTGTGGTGAGATATGTACAGGAGTTTGTTGTGGGTGGACATTTGGAAGGAACGTAATTATTTTCTTTACTCCTTTCATTTCACACACTGAATGTTCAAATGCAGAAGTTCAGATAGTGTCTGATTAGCCCTTTATCGATGGGTTGACGTTTCTCAGATATAATTATGGTGAAATCGTATATTTATGCCATTTCCGAGTTTATGCCACATGTCTGTTATATATCATTAAAGTAGGAGACCCTTGAGTTTGAATGACTTACTCCCGCAACGTTCAAAAGGGGGGGGGGTGTTGTTTATACTGTTAGGGAAATTAGCGTGAGAGACAATAAAAAATGAGAGAGCCAAGTATTCAAATCGAATGGGCACTCTCTGCATTTTATTTTTTTTTATTTATCATACATCATAAAGATGTTCCAACAAGTAAAATTAACGAATTAAAATTAAGAAATCTGCACAGGGAGAATAAACGGGGGCAATGGATAAAGGGAAATGGGGGAAGGTGAAGAAGGTCAGGGATGTCTCTGCATGCCTTAAAAGCTGTACTTTCAATGCTCACTGTGAGCTATAAACATATTGGGAATCAATATCCGATGTGTCTTTTGGTTCATGTGATAAATCTCTATCATTCTACCCGAAAAGTTTTATTACTCAAAAACTCGAGGGTCTTCTTAATCTCCCAAGCTAATTTTACTCACGGCATTGGCAATACTCTCTCGCAGACAAAGAAAGCGAAAGACTATGGCCAGATCGGAGAGTTTGAAATTATTATATGTATATAATATTGATTATGTTACAATATCGATTGCATCATTAGTTTGAACAGTCTCTATACCTCCACAAATGCCTATAGTATTGACTCCAAGATAGGAAGTGGTTCCCTCTCAACATAAGAGTGAGATCAGTGAAAGAGTGGCCAGATGATCAGACTAGATCGATGGGCAGAGACGCAGAGAGTCATCGCGCGCGCACTGAACTCGATTTAGCAACACTGTTAAAGGTGGCTTCCGGGCAATATTTTCGTGAACAAACTGTAAAGACAGAAAGATAGCAAAAGTTATTCTACATCCCATACATAAATTATTTTATGCTAATTCAGCTTATTGATCGCAATAATCATGAATGAATCATGCTTGATTGTACAGGCAAAGGCGCGAAATTTTGAAAATAGCAACGTTCAGCAATAGGTTTCGAACCCGCGAAGTTACGCTTACTAGTGAGCGCTTTTACCACTGAGCTACGGGATTGATGAATGGTCGTGCTAATTTCTTGAATATCTCTCATCCATTACGCAAATGATATGTTACGCATTTGCATGGATATTCGAGGGCCTCCATCTTTAAGACGGTTGGCGGGTGGGGATAACTTCACTGAAAAAAAACATCAAAATTTTAAAAATCATAATTTTGATAAAATAAAGACGCTAAATGACTCTAATAGTTCTCCTGACACAGATTTCGTTTGAGAAAGTCGAAAAATATGTTCATAAAGATAACAATTATCATAACAAAGAAACTGTTCCATATTAACATAATTTTTATTTGTTTATTCAGTTCATAAAAATAATTGCGACAGACCATTTAAACAGTGTGATCAGGCAGGGCAGTTTGCACACTACCTGAGAAAAATCAGAATGGCTCATTATACTTGGGTAATTTACCGGAAGTTAGCTCTTTTTTGTGAAAATTAATATTTTTGTACTTTAGTAATGTTTTAAAATTTAAAATTAATAACTGTACTATAAAGGTAGATTCTAGTTCTATAGTAATCCATATCTCTATCGGATCTTAATGATGGTGTACTGATAATTACTAACATTGGGTGAGTTTTTCAATGTGTATTATTGTTTTGGACCTATGTGGTCAATGGCTGCCAATGCCATTAAATTTATTCCATTTTACGTACATTGTATCAAGAAATAACGCCATCTTTGGGATATTGTACTTATATACATCCACAAAGTTGTCTTCTTTATGGCATCTCTAAGGTATGCACCAACTCTAGCAAAAGCATGAGAACTATAGGATAAAAGCATGAGGACTATAGGATAAGAAGAAATATAAGGATTTAACTATATTCGTAGTATATATAATTAAATCATTCCATTTTAACTATATATAGTACGAATTCAGAGTATTTCACGGAAAGACGTAAATTCATGTATTCCATAATTCCTTATTTCAATCAATCCTCTTCTCTTTTCTGCCTCACTAATTGATTTACATTTTTTAATGCTGTCTCAGATCTATCTCGGATGTATAACTAATTTTCTCAAATTAAAAATTCATTTCAATGTTTTGTTCTTGATTTCTTTACCAAATACTTTTACGGGCGTGTTAGAATTCCTCTTGTAACAGTCCAACGCTACCGCAATCGTCAGTTATAGTTCCATTCATTTGTTTTATTCGTACAAGTAATGCAATATTCACTGATATGAAATAATCACTGAAAGCATATTGAACATAAAGTACAATGCTTTATTTATATGTTTAAATATATGTGGCCATTTTGCGTTAAATAAGTTAGTTCACGTTAATTATACGGGACCTCTGTCGCAAAATAGCCTTTAGCGTAGGGAGAGCGGAATCACGTCAAGGAAAAATAGCAAAAATAGTTGAGCCTATTTCAGAGTGTTCATCTTTTGCTAATCCTCTTCGGGGAATTGAACCTTCTTGCCGACCAACCGGCCGTTTTGAATGTCCGAGCTCTTATCCACTAGGCCATGGGACCCTATTCGAGGACATGTTAAACGATATACATATACTCCACAGCTCCAGAACTTATATACCGATGCAATGCTCCGCCCCTTTCTGATTAACCCCGTTTATATATTGATTCTGACTCCGCCCATTTAACTGCGCGGGCTTGGACACCGATTACAAGCATCATAAGACCCCAAATATCTTTATTATTTCTGAAAACGGAATCCTCCCTGCGACACATCAGCAGTCGTCCAGACGGCCAACGAGGAGGCTTCTGCAGCAGCTCACATCTTCGTATCCCTCTCTCCAAACTCTTCCTCTTCCTTTCCCTTGAGAGCCGTATAAAATTGAGAAGTTTGTCGGCGGCGACGAGTTGACCATGCTCATCAGCCATGACGACGAAATCGAAGAATCGACATGTAAACGACATCGGTTACTAACATTAACAAGGGAATGGTCTCAATACGGCCTGACCTTATGAGGTGTCAATAGTGTGACTAAAATTAGTTATATATGCCGATCGCAAATCCGTTTTTAGACAGTGCCTAATCGAGCTGAGCTTCGAGAAAATCGATCTTGAAATTTCCCTTTCTTGGCTGGCTGGTCGATTCGAAAGTTCGCATGGTCTCCTACACTAAACTATCCCGATGGGTTCATTGGCTCATCTATCAGCAATCAAGAGATCTACTTCCGTAGTATAGTGGATAAGGTGTCCACGTCTACTTTTGATGGCCAGGGGTTCGATCCCCCTTGAAGCCATTTTCTTTTGCTAATTTTTTTCTTGTCGAAAGATTGAAATATTTTGCTGTTATTATGAAAACCAGAAAAGAAAATAGGAAAGCAGGTCGTTGTCTCGATAGTTGATAGATGAGTTAACGAACCCATCGGGATATTTTAGTCTAGGAGACAGCATGAACTTTCGAATCAGCCAAGAAAGCCAAATTTCAATATCGATTTTCTCGAAGCTCAGGTCGATTAGGCACTGTCTAAAAACGGTTTTGCGATCAGCATATATAACTAATTTTAGTGACACTATTGACATCTCATAAGGCCAGTCCGAATTGAGACCATTCCCTTGTAAGTATCACATTTTTCTTTGAAACGAACATCTTTTGCTATTGCTGATTTAGAAAGAAAATATAATGAACTATTATGAACAAAGGATAATTTGGTGTTCAGAAGCGGTGAAAATAAAAGTAAAAGTGACGATAGTGTGTAAAACGGGGAGTGTTCTCTATTTTTTCGTTTATTTTCATGACTTTTGAACAGAACATATGATTAGCCTAGGTAAACCCGTACCTCCAAGAGCGGCAACGGATCGGAGATGGTCTGACGTTATCGTCGATGATGTCCATCAAGCTTGGCGCACGCGTGGTGTCAGTCGACTATACTACGGTCGTGAAGGGTTCGATGTGCTTCATGGACGATGAATTTGATGCTCTGTAATGGATTTGTCATTATTCAAAGTATTAGTTGAATGTCTCTGATAGATCAACAAAGTAATGAAAAGCGAATGTTTACAGAGCGAAGACCTTCAAATTTAGAAAATTCTCACAGACTGACAAGGGAAGTGTAAGAAATATCTTTTAGACCTATAGACGAAAGTATTTTTCCTCGATAGCAATAGGCAATATAAGGTCGGAACCAAAAAATCAGCGGCTGACATGCACTTTCCGATTTTATATAATTAATCAAATTTTGAACATTCGAGCGCGCTGTTTTCAGGCTGTGTATGCTATGAAATAAGACATCCCTGATAGAGCCCTTGACAGAGCAGTGAGAACATGGCGACGTGGTGTAGTGGTAGCGTGTTCTCTTCTTGATCACTATGTGGGTGGTTCGAATACACCAATGGAAATTTTTCTTTTGGTAATTTTTAAACGTTCCGGACTTGTATTTTTGATCAGAAAAAAATTTTTTAAATCTTTTTCACAATTTTTATGTAGCTGTTGAACTTGAATTTCATCATTTAGGAAAACAAAAAATAAAGCGATATCAAACTTTCTAAACTACTCTTCCTATCCACAGGGATAATTAATCAGTGAGATTATTTATGAAATGCTCCAAATGTGAATGAATAGCCGATTGCAATACGGCAAGGTTATGGCCACAGGTTTATGGCAAAATTATAATATTATGACCGTTGATAGGTTTGGATTCACCTTTGAGACTCCACCGATGTCCCCGTGCAAAGGAAGAGTAGTTTGGATAATTTGATCAA
This sequence comes from Parapristionchus giblindavisi, assembly GCA_943737045.1. NCBI lineage: Eukaryota > Metazoa > Nematoda > Chromadorea > Rhabditida > Diplogasteridae > Parapristionchus > Parapristionchus giblindavisi. Next base: position 1,216,818 of record CALSFV010000215.1, read on the forward strand.
ACATATTTGCAGAAGTTATCAAAATGATATTCTTCCGTAGCAACTTGGTACATATAAGCACTCTCCCAAAATCAAATTATCACTATGCTAATAAACGTAATGTTGGACAAGATTTTTTTTTGTTTTCTTAAATGATGAAATTGAAGTTCAATAGCTACATAAAAATTGTGAAAAAGATTTTAAATTTATTTTCTGATCAAAATTACAAGTCCGGAACGTTTAAAAAATAGCAAAAGAAAAATGACCATAGGTGTATTCGAACCACCCACATAGTGGTCAAGAAGAGAACACGCTACCACAACACCACGTCGCCATGTTTTCACTGCTCTGTCAAGGGCTCTATCAGAGGTGTCTTATTTCATAGCATACACAGCCTGAAAACAGCGCGTTCGAATGTACAAAATTTGATTAATTATATAAAATCGGAAAGTGCATGCCAGCCGCTGATTTTTTGGTCCCGACCTTATATTGCGCATAGCTATCGAGGAAAAATACTCTCGTCTATAGGTCTAAAAGATATTTCTTGCACTTCCCTTGTGAAGGGCCAAAAACAACCGAAGACTGCAAACGAACTAAATATCAATGAGCTCACGTTCTTTATGATAATATTATGCAAATTGACTGCAACACAATAGATACAGCATTAGACAAAGCCAGTGGTACTATATGCAAATTGTAGTTTTTTTAAACATTTTTACAGTTTTATCAAGAAAACATTTTTTTTGTTTAGTGCATAAGCACGTTGATAAAATATATAATATAATAAGAGTAGGCTCTGATGTGCAAGTTGGGGCAAATTGTAGTAAGAGAGGTCAAAGATGGTATAGCGATAATGATGATAGAAAGTTAGAGGAAGAGAGGGGAGAGAGGTTGTGAGAATCTTGCAAGACCATGGTCAGAGGGAGAAAGGATTTGAGAGAGAGAGAGAAGTAGAGAGGTGGAGAGGTGGGGATAAATAGGGAAGGAAAAGAAGCGGGAAGAGTTTGGAGAGAGTATCAAGAGAACAGGACAGGAGTGTTCGAGAGAAACAGTGATGGATAGGGAGGAAAGGAAGAGGGAGAAGGATACCAAGAGTCTGAACTAAAATAATTACGAAACAAAGAAGATAAAGAATGGTATAGTGACAAGTTGGTTCACTAAACAAGAAGGAAAGCGACATAGTATGGATGGAAACGCTAATAAATCAACATTATCGATGGTAGATCATTGATGAGGGCATCGGATTTATATCTCTGCACTCTCTCACTTTCCCACACTCTCTCACTCTGTCTGCTCTCTCGTACGTCAGTGATAGAAAGTAATGATGTCGCGAGTAGGAGAGGGACGGAAAGGCAAAGATCAAAGATTAAATACAAAAGAAAACGAACGGGGATGCAAGTGAAGAGAGGCAAAACCCGAAGACTGTAAATGAAATGAACAAGAATGAGAACACGATAACAATGCAAATTGGACAGAATCGATGCTTGACTAGACAACAACAACGATACCATTGCATATGCAAATATTATAAAGTTGAAATAATAAAGATAGAGTGAAGAAAAGGGAGAGCAAGAGTGACATAGAAGACAACGTCAAAAAGGCCGGAAAGTGACCAAGAAGTTAAGGAACCACCGATTGGTCAATACAATGGATGGGCTTTCTTTCTGTGCACTCTCTCGCTGACCTCTACCCTCTCACTCTGTCTGTACTCTCTCACATTTGCACACTCTCCTCTATGATCAAAGAACTATCACATAACAGCCAGGGAAGGAATGTCCGATGACTAAAGGAACAGGGTAGACTTTTTCTTCCAATCCTTCCAGAACGTCAGAATCACGTTCTTTATGATAATCGTGACAAATTGGAGATTCAGAACTAGACTATGATAATGGTAATATATGCAAATTGTAGTAGGAGAGGTCAAAGGGGGTGCCATAGCAATAATGGTGATAGAAAGGTAGAGAGAGAGAGGGTAGAGAAACGAAGTGAGGACATAGAAAGAGTCTGTCCGAGTGAGAACTAAAGAGAGAGAAGTAGAGATGGGGGAAATACAAATGTAGAGGAAGAGGAAGAGTTTGGAGAGAGAGGTACGTAGAGAGGAGAACAGGGAGAGAGACATCGTGAGAGAGAAGGATATCAAGAGTCTGAACTATATTAATTACGAATAAAAAACATGAAGTATAGGTAGAAGATAGGGATGGAATGAGGGAAATGGAGAGGAAGAGGGACATAGAAGACATTGTCGAAAACAAAGGGGAAAGTGATCGATATGTTAGGGAATCACCTATGGCTCAACAATGTTGACTCGAGACTATTGATGGTAGAGCATAGTTTTCTTTCTCTGCACTCTCTCGCTGACCCCTATTATCTCTCTCTGTCTGTACTCTCTCACATTTGCCCACTCTCTTCTATGATCAAAGAACGATCACATAATAGCCGGGGAAAGGAATGTCCGATGACCAAAGAAACATGGTAGACTATTCCTTCCAAATCCTTCCAGAACGTCATGATCGAACGCGTGAGCGGGTTTGCGCGCTCCTTGACAATCCGTATATAAGACAACATTATCCCATTCAACGTCATTTATCACCCCATAACATCGACTCGTCTTCATCTCTCCTCTGCTCAACTATATCTTCGATGACCGCCTCGATGCCTCTCAACTAGCGAAGTTCTCTACATTTGGATTCTCCCTACATCTACCCACGGATCCGTCTGTTGGTTTAGTGAGGTATCATATCCCACCCGCCCTTACTGTATCGGTTATCTTTCTGTCCTTTCGCTCATATCTTTCCACATCTACCGTAGTTGCATCGCTGTGTCGTGTGGTATTGTGTTGGGTATCGTATCGTTGATATCGTGTATAGGTATTTTGGTAGACCTCTAGTGTATCTCCTGTTGAACCCCATGTGTACGCGCATTCTGTTATTCGATAATCTTTCACTTTTATCGAGCCATTTTATCGTATTGCACTTCCCCTCCTCTGTCTTACGATACTGCAGCCCGTCATGACCGTTAATGGGGTACTCCCGGTTGCGAGCATTTTATACGGCTCTCCGGGTTTACCCAATGTACGGCTGGGTATGGTGTAGTTGATATAGATTAGTGCACCATTTCGTCTTTTGCTACTACTGTACTCATTCGCTCACTAACCATAATTCTCTCACTCTAAACCATACCCCATGCCTGGTATGGTATCAATAATGAGCAATTAGCAGTCTTTATTTCCATCACCTCTCAATTTGTCTCTTTTCAAAGTTGCTATTTGGTCTTTACTCCGTACTTTTCTCTATAAATCTTTCAAGTTCTCTTCGATACTGCACCGATTCTTGATTGCTTGCATATCAACCTGTTGTACGTCTCTTTTCAACGACTCCTCGATTCTCGATAGCCATGAAGGAGGACGTAAATCTCTAATGGATGATCTACTTTGAAAGGTACATGTCCTCCCATATCGCATTCAAAAAAGCAAAAAAAAGATGAGAAAAGTGTGAAAAGTTGTCCACCTTGTTTTTGAAACTTTAGAACTCATTCTTTCTTTATAACTTATTCTGAATGAATCTGGACACGAAACACAAACACAGTTCAAAATTCCATGTTCAAAGTTCACTGCTGTTCTCGCTGCTGTCGAAAAAGTTAGCGGAAATACGATATCGAAGTCAACTGTAAAAGCTACGAATTTATGATAATCTTTCCTTCTACAGGTTGGCTCATTGTTTCGTCGTCGTTATCTACAATCGCCTTCATCTTCGTTGACGAGCTACTCCAACGGATTCTGGAGGCAACATCGATGCGACGTTGGCTTGTGCGCCAATGTAGTGGATACTGCTCGCCTATTACTCGGTATAGTTGTTTAGAATGCTGCCCTTGGAATTATCGAATATTTTTTCATTATAGTGGCCGAATCGTCGTTTCATCTTTGTCGATGAGGTCGTCCGAGCAAGGCTGTCATCTTGGTCGGGAGATGGCGAATATCCTTGACGGACGTCTGAAGGTTTCGATTCCCCGTTCATCTACCTACGGATCCGCCTTTTTGTTTAGTGAGGTATCTCATCCCATCCCATCCCACTCTACCGTATCGGTAATCTTTCGGTTACTGGGTTTTCTCTCACGACATATCTTGCCTCTCTATCGTGCCGTAATGGACCTGAGATCATGAATAGCTGATTTTGATAGAGCATTAGAGTATCACCTATCGCACTCTCATTGTCAGTGCTCGCACACATGGTTAGTCGATAATAGGAGTAGGGTAGATCACTCACTGTTTTCTCCATGTTCCCAACATATCGTACTTTTCGCAATTGTTGTCTTACGGTACCGTAGCCCGATATGACCGTTCATGGGGTACTCCCGGTGCCGAGCAATTTATACTGCTCTCCGGGTTTACCCAATGTACGGCTGGGTATGGTGTCGTGGATAGATTAGTGTAGTGCTTCGTATTTTTACACGTTTATTTGCTCTCTTTTTATCTAGGGTAGACATCTTTCTTTCTATTGCCATTCGTTTTCTCACTATCATTCTCTTAATTTATAGTGTACCCCCATTTCGTTCCACTAATGAGCAATTAACAGTCCTTCATTCCATTATCTTCCAGTTTGTCTCTTTTCTAAGTTGATCTTTGATCTTTGATTTTTACTCTGTTTTTACTCATCCTTCTTCTTCTTTTTCAGATCCAGAAGCCATTCACGATCGGTTGCATTTAAACCGCATGTCCGTCCCGGTTCAACCACGATTCTGGATGGTCAAGGTGACGTCAATCTCTAATGAATGCTCTTCTTTGAAAGGTACATGTTCTCCCGTATAGTAAAAAAATTAGAAAAATGTCACGAAACGGAAACGCAGTTCACGAAACGGAAACGCAGTTCAATTTTCAAGGTTCAAAGTTCACTGCTGTACTCGAAAGCTGTCGATTCAAAGAGTGTGCGGAAATATGAGATCGTAGTCAACCATAAGATCTTTGAATCTATTATATTCTATCCTTCTACAGGTCGACTCCATCTTCTCCTACTGGGTTGACAAGCGAGGCGAGTGCGCTGGCCAATCTTTTAATCCCGTACTCACTCCACCCAGCACCACTCCGTACGCTAGAAGATATGGGCTCTCTGATGACGTACGCACAACTTCCTTTGTCAGTTCTTCCGATTGGCTACGATCAACAGTCGCACACTCGCACTCGCACGCTCTCATCAAAATCTCGGAAAGTTGAACTTGAGTCAGCCTTATCTCATGTTTGATATGAATAAATTGATTGATTGACAGGTCGACTGATTGTCTCGTCATCGTCATCATCGTCGTTGATGAACTACTCCAAAGGATTCTGGAGGCGACATCGATGCGACGTCGGCTTTTGCGCCACTGTAGACTGCTGCAACTACTCCACTACTACTCGGTATAGTTGCTTAGAATGCTTCCCTTGGAATAATCGAATATTTTTTCATTATAGTGGCCGCATAACGTTTCATCAGCTTTGTCGATGAGGTCGTCCGAGCAAGGCTGTCATCTTCGTCGGGAGATGGCGAATATACTTGATGGACGTCTGTATGTGGATGTGCGATGGTGGAGTGTTACATTTCATCCGGCGAATTCTTCACTCGCACATACTGCTTTCCAATTTGACAAACTTCTCAATTTTATACGGCTCTCAAGGGAAAGGAAGAGGAAGAGTTTGGAGAGAGGGATACGAAGATGTGAGCTGCTGCAGAAGCCTCCTCGTTGACTGTCTGGACGACTGCTGATGTGTCGCCGGGAGGATTCCGTTTACAGAAATAATAAAGATATTTGGGGGTCTTATGATGCTTGTAATCGGTGTCCAAGCCCGCGCAGTTAAATGGGCGGAGTCAGAATCAATATATAAACGGGGTTAATCAGAAAGGGGCGGAGCATTGCATCGGTATATAAGTTCTGGAGCTGTGGAGTATATGTATATCGTTTAACATGTCTTCGAAAAGGGAACCATGGCCTAGTGGATAAGAGCTCGGACATTCAAAACGGCCGGTTGGTCGGCAAGAAGGTTCAATTCCCCAAAGAGGATTAGCAAAAGATGAACACTCTGAAATAGGCTCAACTATTTTTGCTATTTTTCCTTGACGTGATTCCGCTCTCCCTACGCTATTGTGCGACAGAGGTCCCGTATAATTAACGTGAACTAACTTATTTAACGCAAAATGGCCACATATATTTAAACATATAAATAAAGCATTGTACTTTATGTTCAATATGCTTTCAGTGATTATTTCATATCAGTGAATATTGCATTACTTGTACGAATAAAACAAATGAATGGAACTATAACTGACGATTGCGTTAGCGTTTGACTGTTACAAAAGGAATTCTAACACGCCCGTAAAAGTATTTGGTAAAGAAATCAAGAACAAAACATTGAAATGAATTTTTAATTTGAGAAAATTAGTTATACATCCGAAATAGATCTGAGACAGCATTAAAAAAAATGTAAATCAGTTAGTGAGGCAGAAAAGAGAAGAGGATTGATTGAAATAAGGAATTATGGAATACATGAATTTACGTCTTTCCGTGAAATACTATGAATTCGTAGTATATATAGTTAAAATGGAATGATTTAACTATATATACTACGAATATAGTTAAATCCTTATATTTCTTCCTATCCTATAGTCCTCATGCTTTTATCCTATGGTTCTCATGCTTTTGCTAGAGTTGGTGCATACCTTAGAGATGCCATAAAGAAGACAACTTTGTGGAGATATAGAAGTACAATATCCCAATGATGACGTTATTTCTTGATACAATGTACGTGTAGATAAAATGGAATAATTTTAATGGGATTGACAGCTATTGACCACTTAGGTACACTGTTTAAATGGTCTATGCCGCATTTATTTTTATGAACTGAAGAAACAAATAAAAATTATGTTAATATGGAACAGTTTTCTTTGTTATGATAATTATTATCTTTATGAACATATTTTTCGACTTTCTCAAACGAAATCTGTGTTAGGAGAACTATTAGAGTCATTTAGCGTCTTTATTTTAACAAAATTATGATTTTTAAAATTTTTAATTTTTTTTCAGTTAAGTGATTCCCGCCCTCCACCCGTCTTAACAGTGCTGCTAAATCAAGTTCAGTGCGCGCGCGATGACTCTCTGCGTCTCTGCCCATCGATCTAGTCTGATCATCTGGCCACTCTATCACTGATCTCACTCTTATGTTGAGAGGGAACCACTTCCTATCTTGGAGTTAATACTTTAGGCATTTGTGGAGGTATAGAGACTGTTCAAACTAATGTTGCAATCGATATTGTAACATAATCAATATTATATACATATAATAATTTCAAGCTCTCCAATCTGACCATAGTCTTTCGCTTTCTTTGTCTGCGAGAGAGTAATGCCAATGCCGTGAGTAAAATAGCTGGGGGTGTGCCTAAACATACACCCGTGCTGTCGCACCTGTCACGGGTGTATCAAATAAATAAATATATACAAAGAACAGTGTGATCGGGCCGGACAGTCTGTACACTGCCTGTGAAAAATCAGAATGGCTAATTAAACTGGTGTAATTTACCGGAATAGTTTAATATTTTTGCATTGTAGTTATGTTTTAAAATTTAAAATTAATAACTTTACGATGGCAGAAGATTATATAACTGCAATAATCCATATCTCTATCGTATCTCAGTGATGGCATACTGATAATTGCTAACATTTGGGTTAGTTTTTCAATATGTATTATTGTTCTAGACCATGTCATTAACTTTATTCATTCCATTTTGACTACACATAATATATTTTCGTATTCATTGAAACAAGAAATGGCGTCATCTTAGGGATACTGTAGTGCTAGTCCCCAATCAAGTTGTATTCATTATGGTATCTTTAAGGCATGCTCTTTGCGCTACCAACTCTATCGTTGAAGTACGTTCACTTTTGTAGTTTAGACGTACTGTATTAACCGTTCTTTTTACTTCTGTTTCTGTCCCTCTATACTAAAACGCATTGAATAAATCACTACTATGAAACGTTGCACATGATATTATATACTATTATTTTTGGAAGTAAGCAAATATAGTAAAAGATATAACTAATTTTTATAGATTTAATTTGTCCTGAACTTTCCACCAGTCAAATCGGCCCGATTTATCGCCCGGCCTGATATCCACTTGACCACGGGCCACTACTATATGATACTTTAAAGGATTTGCATATTACATAAACTTTCTCGAGCCCATATGTGTACACCGATATGTAGCTCCGCCCATTTCTGCTTAACCTTGTTTGTATATTGATTCTGACTCCGCCCATTTAACTTCGCGGGCTTGGACACCGCTTACAAACATCTTTATTCAAATTCAAACCCCAAAATTGGAAGGCAGTGAAACAGCCAATGCACATCCACATACAGACGTCCGTCAAGTATATTCGCCATCTCCCGACGAAGATGACAGCCTTGCTCGGACGATCTCATCGACAAAGATGATGAAACGACGATGCGGCCACTGTAATGGAAAAAATATTCGATAATTCCAAGGGCAGCATTCTAAGCAACTATACCGAGTAGAAGTGGACTAGTTGCAGCAGTCTACAGTGGCGCAAAAGCCGACGTCTCATCGATGTCGCCTCCAGAATCCGTTGGAGTAGTTCATCAACGACGATGAATAAGGCGATTGTAGATGACGTTGACGAGACAATCAGTCGACCTGTCAATCAATCACTTTATTCATATCAAACATTAGATAAGGCTGACTCAAGTTCAACTTTCCGAGATTTTGACGAGAGCGTGCGAGTGTTGATCGTAGCCACTCGGAAGAACTGACGAAGGAAGTTGGGCGTACGTCCTCAGAGAGCCCATCTCTTTTAGCGTACGGAGTGGTGCTGGGTGGAGTGAGTACGGGAGGAAAAGATAGGCCAAAGCACTCGCGTCGCTTGTCAACCCAGACGGGGGAGGAGAAGGAGTAGACCTGTAGATGATGAGAATATAATTGATTCATATATTTTACAGTTGACTACGATGTCATATTTGCGCACACTCTTTGGTCGACAGCAACGATAACAGCAGTGAACTTTGAACTTTGAACCTTGAACTTTGAACTGAGTTTCCGTTTCGTGAAGGCTTTCAGATGTCAAAAAAGTTCAAATCAAAGTGAATCGAAGATGCGTTCAAAAGTTTCAAAAAGAAAGTGGACACTTCTCTCTGCTTTTTGCATTTTTGAATGCGATACGAGAGGAATATACCTTTCAAAGTAGAACATCCATTAGAGATTGAAGTCACCTTGGTCATCCAGAATCGTCGTTGAACCGAGACGGACAAGCGGTTGAAAGGAAACCGACCACGAGGGAGTGTAGGATCTGAAAATGAAGGACGATAAACGACAGAGTAAAATTCAAAGATCAAAGAGCAACTTGAGCAACTTAGAAAAGAGACAAACTAGAATGAAAGTCTACTAATTGCTCATTAGTGAGAGTATAGTGGGACGAAAAAAATCAATAGGACAAATCGATTGATCTACCATAAACCTATCAACCATACCATACCAATCCGCACACAAAGATACCTGGCTAATTGCTCATTGGTGAGAGTATATAGTGGAATGAAATAAGGTACGGTATAAATTATCAGAATTATGGTAAGAGAACGAGGTGCTACAGTAAGAAAGATGTCTACGGTAGTGGTCAATTGAGCTAATACACGATTCTCATTTAAAAATCGAAACACTACACGAATCTATCAACGACACCACACCCAGCCGTACATTGGGTAAACCCGGAGAGCAGTATAAATTGCTCGGCACCGGGAATACCCCATGAACGGTCATATCGGGCTACGGTACCGTAAGACAGAGGACAATAACTGCGATATATCTACCATTGTCAATCCACCTTCAGACGTCCGTCAAGGATATTCGCCATCTCCCGACCAAGATGACAGCCTTGCTCGGACGACCTCATCGACAAAGATGAAACGGCGATTCGGCCACTATAATGAAAAAATTCGATAATTCTAAGGGCAGCATTCTAAACAACTATACCGAGTAGTAGACGAGTAGTATTCATCACTTCAGTGGCGCAAAAGCCGACGTCGCATCGATGTCGCCTCCAGAATCCGTTGGCGTAGCTCATCAACGACGATGAAGAAGGCGATTGTAGATGACGACGACGAAACAATGAGCCAACCTGTAAAAGGATAGAATATAATAGATTCATAGCTGTTACAATTGACTACGATATCGTATTTAAGCATACTCAAAGGCACTCGCATTATCCCTTGTGATGTCACGTCTTTCTACAAACCGTTCGACCATATTCATGGATACCAATGTAGCATAAGTTCGTGATCCACGTGTAAAGATACGAAACACTACACGAATCTATCCTCGACACCACACCCAGCCGTACATTGGGTAAACCCGGAGAGCAGTATAAATTGCTCGGCACCGGGAGTACCCCATGAACGGTCATATCGGGCTACGGTAACGTAAGACAGAGGACAATAACTGCGATATGTACGATACGGTGGGAACATGGATGAAGCAGTGAGTGGTCTACCGTAATCCTATTATCGACTAACCGAGTGTGCGTGCACTAACAATGAGAGTGCAATAGGTGATGCTCTAATGCTCTATCAAAATAACCTATCCATGATCTCATGCCCATTACGGCACGATAGAGAGGCAAGATATGTCGTGAGAGAAAACCCAGTAACCGAAAGATTACCGATACGGTAGAGTGGGATGGGATGGGATACAATACCTCACTAAACAAAAAGGCGGATCCGTAGGTAGATGAACGGGGAATCGACATGAAGAGTACTCCGGAAGATGAGTGATATGCAGACGGCCATCGTAGTTGCAGTTGGGCAGAGGAGAGATGAAGAAGGGCTGATAGGACGAGACGATTAATGACGATTAGTGGGTTAATGTCACTTTATAAAAAAAACCAAAATATTAATACAAATTGGAAAGCAGTGTGTGCGAGTGAAGACTTCGCCGTATGAAATGTACCATTGTCAATCCACCTTCAGACGCCATTGTCACCATTGTCAATCCACCTTCAGACGTCCGTCACGGATATTCGCCATCTCCCGACCAAGATGACAGCCTTGCTCGGACGACCTCATCGACAAAGATGAAACGACGATACTATAATGAAAAAATATTCGATAGTTCTAAGGGCAGCATTCTAAGCATACCGAGTAATAGGCGAGTAGTATTCATCACTACAGTGGCGCGCAAGCCGACGTCGCATCGATGTTGCCTCCAGAATCCGTTGGAGTAGCTCGTCAACGAAGATGAAGGTGATTGTAGATAACGACGACGAAACAATGAGCCAACCTGTAGAAGGAAAGATTATCATAAATTCGTAGCTTTTACAGTTGACTTCGATATCGTATTTCCGCTAACTTTTTCGACAGCAGCGAGAACAGCAGTGAACTTTGAACATGGAATTTTGAACTGTGTTTGTGTTTCGTGTCCAGATTCATTCAGAATAAGTTATAAAGAAAGAATGAGTTCTAAAGTTTCAAAAACAAGGTGGACAACTTTTCACACTTTTCTCATCTTTTTTTTGCTTTTTTGAATGCGATATGGGAGGACATGTACCTTTCAAAGTAGATCATCCATTAGAGATTTACGTCCTCCTTCATGGCTATCGAGAATCGAGGAGTCGTTGAAAAGAGACGTACAACAGGTTGATATGCAAGCAATCAAGAATCGGTGCAGTATCGAAGAGAACTTGAAAGATTTATAGAGAAAAGTACGGAGTAAAGACCAAATAGCAACTTTGAAAAGAGACAAATTGAGAGGTGATGGAAATAAAGACTGCTAATTGCTCATTATTGATACCATACCAGGCATGGGGTATGGTTTAGAGTGAGAGAATTATGGTTAGTGAGCGAATGAGTACAGTAGTAGCAAAAGACGAAATGGTGCACTAATCTATATCAACTACACCATACCCAGCCGTACATTGGGTAAACCCGGAGAGCCGTATAAAATGCTCGCAACCGGGAGTACCCCATTAACGGTCATGACGGGCTGCAGTATCGTAAGACAGAGGAGGGGAAGTGCAATACGATAAAATGGCTCGATAAAAGTGAAAGATTATCGAATAACAGAATGCGCGTACACATGGGGTTCAACAGGAGATACACTAGAGGTCTACCAAAATACCTATACACGATATCAACGATACGATACCCAACACAATACCACACGACACAGCGATGCAACTACGGTAGATGTGGAAAGATATGAGCGAAAGGACAGAAAGATAACCGATACAGTAAGGGCGGGTGGGATATGATACCTCACTAAACCAACAGACGGATCCGTGGGTAGATGTAGGGAGAATCCAAATGTAGAGAACTTCGCTAGTTGAGAGGCATCGAGGCGGTCATCGAAGATATAGTTGAGCAGAGGAGAGATGAAGACGAGTCGATGTTATGGGGTGATAAATGACGTTGAATGGGATAATGTTGTCTTATATACGGATTGTGAAGGAGCGCGCAAACCCGCTCACGCGCTCGATCATGACGTTCTGGAAGAATTTAGAAGGAATAGTCTACCCTGTTTCTTTGGTCATCGGACATTCCTTTCCCCGGCTATTATGTGATCGTTCTTTGATCATAGAAGAGAGTGGGCAAATGTGAGAGAGTACAGACAGCGAGAGAGAATAGGGGTCAGCGAGAGAGTGCAGAGAAAGAAAACTATGCTCTACCATCAATAGTCTCGAGTCAACATTGTTGAGCCATAGGTGATTCCCTAACATATCGATCACTTTCCCCTTTGTTTTCGACAATGTCTTCTATGTCCCTCTTCCTCTCCATTTCCCTCATTCCATCCCTATCTTCTACCTATACTTCATGTTTTTTATTCGTAATTAATATAGTTCAGACTCTTGATATCCTTCTCTCTCACGATGTCTCTCTCCCTGTTCTCCTCTCTACGTACCTCTCTCTCCAAACTCTTCCTCTTCCTCTACATTTGTATTTCCCCCATCTCTACTTCTCTCTCTTTAGTTCTCACTCGGACAGACTCTTTCTATGTCCTCACTTCGTTTCTCTACCCTCTCTCTCTCTACCTTTCTATCACCATTATTGCTATGGCACCCCCTTTGACCTCTCCTACTACAATTTGCATATATTACCATTATCATAGTCTAGTTCTGAATCTCCAATTTGTCACGATTATCATAAAGAACGTGATTCTGACGTTCTGAAGGATTGCCCTGTTCCTTTAGTCATCGGACATTCCTTCCCTGGCTGTTATGTGATAGTTCTTTGATCATAGAAGAGAGTGTGCAAATGTGAGAGAGTACAGACAGAGTGAGAGGGTAGGGGTCAGTGAGAGAGTGCAGAGAAAGAAAGCCCATCCATTGTATTGACCAATCGGTGGTTCCTTAACTTCTTGGTCACTTTCTATGTCACTCTTGCTCTCCCTTTTCTTCACTCTATCTTTATTATTTCAACTTTATAATATTTGCATATGCAATGGTATCGTTGTTGTTGTCTAGTCTAGCATCGATTCTGTCCAATTTGCATAGTTATCGTCTTCTCATTCTTCTTCATTTCATTTACAGTCTTCGGGTTTTGCCTCTCTTCACTTGCATCCCCGTTCGTTTTCTTTTGAAATTAATCTTTGCCTTTCCGTCCCTCTCCTACTCGCGACTTCATCATTACTTTCTACCACTGACGTACGAGAGAGCAGACAGAGTGAGAGAGTGTGGGAAAGTGAGAGAGTGCAGAGATATAAATCCGATGTCCTCATCAATGATCTACCATCGATAATGTTGATTTATTAGCGATTCCATCCACACTAGGTCGCTTTCCTTCTTGTTTAGTGAACCAACTTGTCACTATACCATTCTTTATCTTCTTTGTTTCGTAATTATTTTAGTTCAGACTCTTGGTATCCTTCTCCCTCTTCCTTTCCTCCCTATCCATCACTGTTTCTCTCGAACACTCCTGTCCTGTTCTCTTGATACTCTCTCCAAACTCTTCCCGCTTCTTTTCCTTCCCTATTCCTCTCCACCTCTCTACTTCTCTCTCTCTCTCAAATCCTTTCTCCCTCTGACCATGGTCTTGCAAGATTCTCACAACCTCTCTCCCCTCTCTTCCTCTAACTTTCTATCATCATTATCACTATACCATCTTTGACCTCTCTTACTACAATTTGCCCCAACTTGCACATCAGAGCCTACTCTTATTATATTATATATTTTATCAACGTGCGTATTCACGAAACAAAAAAATGTTTTCTTAATAACACGCCTGTCACGAGAGAATCGACCAAAAGCTCGGAATTGAGAAAAATTACAAAACAAGTTCTCTCCAATTTTATTCTTGTTTAGGCATGTCCTACCATCCCCCAAAGTCCCATTGTGTAAATATCATTCTGGGGCTCCCTACACCGGGTCGGTCATCCGGGAACCCAACTTTGAACTCAAATATCTCGGTTCAGGTGCATTTCTGTGAAAAACTGTCACGAGGGTAACCCCCGCTATTTTTCCGAGCTCTATCGATCTAAACAAACCAGAGGTCATGAAAGTGCTTCCGAACCGCGCTACACTCTGGGTCAAATAACTCAAAACCTGCCGATTCGGCGCGGACGAGCATGAAATATGTTATGCAACTTGTCGTGGGCTGCAAAATGAGTGGTTTACGAAAAAAAAACGTCCATGGAGACGTGTAGTTCATCCCCTCGGAAATTTCCTGATGATTTGAAGTCATCTTCGCCCAACCACAATCTCTCGTTTCACACACTCTCTCGCCCTTTCCTTTTCATTTCATTCCATTCCATTCTACACCGCACGGTCTCGAGCACGGGGTGCGGAATGAAACATAGCATTGTCTCCCTGTCTCTTCCCTGTATTTCTTTCACTCTCCGGCGAGAGAGTGTGTGAAAAGAGAGGTTGTGGTTGGGCGAAGATGACTTCAAATCATCAGGAATTTTCCGAGGGGATGAACCATACGAAAGCATTAACGTATTTTTTTCGTAAACCACTCATTTTGTAGCCCTAGAAAACTTACATAACATATTTCAGGCTCATCCGCGCCGAATCGACAGGTTTTGAGTTATTTGGCATAGAGTGTAGTGCTGTTCGCAAGCACTTTCATGACCTTTGGTTTGTTAAGATCGATAGAGCACGGAAAAATAGCGGGGGTTTCCCTCGCGCATTTTTTCACAGAAATGCACCTAAACCGAGATATTTGAGTTCAAAGTTGGGTTCCCGGATGACCGAACCGGTGTAGGGAGCCGCAGAATGATATTTACACAATGGCATTTTGGGGGATGGTAGGAAATGCCTAGAGGTACCGAGAACTGATGCTAACTCGTTTCATGTTTTTCGCCCCATTCCGAAAAATAGCCATTTTAGGTCGATTCTCTCGTGACAGGCGTGATAAAACTGTAAAAAATGTTTTAAAAAACTAATTTGCATATAGTACCACTGGCTTTGTCTAATGCTGTATCTATTGTGTTGCAGTCAATTTGCATAATATTATCATAAAGAACGTGAGCTCATTGATATTTAGTTCGTTTGCAGTCTTCGGTTGTTTTTGGCCCTTCAGTCTGTGAGAATTTTCTAAATTTGAAGGTCTTCGCTCTGTAAACATTCGCTTTTCATTACTTTGTTGATCTATCAGAGACATTCAACTAATACTTTGAATAATGACAAATCCATTACAGAGCATCAAATTCATCGTCCATGAAGCACATCGAACCCTTCACGACCGTAGTATAGTCGACTGACACCACGCGTGCGCCAAGCTTGATGGACATCATCGACGATAACGTCAGACCATCTCCGATCCGTTGCCGCTCTTGGAGGTACGGGTTTACCTAGGCTAATCATATGTTCTGTTCAAAAGTCATGAAAATAAACGAAAAAATAGAGAACACTCCCCGTTTTACACACTATCGTCACTTTTACTTTTATTTTCACCGCTTCTGAACACCAAATTATCCTTTGTTCATAATAGTTCATTATATTTTCTAAATCAGCAATAGCAAAAGATGTTCGTTTCAAAGAAAAATGTGATACTTACAAGGGAATGGTCTCAATTCGGACTGGCCTTATGAGATGTCAATAGTGTAACTAAAATTAGTTATCACTTCTTTCGTGTAATCCCTCAATACGTGATAACTACAGTTTGGCTCGTAGTGTAGCGGCTTTATCGGCTCGGTACTTAACAACGACTAAAGAGACACAGAAGGAAACGAGCAATGGACCGGTGGACACTCACAGGGAGAAGGGCGAAGTGAAGGAAATGGAACAATTGGAAAACGAAGTAATGAAGCAATGAAGAAGAAACACAGAAAAGAAATCAACAATTCTAGGAAACAATGTAACGATGGAATAATGTGAGAAAAAGGGGTAAGCATCATGAGAGCGGGAGGGCACCGCCCTGGGAATCTACAGTATCCTCAATGTAAGGCGCGAGGCCACCCAAGGATCTCCACCGACCTCTTCTCTGTACAGACTCGAGAGGGGCTCCTTGTCTGATGGATTCCATAGCCCCTCCAGCTCTCAGTTGGTGGGGAGTGATCCGTGGCACTCCGGCTCGAGTGCAGAGAAGGGTGAGATCGTGTCTAAAAGAATCTTGGGACAGGGGCTTGTGAGGGTGGGAAAACGAGGGAAACACGAAGGGAGAGTGAGGGACTACGTCCTTGTATGAGCGAAATAGGGAAAGCACAGGGGATTGGTTATCTATGGAGATAAAGGTATTTCTACCTTCACAGAATTGGTCGTTTTTAGCCTTTTGTACAGATACTTTAAGGTGGGAAGGGGACCACTGTAGGTCATCCCATTTGAGGGCTAGCAGCTCTCCTACCCTAAGAAGGGCGGAGAACGAGAGAGCGGCACCGAGAGCGGTACGGGTAGCAATAACATCATTACAATGTGAAAGAGAATATTGAACAAGTGAATCGATATGTGACCGGGGAACACTACCGTGATGAGATACAGTAAACCTTCTACGGGTAGACTCGTGTAAATTGGACAAGAAATGGGCAAAGGTTGAGGGAAGGGGATCCGAGAAATGGCAGAAAGCAGAGGATAAAACTCTAAGAGTAGATATGGATCGTCCTTCTTCGATCTTCCTCAGTGAGTAGATCAGGAGTGACGAGGGGCAGGCAGGATCGAGGCCTCTTGAAGTCGCATACGCTCTGATTACTCAAGTTCGCCATGGCTCCTGTGTAAGCTCGCATAGTCGCTGGCGCTTTGGCTCCTTCGATGGACTTGATCAGGACCGGAATAAGAGCGGGATCGACTTGGGATACAGTATTAGCGAGGTCCTTTACCATCGACCCTTTCTGTCCTGGAATAACACTTCGTCTCGTTCTATTATATCATGAACACCTGGGCCGAGAGGGTGATAGGGAGGGTGGGTTGGCCATTCGCCGAAAAGCCTAGAATGAGTAAACAAACGAGAGAGAGACGCGGCAGAGGGAAATGATGTGCAGGTATGTCAGGTCTCGTTTGGAAGCGCGCATTCGAATCGTTTAGCCGCTACCGTATTCGCCAAACTAAAGTTATATATGCTGATCGCAAAACCGTTTTTAGACAGTGCCTAATCGACCTGAGCTTCGAGAAAATCGATATTGAAATTTGGCTTTCTTGGCTGATTCGAAAGTTCATGCTGTCTCCTAGACTAAAATATCCCGATGGGTTCGTTAACTCATCTATCAACTATCGAGACAACGACCTGCTTTCCTATTTTCTTTTCTGGTTTTCATAATAACAGCAAAATATTTCAATCTTTCGACAAGAAAAAAATTAGCAAAAGAAAATGGCTTCAAGGGGGATCGAACCCCTGGCCATCAAAAGTAGACGTGGACACCTTATCCACTATACTACGGAAGTAGATCTCTTGATTGCTGATAGATGAGCCAATGAACCCATCGGGATAGTTTAGTGTAGGAGACCATGCGAACTTTCGAATCGACCAGCCAGCCAAGAAAGGGAAATTTCAAGATCGATTTTCTCGAAGCTCAGCTCGATTAGGCACTGTCTAAAAACGGATTTGCGATCGGCATATATAACTAATTTTAGTCACACTATTGACACCTCATAAGGTCAGGCCGTATTGAGACCATTCCCTTGTTAATGTTAGTAACCGATGTCGTTTACATGTCGATTCTTCGATTTCGTCGTCATGGCTGATGAGCATGGTCAACTCGTCGCCGCCGACAAACTTCTCAATTTTATACGGCTCTCAAGGGAAAGGAAGAGGAAGAGTTTGGAGAGAGGGATACGAAGATGTGAGCTGCTGCAGAAGCCTCCTCGTTGGCCGTCTGGACGACTGCTGATGTGTCGCCGGGAGGATTCCGTTTACAGAAATAATAAAGATATTTGGGGGTCTTATGATGCTTGTAATCGGTGTCCAAGCCCGCGCAGTTAAATGGGCGGAGTCAGAATCAATATATAAACGGAGTTAATCAGAAAGGGGCGGAGCATTGCATCGGTATATGTTCTGGAGCTGTGGAGTATATGTATATCGTTTAACATGTCTTCGAATAGGGACCATGGCCTAGTGGATAAGAGCTCGGACATTCAAAACGGCCGGTTGGTCGGCAAGAAGGTTCAATTCCCCAAAGAGGATTAGCAAAAGATGAACACTCTGAAATAGGCTCAACTATTTTTGCTATTTTTCCTTGACGTGATTCCGCTCTCCCTACGCTAAACGGTATTGTGCGACAGAGGTCCCGTATAATTAACGTGAACTAACTTATTTAACGCAAAATGGCCACATATATTTAAACATATAAATAAAGCATTGTACTTTATGTTCAATATGCTTTCAGTGATTATTTCATATCAGTGAATATTGCATTACTTGTACGAATAAAACAAATGAATGGAACTATAACTGACGATTGCGGTAGCGTTTGACTGTTACAAAAGGAATTCTAACATGCCTGTAAAAGTATTTGGTAAAGAAATCAAGAACAAAACATTGAAATGAATTTTTAATTTGAGAAAATTAGTTATACATCCGAAATAGATCTGAGACAGCATTAAAAAATGTAAATCAATTAGTGAGGCAGAAAAGAGAAGAGGATTGGTTGAAATAAGGAATTATGGAATACATGAATTTACGTCTTTCCGTGAAATACTCTGAATTCGTAGTATATATAGTTAAAATGGAATGATTTAACTATATATACTACGAATATACAGTAGCAGTCAAAAGTCAGCGGCACTTTTTTTGAATTGCCATAACATTTGACTCAGATGAGCAATAGGGCTCATGTTTTGGTATGTTAGTATGGGCCATGTGGGCATCATATCCTATACCCGTTGTTATAATTGCTCGTCGAATTATTTCGTAGTGATGATGCAACCAATTAGTACTTACTCACCAGTGATTATTTCCTCAGCGGGATTTTTCTGAGACTTGTTGTTAACAATGTATGAACAACATTAACTGAGGAGTAGAATCGGCTATGCCACCCATTCGAGCGAATTCATTACTGTGAGAAAATCGAAATTTCCCACACCCCTGAAATTGAGCAAAAATGTCATAACTTTGTACTCAGTGAAGCTGCATGCTTCAAACTTGGTAGTGATCATAGCCCATGAGTCTTACATAACTTGGCCGAGTATGAGCCCGATCGGTTGAATTTTGAGAAATTTCGAAAATTTATTTTTCTCATTTTTCGAGATTCAGGAAGTACCTGGCCGGATTAATTTCGATTCAAATCAACATCAAGATGTCGTCTACATATAGTATATAACAGTTTACTAGTGTTTTACGAAATTTCGAATTCTTTAAGAGAAGTTATGGTTGGAGAAAGGAGGTCAAAAATTGTTAGGGTATGATTTTTTCAAAG
The DNA here is from genome assembly GCA_943737045.1 of Parapristionchus giblindavisi. Classification (NCBI taxonomy): domain Eukaryota; kingdom Metazoa; phylum Nematoda; class Chromadorea; order Rhabditida; family Diplogasteridae; genus Parapristionchus; species Parapristionchus giblindavisi. The sequence goes on from CALSFV010000215.1 coordinate 1,236,602, forward strand.
CCATCAAAAATGAAAATGATTTTTTGTGGGACTAAAAGAGCATCGATAGCCATTATACTGTGTGGTTAATCTTCTGTCTTCATGATAATTGTCGTGGCAAGGTCTGAGCTTAATCGGGCAAATTCTGAGAATTTCGAAAAAAAATTGGAAAAAATCCTAACAATTTTCGACCTCCTTTCTCCAATCATAACTCCTCTTAAATAATTCAAAATTTCGTAAAACACTAGTAAACTGTTATATACTATATGTAGACGACATCTTGCTGTTGATTTGAATCGAAATTAATCCGGCCAGGTACTTCCTGAATCTCGAAAAATGGAAAAAATAAAATTTTGAAAATTCTCAAAATTAAACCGATCGGGCTCATACTCGGCCAAGTTATGTAAGACTCATGTGCTATGATCACTACCAAGTTTGAAGCCTGCAGCTTCACTGAGTAAAAAGTTATGACATTTTTGCTCAATTTCAGGGGTGTGGGAAATTTCGATTTTTTCGCAGGAATGAATTAGCTCAATTGGATGGCATAGCAGATTCTACTCCTCAGTTAATGTTGTTCATACATTGTTAACAACAAGTCTCAGAAAAATCCCGCTGAGGAAATAATCACTGGTGAGTAAGTACTAATTGGTTGCATCATCACTACGAAATAATTCGACGAGCAATTATAACAACGGGTATAGGATATGATGCCCACATGGCCCATACTAACATACCAAAACATGAGCCCTATTGCTCATCTGAGTCAAATGTTATGGCAATTCAAAAAAAGTGCCGCTGACTTTTGACTGCTACTGTAGTTAAATCCTTATATTTCTTCCTATCCTATAGTCCTCATGCTTTTATCCTATAGTTCTCATGCTTTTGCTAGAGTTGGTGCATACCTTATTGTTAGAGATGCCATAAAGAAGATAACTACTCTGGTTTTTATTTCCCACTGGTCCCCTAGTAGATTTCCCAGTGGGGATGGAGCTAGGGGACCAGTGGGAGATTTACTGGGGGACCACTGAGAAGGGGAGAGGCACTGGGGGACCAGTGGGAGAAAATTTAGTGCCCCAGTGGGGGAGTGGGCGTGGTCTTGCACTGTGATATTGTAGAGAAGAGGGTTATAGTGAAATGACTGTTTATCCAACTATGGACGATACGAATACATTCGAATTAATAAACAATAATAAAATAGCATAACTAACTCAACAAAGTAACTATTACATTACATACTAATCTAGAGCTTGTAAATGTGAAATCTCAAAGGGACTAGGGGACCAAAAGTTTGTTCGTTTTGTCGGTCTGAATACATTGAAAGATTAGTGGAGGGGCATATAACAATCGATAATCATTACATAACATAAAAAAAGTACTGTTGTAACATAGAAAGAGATCAAAGGCAGAAACTAGTGATCAAAGATCACTTAATCCTCTTGGCTGGTCATCTTCTTAATATCGTTCTGATTCATTGATCCGTTGAATGAATTATGCTGAACATTCTTCTAAGTCATAAACTTGACTCCCTCACATCTTGCTCTTTCCATACCAACTGAAAAGTATTGAATTTTTAATAACAAACTTCCAATTCGTCATCCGTTTAAATCTATTTAGCCTGACTATTAATAATCCCATACGAATTGTGCATTGTGATTTCAAAGACTTTGTTAAGCTGATTTCAACGATACATCAGTTATCGATTTTCGTCCACACATGGCTTAGAAAAACGCTTATTCTTTTTTTTTCACTCATTGCAAGACCACTCAATCGGAGTAGAGCTGCCAGAAGGTATGAATGGATCTATGAGTGGAATACCATTCGTTAGAGGTCAAGGAAACGAATGCTCATGAGTAATTTTATTTATCTTAGCATGCAATTTAATCGGTAGCAAAATAACTAGGATCGTAAATGAACAAGTGGAAGAACTCACAGTATTCAGTTGGCTGGCTGCACTATGGCCCATGAACCGAAAAAGTGAACACTTGCTGAAATTAGAATTAATTAGCTAGCATTGCATTTATAGAGTAAGATACGCAGAACTTTGGAAAACTACAAAGTAGTTAATATTTCTATAAAACAATTTAGTAAATAAGTGACAATGCAAACCCATTGGCGTAATATATTTGAACATGCAGTCCTCCAAGTGTTGTTCCAACTCTAAAAATACCCAAAATCTTCAAATATTCAGGCTCGTAGCCATAAACGTAATAAGTTGAAAGAGAGTAATAAGTTGACATGAATGATGATGTATGAAGACTGTTCTTTTCAGGTTTTCCATACTTTAATCAACAAACAAAATTGACTTAAGGAATAGTTAAATAGAAAAATATACCTTTCTCCGGTTCATCATCCGTTGGTCTCGACTACGCGTCGGCATATTGCCCTATTGAACTTAAATGAAATTATACTTATTTCATAGAATGGGTAAAACAAAACATATAAATAAGAAAAAAAATTAAAAGACGCCGAACGCAACGCTCACGATAAGAGCCGCAGCGCGTCCAATGAATAGCACACTTTGTCAAATGTATGACGAACGCGCAGTTTCATACTCGTGGTCGCATGGTTTTGTCTGGGGGACCAGTGGGAGATTTACTGGGGGACCAGAGGGAGGAAATTCGCCCAATCTGTCATCTTTAGAGCACTCTCTTGTCCTGGGAAACCAGTGGGGGAGCAAAACCACGCCCACTTTTGCTGGGGCCCCACTGGGAGAAAAAAACCAGAGTATGTGGAGATATAGAAGTACAATATCCCAAAGATGACGTTATTTCTTGATACAACGTACGTGTAGTTAAAATGGAATAAATTTAATGGCATTGGCAGCCATTGACCACTTAGGTCCAAAACAATAATACACATTGAATAACTCACCCAATGTTAGTAATTATCAGTACACCATCATTAAGATCCGATAGAGATATGGATTACTATAGAACTAGAATCTACCGTTATAGTACTGTTATTAATTTTAAATTTTAAAACATTACTAAATTACAAAAATATTATTTTTTTACAAAAAAAAGAGCTATGTTACGCTAAATCACCCAAGTGTAATTAGCCATTCTGATTTTTCTCAGGTAGTGTGCAAATTGTCCTGACTGATCACACTGTTTAAATCGTAATATGCCGCATTTATTTTTATGAACTGAAGAAACAAATAAAAATTATGTTAATATGGAACAGTTTTCTTTGTTATGATAATTATTATCTTTATGAACATATTTTTCGACTTTCTCAAACGAAATCTGTGTTAGGAGAACTATTAGAGTCATTTAGCGTCTTTATTTTAACAAAATTATGATTTTTAAAATTTTTAATTTTTTTTCAGTTAAGTGATTCCCGCCCTCCACCCGTCTTAACAGTGCTGCTAAATCAAGTTCAGTGCGCGCGCGATGACTCTCTGCGTCTCTGCCCATCGATCTAGTCTGATCATCTGGCCACTCTATCACTGATCTCACTCTTATGTTGAGAGGGAACCACTTCCTATCTTGGAGTTAATACTTTAGGCATTTGTGGAGGTATAGAGACTGTTCAAACTAATGTTGCAATCGATATTGTAACATAATCAATATTATATACATATAATAATTTCAAGCTCTCCAATCTGACCATAGTCTTTCGCTTTCTTTGACTGCGAGAGAGTATTGCTAATTCCGTGAGTAAAATAGCTGGGGGTGTGCTTTTAAAGATTTAAAGATTAAGAAGACCCACGAGTTTTTTGTAATAAAACTATTCGGGTAGAATGATAGAAATTTATCACATGAACCGAAAGACACATCTGATATTGATTCCCGATATTTTTAAAGCTCACAGTGAGCATTGAAGTACAGCTTTTAAGGCATGGCTCTCTCATTTTTTATTGTCTCTCACGCTAATTTCCCTACACTCGCCATGTTAAACGTTGCGTCATTCAAACTCAAGGGTCTCCTTCTTTAATGATATATAACAGACATGTGACATAAACTCGGAAATGGCATAAACATACGATTTCACCATAATTATATCTGAGAAACGTCAACCCATCGATAAAGGGCTAATCAGACACTATCTAAACTTCTGCATTTGAATATTCAGTAGAGAATAAGCATACTATAAGCAGATGTATTGAATATGTAGAAGTGTGTCCATCACAAACGATCGATTTATCAATGATCTTTCAAGAAATGGTGTTTGAAATGAAAGGAGTAAAGAAAATAATTACGCTCCTTCCAAATGTCCACCCACAACAAACTCCTGCACATATCTCATCACAAAAAAAAACCAAATTTGAAGATGTCTTTCGAAAAAATTTCCAACTTTTTTACAGAAAATCGGAAAACCGAAAAACTATTGGCATTGCCATAAACTTATATACTTATTGCATCCATGCATTATTTCTGTGAAACATCAACAAATTCAAATCATACATGACTGAACACATGCTATAGAAACATCTGTAAATGTCAAGAAAAGGGTAGAAAGAGACCTTAGATGTATACCCCGAGTTAATTTTAAAATCTCCTTTCTGGCAGTGCTCTCTCGCTTTATTTTTCTACGAGAGATCGTTGTCAGAGCGGAGAGTAAAATAAGCAAACAATGCAATAATTACACTTCTTTCATAAGCACACGTATTACGTAATACATACATGGAACACTTGATAAAACAAAGGGAAAATCTAATTTCTATAATCTAATTGTTATGACTCGTCCGTTTCTAATCCTTCTCATTCCATATTCCATTCGTCGCTCTGTGCGGTCGTAACCAACTAGAATGCCTCTTCTAGGCTTACTGACCATCTTAATACTACTCGTATCTCCCATTGTAGCCAATGACAAAGGTACCTTTCCACAACCGTATCTCTTCTTGGATACGGTAGGTTATTTATCGTGTGTGACATTTCGTAATTTGGCAGAATCAATCGATAAATATTCAGTTGATCTCTGTCGTCTACCTCCTCTTTCTGTTCATCAAAACAACTCTCGATCTGCCATATTCATCTTCGTTCTAGACACTACTATGCCTCCATTCATGGTACCATACTTTGATCTTTGATCTTTATCATTTTTTGACTGTGTTCCAGGTCGCTCAACAAGAGCTTCTGTACAAACTAATCGCTTGTGAGGTAGATCATTTAATTAAAGCTGATAAGAATTAGTACGAATGATAAATATTTGCTCCTTTTTTCATTGTGAATTGTTCCTTTTTAGATTCCGATTGATTCTCGATACATGCTCGGCACGCTTTACACGCATTCAATGCTAAGGAAGAAACGGGAAAAGAACGAGGTCAATGATATCGGATCTTTAAATTTTGCATTTGATCTTTGATCTTTTATCAACGCGTTTAATTGTTCGTTTATTTCTTTAGATAGACCACAACATGCTCGTTCCGAGTGTCGACTTTGCGAGTACGCTGAACAATGTCCATAAATCGAATGGTTAGAATAGTTCAAAGATCAAAAACCAAAAATCATGTTTAGATTTTCTGTATTCTCCATCACGCTGTAATCGTATTCGAGCGGTTGCATCGTTTATGAATCGAGCCTCCTTCGTCCAAGATAGTCAAGGTTATTGATTTATTGATCTACAAAACTTAATTATTGATTGATAAAACGAATATTCCTTTCAGTTTACACTCATTTTATCTTCCCTATTGACGATTCCACTGACGAGTTTGTCAATGGTAAGCCATCAATAATTCATGAATACTGTATCTATTACCATATCAATCGATAATTTCAGATTGCGATCCCGCCTTTATCTTCAAACAGACCGCACGAAATGTATTCAGAGGGCGAGGATTACCCAACCATCTCTACCTTGATATTCTCAGGTTTTATCGATTTATCGATACCGTATCCTGAATCAATTATTACCGTAACCATTGACAGAATCGGCAATGCTAGCGTGTGGACCCAATATGGAGAGCGTGCAATGTTTCCGAATTGGACTGATCAATCGATAAATGAACCAAGTACAGTTTCCCTTATTGTATTTTAAAAATCAATTAATAATTGAAGATGTACGGTATCTGACGTCGGATTTTATTGGCGATGCGTTGACTGGAGAAGCGAGAAACGATGTCGTTGTCTATTCTACCAATGGTTTGGAAAGGAATGAAATGCCTAGTGAGCTTATTTGTTCTTTTAGTCCTACTAATATTCGAGACAATTATTATATTTACAATGAGTATCTGATCAGTGAGCTATAGACAATTGGCCATATTTTCTACCAAACGTGCATCTTTTTTATACTCTACCAAAATGTCGAAATGTTGCTGAATGCTGACACTATCCATTACTTCATACTTCGACATGAATCGTAATATGTACATAATTGATTAAACATCATTACAGAATCACTGAAGCAGCTCACTCATCCCACTACTACATCCACGACAACTACCACTACTCCTGAACCAACAACGATATCAACTTCAACTATTACGCCCACGACTGCCATACCTACTACAGTACCATTGACTACCGTAACCAAGAAGAAGGTTGGGCTGTCTAGAAGAAGAATCATGGGACAACGAGGTACCTAATGTGGTTAGGTTTCATTGGTACAATAATTATCGGTTCAGAAATCTCCAACAACGAAAGTGATCAAGATATCGTGAATGAATCATCGATTACGCATGAGGAACTTTTCAATTTCTTCGATCAAGAGAACATTACCAATACCAATGTTTCGGATACTACATTATCTCGTGCCAGACGTGCCATTGCCACTGAACCCGAGCAGAAATATGAAGTTTTCGGGTAAGCCAATTTCACAGAACCATCCTTAACAGTTAGACTTAACATCGAAGCAATTTAGGTACACGGTACCGTTTTCCATGAAAGTATTCTACATTATCGTTGTGTGTACAACTGCAGGCGTAGTTCTTCTAGTTTGGGGTGGATGCGCTATCGTATTCTACTGTTGCTATAGCGACGATGCCCCAAGAAAGGTATTCAAGTGAACTTAAGACTAAGGTCATTTAAAGGGAACATAACCTCTCTCAATGGCCTCTTCTACGCGCAATGCTCTCTCGTTGTTAGAGAACAGAGAAATAGTGTGTGCAATGAAGAGACCATTGGGTGAGGTCACGTTCCCTTCAACCTGACCTTAGTGACCTTATTGTTAATAGTAACAAGTCTGTAAGTCTCATAAGTGCATTATGTCTTACAGAAGAAAGCCTTCGAAGCTCACCAGACAGCCAAGGCTGATGAGAACGCTCTACTTGTTGATAGTATTCCAGAAGATAGCGATTACGAGAAGGTGGGTGTGGCTTGAAAAGGGCGGGTCATAATATTGATTTATTTAATTTTAGCCATCTTCCATGATGATATCAGAGCATTTAACTCGACTTGAGGAAGATCGATTATATGAAGAACAAATGAAATCGATTGAACAAAGAGGAGAAATTAGTATTGAATAAGAGAAATATTGATTGATATTGATTAATATCGAATACAACTATACCCATAATATCTTTGACTGACCCTAATAACTTTGACTAACTGATTACAAGTTCATTCGTCGATAAAGATTCTGACCTAATCGAGAAAAACTTGAGAGTGGGATTCGAACCAACCTCTGAAGGGACTGATAGCTTAAACCCGCCCCTTGACCTCTCGATCATCTCAACAAGGTGCACGTAGCAATAGAGGATTATGAAGCTTTCGAATTCACCATCGACAGAACTATAGATCACGTGATTCATTTACTCATAATATTATATGCACATTGAAAGCTGTATTGAATATAACCTGTATCTGACAACAGTTAAAAATATATATTTATTGAAATATGACACAAAGGAGAGAAGAAGTATGCATTGGAGATCTCGAGAGATGTTGTTCAATCCAATCAATAATAGTAGATCAATCAGTGATGATCAATCATTGAGCTATTATTGGAGTAGGAGTGTAAATGCAACCGAACACGGAACAGATCTGAAATTATGGTGTTGAATTATAATTCTTGGTGAAGATTGGACTGTCTAGAAGAAGATTCATTGGACAACAAAGTACCTAGTGTGTTTCGGTTTCATTGTACAAAAATTATCGGCTATCTATGCTTTCCTTCAATTTCGAAGATAGCGCTTGCATTGGAAAATATTCAACACTGTCTACCGAATATATTTTTAATGTTAAAGAAGGGGACCCACGACTTTTTTCGTGACTAAACTGGCCAGGCAGAACTATAGATCACATCTTCCTGTACGGAAAAACAATTTTCTATAAAATTTTAGGTGCCCCGGCATGTCGTAATCCGAGCATAAAGTTCATTGATCCCCCAGGGAAAGGCGCGAGTTTTTGAATTTGAAGGACAAATATATAGAAAGTTGCAAACGGGAATCGAACCCGCTTGTAGCTCTACGCGTTCAATCTCTCAAATCTAATAGAGATCATAATGTCGCTTCCTATGTCCCACGTTCTTCTTGTCAATAGCGCACTCCAAAACTCGTTCTTTAAAGAAATTCTTACATCTTCATCCGATTTTCCTTTGAGTTGATCACGAACATAAAACATCTCACCGAGGAAACCAGACACGCACACCTGTAATGATAAGGCTATTCAATAATTAAATTGTTGTTTAAATCATTTTTCTCTTATCAGCCTCAAAACACTAAAAAAACTATTAATCAGTTAATATTGATATTTTAATTATCATATCCAGTTATATAAATCAAAATTCTCACCTTGACCATGGGATTGTTATCATTATTAGAATGCATTATCTTCTCGCATAATTGTGAAAAGACTGTCTTTTCCACATCTCCATTCGATAGAAAATCTTCGACCATCAGAGGACATTGATCGCAGAACTCAAAATATATTGTTAAAAGATGCACGCATATTTCGAAAATAGTCTTTAAAAATAGAATTCGCTTTAGTTTGATATATAACAGTTGAACTAAAAGAGTTAATGAAGATCACAATGAAATAAGAAGTACCTCTTCAAAGGTCATAGGTGCAGCTGTAGTAATCTCATCCAATTTGGAGATTGGAAGGGACAAAACTATGGTCACTGAGATGAAGAAACAGAGGATGAATTGAGTAGCAAGAGACATTGTTGCTGTAATCAGAAAATATCAATTAATTTGAATTTTTTGAAAAAAGGTCAGTATGAGCGGAAAAAGGAAAAGCACATATTTCAAATTACCATTAGAATTTAAATGAAAACTCTTCCTTAAAATTCTAATAGTAATTTGAAATTCTGGTTCTACAAAAAGATGATGAAAGCTCGAAAAGTAGAAGTGATTTGTGATCATCCACAACTGAATGATTCCTCACCACAATCCACCTTTTATATATCATTTCGTGATAAGATGATGGACCCCTACAAGATAAGCATAAGTACCATATGTGTATTTCCGATGAATCATCGATGAGACATTTGAATGGAGCAAAGTGTGCTTTAATCAGTGTTGAGTGTAAGTGGATCACATATTAATATAATGATGAAATGAATGTGGATATGATCAGACTTAGAAAGGTCGAGTAGGTGTAGTCTACTTTGAGTGAAGATGACTCGGAAAGTATGATATTAATTTAAAGAATAAGATTCTAGATTTGTATTTACTTCGCCCTTTACAGTACTCGTTTCAATGGTGATAAATGGAAGGCCCACTGAACTATTTAGCATATTTCATTGCCATATCAATCAATTGGCTTCTTTAAAGATCACCTTGTATTCAGAACTGAATTTTGAAAAGTGTCCTTGTCAGAGGTATCCTTAAATAAAAGCGTTCGAAGGTAATACTGTTTGTAGAATACTGTTATGTTATGCTAACAAATATAGTTTTTCAAGTGTAATATTTATTGAAATATTATTAAAATTTTAATTGATTGGTATGTTGATCACGTGAACAAATCATGAATAGGTCAGTCATTCCGAACCCATTTGACTTTGTTCTTTTGATCAGTCATAATGTCTGTAAAAAGGCTCATTCCACATTTTATTGTTGCGATAAAACACTATAATCCATTCAAAACAATGTATAATATTCTCGAAATATAGTTTTTAATCGAATCTTTGCAAAAGTAACGTAGGCAAAGTAAACAATTTGTTTAAAAAGTACAAAAGTACGTGGACATCTATGGAGGGGTCAATGTGCATTCATAACAGGCGAGACTTCTTTACATTCCTTTCTCAGTTGTACCTTGATCGTAGCGAAGCTCGATACTCACACTTTCATAATCGTAGATTCATACGTCTCTATAGGCGTATAACATGCCATCGGGAGCTATCTAGTGTAGTCTACTATGAACTTGATTTCAAGGACAGACTTAATCCTTCTCATCGTAGTGCAATTTGTGATCACATACATCTAAGACGTATTCGACCTCATAAACTTCAAATGTTTCGTTGAATGAAACCATCGAATCCAATTTGAAATACATTTGCATTGTGTACTATTACTCTTTGAAAAATTGTCTATGTTGTATAAACTTACTGGTAGAACATGAATGAGACCGATTTCTTAATCGGTCCAACGTTCATAGTCGTAAACGTGTATGTTTTTTGTTCATATCATTTGACGTCTCGAGCTACTCCCTTCTCCTTATCAGGATAGTCTGTATCATTTTTGATCGCTCTCTGATAGTCTGTACTATCAACATACACAGCATAAAGAGAAAAGGTCTAGTTTATGATTAGCAAAAAAAAGAGTTTGATGTAGTTTTCGAGATGTCTTGCAATAAAATATTGAGATGCTTTAAAAATTTTTATTCCGTTCGTATTTTACCAAATTTTAAAAATAAAATACAATCATTACGAAATCACTAGTATGAAGAATCTCCTCTCAACGGTTTACGATTACAGATGTTTACATTCTACAAAGTTGAACTCCCGCGGTAGTCTCTTCCATTCCTGCCACTCCCACTCATCTCCTACGCTAGTACTCTCATAGAGTACTACTCTTATCTCATTCATCTCTAAAAATGTTGTCAGAGGAAAGGATGAGCAAAAAACGTCGAAAAACATTGAGTTTGTCTCGAAAAGAACTAGATGCCTGACAAAAGAGAATGTATATGATATTCTAATAGTGAAGTGATTATAGTCACATTGTATCATCCTTACTCGTGTATTGAAGGGTCGATAAGCAAGGTTCATACTAAAGAAGTGTCAATCGATGATATGGATTATTGTCAATGATCGTAGAAGCTTAAAGGGGGAAGAATTATGAATCAAGAAGTTATTGATCAAATATTGAGAGAATCAATGAAGTTTAATTGATATATCTGAGATGATAGTAATCGATTCGGGGACTTTCGTAAGATTCATGAGATTCGCATTCGCCTGATCGAGGTTATTCGTTCCAAAGTACTCAAAGTCACACTCAAAATATCAACCTACGCTTACCTACACTTGTTAGTTCAGCGTGCGTGTCTCTGTATGTTTATCAGCATTTCCTTGGTCGTAGACCAACTCAAAGTATTCATTTCAAAGATATAATTATGGTGGCCTTTGCTGTTCGTAGTCTGTATTTAGTTACGAATGCAATCAAACAGACAACATTCTCCTCACGTTTTCATAAGTCTCAACTCCTTAAGTTCTGTAGTTCTATCAAGTTCTTGGAGTCTGATAAACAGTTATGTCTTTCTTCGAAGACTTTGAGTTCTATGAGCATATTCTTGAACCGATTCTTGCTTTGTTCTATATATTTCTGATCGTGAGAATAACCCGAAGTTCTAATAATGAATTGAAAACTCCATTTTATACGTTCTTCGCTTGGACAGGTTTGCATATTATTGAGAAAAAAAGAATATTTAAACTACACCGAAGGTGATATGTATTCATCTTCGCCTCTAATAAACAAATGAATGTGATAGTGTATGTGTATATGCACAATTATTCCAGACTCGTTAACTATTTAAAATAAAAGTGAATATAATATTCGTAATCTTTGAGGAATGGCGGCTGTTCTGAATCTGATGTGTACCTTGACACTTCGATCGGACACTTTATTACCCATGGGAACATTCAAAAGTATGTTTTCAGTTTTTAAAAATAATAAAATAGATAATTAATTTTTGAAAAAAAAAACTCAACTTTATAAGAATGTAAATATCGTCTTGAGGTATCGCCTGTATATCGGCTCTGTGTTTCTCTCATATATTCTCATTCGCCCATACACTCGGAAAGATTCTTACAATGGCTACGAGATACACTGCAATATGTCATCCCGTTGAGGCTAAGAATGTAAAAATACGTTTTAAATAGAATTATCTTACTCGGTTAAAATAGAGAGGATTGATTTTGTTAGCGACTTTTTTTCATTTTACGCAGGTTTCAAATGTGTCGTAAAATAAATATTTCGTATAAATTCTAAATGGTTCATTGAGAAGTGACTGTCATTGTATTATAGATTTGGAAACCAATGATTACTCGGACATTATGTATTCTACAATATATCATTCCTCTTGCTCTTTATGCATTCATTTTATTTCAACCTCCATTATATCGTGAGACTCCTAATGGAATTGCCTTCGGTGGAATTGATTCATGGGCTATGCTGGTAATGACTGATGCTCTGTTGAAAAGTTAAGAAAATATAAGCTAACAAGATATCTATCACTACGGTATACTGTCTTTGTCTTACATTCTCTCAAGATTATAACTTTTGAACAAATAAAAGTTATAAATAAGAAAAACGAGGTCAATAATTGATGATATCTGAATCAGGTCTCGAAGAGTATAAGTGTTTCGGGTTATCTTCTCTTCTTCATGACTTGTATTCCAATGGGAATCCGATCAATGATTGTCCTTCATGCAGCCACGAAAGATCATGTAAGTCAATATTTTAAAAAATCATTAAAAATCACAAGATAAAAAATTATTAAAGATTTGAAGTGAAAAAAAAATTAATCGAATTTATTTTCTTTTATTGCTTCGTCTGTCTTACGTCGAGGGTATACAATTTTCCTTGAAGGTGGTTATTTTAACGAAAGACTAGACATAGAAACGAGTGCGAAAACTCAAGTTTATGAATACTTTGTAGCCCACATTTGCCAATCAAGAACGTGCACTACTCTACTATACTGTGACGATTACTGTAGCGCACATTTTGAAGAGTGCTCAACAGGTAGCTTACAATCTCATAAATATATAAGGTCTTTCAAAAATGCAATCATGCATGTTACTGATAATATTTCTGATTAATATGAAATATGAATTAAGATATTCTGGCTGTTCGCAATCGTGATGGGCGACCAGAAAATGGCCAGTTTTGCTTCGGATCTTGTAAGTTATGATAATAATCATAATGTAGTGATGTAATAAGTGTCATGGAGATAAATAGATCATCTGATACCATTCATGATAGGTGTGACCAGCAGAGTAATAGTAGTAGTAGTAGTGAATGAAACATCGTCTACATGGTTTACATCAGTGACATTCTTTCTATACCAATTATAGATGACATTATTGCATAAATGTCAACGGAGTTCATATCATATTATCATCATAGACAAAGAAGGAAGTGACATAATATAAATTATATCATATAAGATATAGAAGATTTTAAATTGATCCGAAACATTTCGTTCGAGTCACACTCTCTCGTAGTCATAAAAGCAAAAAATCCAAATCGAAGAAAACGATATTTGAAAAAAAAGAAACTTCTTTGTTCTTCCTTTCAATGCACCTCATCATGAATGTCCTTTACTACTCTGCATATTTCGATACTCACTATTTACATTCGAAATTGGCCTGACATTAAATATCATTACATCATCAATAATTCCAGTACAACGTCCCCAACATCTTAACCACATTCACTCCTCCAATTCTTCTTCTCTTTACATCGAAACAAATTCGTCCTTTGGTCACATTTGGATACAGTATCAATCTATCCAAATCATCATCTACAATGGAACAATCTGTCTCATTCAAATCAACCACTTCTGTTAGTACACTCAAGTCAATCAAATGAATAGTATTTTGATTATCGTATATGATTATTAGATTGTAATTACACATCGAATCTTTTATGCTAAAATTTGCATATAATCACAAAATAAAGTACATGCAACTTTTATTTGTCGTTGTTACAGTTGAGAATGAATTTAGACATCTAATTTAAAACAGAAATAATTAAAGTTGTAGAGTGAAAATGTTAGCCAACTCATATATAACACGTTATCTTAGAAAGTCGACATATGTGCGGTATCGATGAAAAATGAATTTTTCTGTTTTATGTGTGATAATTACAGGCTCCATGAGTGAAGTACACTGGTACTTGGAAATTGCTTCCAATTGAAAATTCGCTTCAGGGGTTGACCACACAACGGTTTAGCGCCTTTTCCTAAAAAAGTTTATTTCGATACCAATCGATTCTGGAGTGGGCGCAATGGACTCCTTGGCTAATTCTAAGAAACTATTGCTAAGGAGAGTTTTTCGATCAAAGGTCAACGAAGGCTGGAATTCGGGAATATTCGTAATAATTTTCACATTAAATTAATTCTCACTATTTTCCCATGGAGAAAGTAAATTTTTTATTTGCTCAATCGCTTCTGCATATTATATTACACCTTTAGTTTAAAATGTGTAATTTATAAAAAATGGGAAATTTATGTACGAATCAATTTGGTTCGTTGGACTTAATTGTGGTGAGGATTGGCGACGTTCCCTAAAAAGTTTATTTCGAATCCTATCGATTCGTGAGTGGGCGCATTAGAATCCTTGTCTAATTCTAAGAAACTATTGCTGAGGAAAGTTTTTCGATTAACGGTCAACGAACGCTGGAATTGGGAATTTTCGAAAAATAAAGTTTACATTAAATTAATTCTCACTATTTTCCCATGGCGAATGTAAACTTTTTATTTGCTCAATCTCTGCTACATAATATAACACATCTTCAGTTAAAAAAATGTAATTTATAAAAAAAGTATAAATTTTTGTTCGAATCAATTTTGTCGTTGTTATATGAATTATGGCGAGGAATTGTGGTAAGGGTAAGAATGAAGATTTCCTAATCGATTTTTTGTCGCTTTTCTGCTAGTTTTGTGCGTATTTCAACGCAATAACACGGGCATTTGACTGTTCATCCTGTGGTTCGGAGTGCTGCAGCAGTTGGGCAGTGTTGCTCTCTATTCTTATCATCATTGTGATGTAATTTCTATTCTATTCACTTATTCGTATACGTGCTAAGATGTGTTATATTATGTAGCAGAGATTGAGCAAATAAAAAGTTTACATTCGCCATGGGAAAATAGTGAGAATTAATTTAATGTAAACTTTATTTTTCGAAAATTCCCAATTCCAGCGTTCGTTGACCGTTAATCGAAAAACTTTCCTCAGCAATAGTTTCTTAGAATTAGACAAGGATTCTAATGCGCCCACTCACGAATCGATAGGATTCGAAATATACTTTTTAGGGAACGTCGCCAATCCTCACCACAATTATGTCCAACGAACTAAATTGATTCGTACATAAATTTCCCATTTTTTATAAATTACACATTTTAAACTAAAGGTGTAATATAATATGCAGAAGCGATTGAGCAAATAAAAAATTTACTTTCTCCATGGGAAAATAGTGAGAATTAATTTAATGTGAAAATTATTACGAATATTCCCGAATTCCAGCCTTCGTTGACCTTTGATCGAAAAACTCTCCTTAGCAATAGTTTCTTAGAATTAGCCAAGGAGTCCATTGCGCCCACTCCAGAATCGATTGGTATCGAAATAAACTTTTTAGGAAAAGGCGCCAAACCGTTGTGTGGTCAACCCCTGAAGCGAATTTTCAATTGGAAGTAATTTCCAAGTACCAGTGTACTTCACTCATGGAGCCTGTAATTATCACACATAAAACTGAAAAATTCATTTTTCATCGATACCAAAAAATATTCCAGTTGTTGAATTCTCTCAGATAGTGTTTTATATGTGTATGTATATGTGTTATACATATACATATATGTGTTCCATTGAAAACCAATCATCGTCTCTAATAAGGGAAGGGTACTTGGTCATGTGTCGGAAAATCTAACAAAATGTATATGGTTGGAAAGAGGACAAAATTCTAAGACTTTTTGGTCTTTTCGTTTTGTCGCCTCGGACTTCCTAAGGACCCAAAATCGAATTTGAAAAAGAGCACTTTCATTTGTGAAATTTCGAGGGTCCAATGGCAGAGATATCTGTTAGATACCTCATTTCGCCTTTGCATTCCTTTCCCAAGCAACGCGTGACGCAGTAGGTAAGAGGCTCGTCTATAAAACTTTTGGGTGTTCAGTTTCAATGGTTCGATTCCTGTCATTGCAACTTTTTTTGCTCTTTTTATTTTTGATCAAACTATATTTCTGTTTTGATCGATCGTTTGTGTGGACTACTATGATCTACAACCGCTTCCCATCGGATGTGGAGAACTCGTCTCGGCAACTTTAAGGTCAGTTTGTTAATTTAAATGGATGATCTCTTGCCAGTTCGTGGCCAATTGGTCTCTTCTTTCGTCGCTTCAAGCATCGGAGTCGCCATCGTCGACGTCGTCAGTCGTCAGCAGCTTAACAGCGTAAGTGGGCTGAACGTCTGATCTCTATGCTACGAGGTGCAGAGGCGGGAGAGTTGCGAGTAATGGAGAGGGTGGAGATGATCAAGGAGGACCCAGAAGTGGACGATGAAGACATGGATTGGAATTACGACGAGGAAGAGGAAGATAAATTGCCTGAAAATCGACGCTCCACGTGGCCTGGACGCGCCTTGCCCCTGTGGCGGGCCAGGCTGTACCATCTGTCCTCGCTGCAGAGTTATGGCGCACTAAAAAATAGTGGAAAACGGAAAATGGCGACTTTCCAGGGTCTAAAAATGTACACTGGAAACCGAAAATGGAAACTCGAAATTTGAATTCGCGGGCGCGAAAAAGGTGCGGCAATTCAAATTCTGATCCCAAATTTCATTTTTCAGCATTTAGAAGTATTGGAACTTGAATACCTACGTAATATCCTTCTTAAAACCGCAGGAAATCGCATTTAGAAGGTCAGAATTTGAATTCCCGCACCTTTTTCCGCGCCCGCGTATTCAAATTTTCGGTTTTCCGGTGTACTTTTTTAGACCCTGGAAAGTCGCCATTTTCCGTTTTCCACTATTTTTTAGTGCGCCATTAGCTTCTGCTTTTCTTGTTTCTGGCCCAATATGCACCGTTGTTAAATATTGGCTCGTACATTTGTTTTTAAATTGTTAATAAAAAAGAGTTTGATCAAAAATAAAATGAGCGAAAAAAGTTGCAATGACGGGAATCGAACCATTGAAACCGAACACCCAAAAGTTTTATAGACGAGCCTCTTACCTACTGCGCCACGCGTTGCTTGGGAAAGGAATGCAAGGGCGAGATGAGATATCTAACAGATATCTTTGCCATTGAACCCTCGAAATTTCACAAATGGAAGTGCTCTTTTTCAAATTCGATTTTCGGTCCTTAGGAAGTCCGAGGCGACAAAACGAAAAGACCAAAAAGTCTTAGAATTTTGTCCTCTTTCCAACCATATACATTTTGTTAGATTTTCCGACACATGACCAAGTACCCTTCCCTTATAAGCCAATCCACATCCTACATATCATAGATACATTCATTTGCAATGCTGTCGTTGTGGTTTGTCAGCTACCTCCCCTGTTACATTTAAAATAATTTAATGACACAAACACAGAACCATTGAGTGGAAGCTACGGCTAAACGACTGATTAGTCTGTTCTTGCTGAAAATGAGATCCCATATAAGGGGTATTTCTATCTTGAATAATTCGTCGTTCATCTTCTTCTGATCAGTTAATAAGAACATCTTCAGAATTAAAGCCGCTACACTTGATCCTTTTCGAATAGTAAATCATGAATCAGAATTGAGAAGAATAGATAAAGATAACCAAGGATGCCCTCACTCAATATTTCGTCAACAATAGCTAAATAGACGTTATGTTATTTGATTTTATTGTTGAATCGCAATTGATTTGTACGTGTAAATAAATTATTGCTTATCCGATTTTAAAAGATATATCGTTCAGTGTGGATGCACAATTTGTTTAGCGATGGTTCATTAAAACCGGCCAACTCAAATCATATTTATTATTACTGTACAATCGATGCATAATACAAACAAAACAAATTGAAGTTATACAAATATATTTTTTTAAGAAAAAAACGATGTCACATGAACTTGTCTACAAATATCACAGGAAATGAAAATATTTCAATTTTTACCAGTAATAAACAATACACTTATTTTGTCATGAAATCTTCAACTAAATTCTGCCCTCTCAGTGTAGGTCGCATTCCTGAAAAGTAAACATGTTGAAATCAATCAATAATTTGAATTTGACTGAATAGAAAATCTAGTTTGTACTCAATCAGATCGGATAGAAATATCCTTATCACACATCACCTTATCACTAGCTGGCAAGTACTTCTCCGCATACGACAAAAATGTGTTCAGAGGGCATAGATCACTAGAGCAATCACCGATGACACTGAAATTGAAGTGAATTGACGTGAATACTCAATTGCAAATCAATGTATATTATGGGGTGAATACCGGATTGTTTCTTTGCATTTGATGTTGTTATACTTGAACATAGTAATATTTTCATGAATTATAGATGAAATGATATTTGATTACTCAAGTCTCCCTCACTTTTTGATCAATTTTTGTTTTACATACCTTGTGAACGGCACCAAATCACTCACAGAGTCCTTGGCGAATGAGAACTGAAGGAAACATCAATTATTTAGGAGAGATTTTTGGCTTTATTAGTATCTTAAGTTTCTTAAGCCATTTTTTGCAGCGATTCGGAGCTATATTGCACACAATGCGAGAGCATTAGTGTATGACTTGAGACTATAGCGGCCGAAACACCACAGGACACATTATTATATATTTTTTATATTTTATCAACGTGCGTATGCACGAAACGAAACACATAAAACTGACTAGTGAAAATTCATGAAATTTAAATGTGATATATTGGGGGGGGGGTCAGGGTTTGATATCTCGGGGTGGAAAGGAAGGGGGATCTCTCATAGGATTCAGTGGTCCCTCTCTTGGACGAAGACAGAGGGTGACAGTGCGAGTGAGCGAGGAGTGTGTGGTAGTGAACTCAGTTGTGGACCATGAGAACTTGCGGAGGCAACATATTAGCTAACCTATATATTTTTCAAAATTACATTAATAGTGCATCTAAACATATACAATGTACATCCGTACTTGTGCATGTGTTAAAGATGGAGACCCACGAGTTTTTTCGTAATAAGACTGTTCGGATAGTATGATAGAGATTCATCACACGAATCGAAAGACATATCTGATATTGCTTCCCGATATGTTTAAAGCTCACTATGAGCATTGAAAGTACAACTTTAAAGGCATGTAGAGAGTGCTCATCGAATTTGCATACTTTCTCTCTCATTTTCTCATTATCCCTTACGCCAATTACCATATAATATAAACAATAGCCAGCATGCTTATCGTTGCGGGAGTCAGTCATGCCAACTCATGGGTCACCTTCTTTAATATTATTAATTTAATCTTTAATCAACTGGTGACATAATGAAAGCGATCTATCTACACAGATGATATAGACTATATGAAACATAACTAATTTCATATTCAATGGCTTATGCAAAACCCGACAGACGTCAAAGGTACGATCCCATCTCGTTTCAAAATGTGTCAAAGGTGATGTTTATCTCGCTGAATAACACAAATAATCAAACCTGAACATAATATTGTCCATCGTCTTTCTTCCATAATTCACAAGCAATGACCGAAGCATAATCTGGATTACCCGGTCCTATCGTCGCGTTCTGATATGATGTTAAACAGTTTATCTAATAAGTAAGAACAATATCGTTTTATGAAGACGCACCCATCAACCTCTAATATTATTTCATAACTCTCTGTAAAAAAAGTGACAGATATGTACGTCGCCTTTAAACAATTTTTAAAAAGAAAAAAGAAAACAAACCTTTGCACCTAGCACCAACATCAAGAACCTCTCGATTGTATCGTGCTGACAAAAAATTATAGAGTTAATTTAGACTCCTTCTTTAAAAAGATAGGCCCGGCGAATGTTAATGTAACTGCCCTACACAGTTAGAACAGCCATATCATCTATCCCATAACGCAGTGGTAAACGTTCGAATTCCTCCCATTTGTCGCAAGTTCGAAACCTAATGCCGTATGTTTTTCGATTTTCAAAAAGTCCTCATTTCCCTTTACGGGTGTGATGTTTCAACTGGGGATTGTGTGACAGAATGAGAATTACAATTGATTATTGATAACCAACCCCAGAATACGCTCTATAACGAATGTCCGATGTTCCGTTGACTGCCGCATTAATATTATTCACCCATTCCTTCAACATAAAACCACCAGAAAGACGGAGTAGTTGAACATCCTCTCCTAGACCGAAACCAGCTGAAATTAATTATTGCCAAATAAAATATTAGTCGCAAATTATGTTTCATTATGAATTTCATTATTATGATTCAGAATCATTATGTTTTACATCAATAGATCAGAATAAACATTTTTAAAAAGATCAAAGATCACACCTGCTCCATCAAGATAATCTTCGCCCTGCAGACAAGCCTCCACTAGATCATTGTAGAAGTCTTCGGTAATCCACGATGGCATAGTGAGGTTGAAATCTTCTTTCTACAAGTAAAGTAAGATATATAAAGACAGTTAAAAATACAGATTTTTATATATTAAAAAATCTTAACAGAACATAATTTAACTTCTATCCTGCACTATGAAAGGTTAATTTTATCGAAAGCAAAGACTTAGGAATTAATCGAATAATAAATGTTCTCACTTCAACTTTGAGTATTCCATGAAAGTGGGAAAGAGTATGCATTACGAAATCGAAGTTTTCTCCTGCATTCAAATTGATGGTCGCGAACAATTGCTGCAATAACGTTATTACATACATTGTACCTACTGTCTATTTCGAAAAAAAAACATCAGTTTAAGATGAGATGACATTGGCGTCATTTAAGAGACCGGCTCGGTAAGACTCGAGCATGGTCCGGACATTCGCGAGGAATTTCGATCTGGCCCTCAATACTTTCATCATAGACACATACCGGGGGGAGACCGATGAAAGTTATAGTGAAAATGCCCTTAGGCTCAAACCCGGCTCACATATGTCGCATAAATTAGAAAATTGAAAAATTAATAACTTTTCAATCTTGATAGCTAGGACTTTTATTTCTTTTTATTGGTGAATAACATGTCGTGCACTCTTATAAACACAGCTGAGCAGTAATTTCATATCGCTCTGAATATGTTTTTTTCGTGTCTGATATTCGGATTTTTCGTCTTCTATCCTCGTTGAAGAGAGACGGCAGGTAATGACATAGTGCATATTGTAGCCCTGACAATTGTGTACATAGTGGACGTATTCCCTTGGAAATCCAAGTTTTCAGGGTCATCGAGAATTGCAATCGAATGTGAGAAATGTGTAAATTGCAAAAATCGAAAATTAAATTTCTTGAAATTCGCAAGAGTAAGAGTTAGCTTTATTATGTCATTTTACTCGTAGTGATGCGCATATATAGGAAAAATATACAAATAGACTCGGACTACATTTTAAAAAAATTGAGAAAAATAATTATTTTTATTTTATTTTTTCAACTCCCACATTCAGTCGACCGTCAAGACAAGTTGATTCATAGGGCGGATGGTGGCTGATGCATGTGCGTTTGCAGAAACGACTGCAACGTGAAGAGTCGTCGTTTCGCAGATCTCGAATTTATTTTTTCAATTATCAAACTTGAATATTTATATGTTTCTTTCATATAAATAGGTTGCAATGTAGCGTACTGCATCCAAGGCTGTACCATTTTTATCAGTAGGAATATACCGTATTATACTACCGTAATCGCCAGGAATCGCGAACTGATTTTTTTTTCAGTCGACCCATGATTTTCAACCATGACCCCGGGTTCATGGTCGAGAATGGCTGAGGTCGAAAAATTCATTATGATCCCAGACCAAATACTATATGGTATTATATCAACAGTGGACCAACTTTTATTTTTATGGATACCGTAACCCGAACTACCGTAATCGTAATGCATACAACGTGATTTTCCGTGAATTTCACCACATTATTATAGGATACGGTAGCTATATTACGGTAATTCGAGTTATGGTATCCATAAAAATAAATGTTGGCCCACAGTTGATATAATGCCAAATAGTATTTGGTCTGGGATAATCATGAATTTTTCGACCTCAGCCATTCTTAACCATGAACCCGGGGTGATGGTTGAGAATCATGGTTCGACTGAAAAAAAATCTGTTCGCGATTTCTGACGATTACGTTAGTGCAGTACAGTACACTCATACTGATAAAAATGGTACAGATTTGGATGTAGTACGCTACCTCCCAAGCGATTTATATGAAAGAAACATATAAATATTCAAGTTTAATTATTAAAAAAATAAATTTGAGATCTGCGAAACGACGATTCTTCACGTTGCAGTCGTTTCTGCAAACGCACATGCATCAGCCAGCATCCGCCCTATGAATCAACTTGCCTTGACGGTCGACTGAATGTGGGAGTTGAAAAAATAAAATAAAAATAATTATTTTTCTCAATTTTTTTAAAATGTAGTCCGAGTCTATTTGTATATTTTTCCTATATATGCACATCAGTACGAGTAAAATGACATAATAAAGCTAACTCTTACTCTTGCGAATTTCAAGAAATTTAATTTTCGATTTTTGCAATTTACGCATTTCTCACATTCGGTTGCAATTCTCGATGACCCTGAAAACTTGGATTTCCAAGGGAATGCGTCCACTATGTACAGAATTGTCAGGGCTACAATATGCACTATGCCATTACCTGCCGTCTCTCTTCAACGAGGATAGAAGACGAAAAATCCGAAAATCAGACACGAAAAAATATATTCAGAACGATATGAAATTACTGCTCAGCTGTGTTTATAAGAGTGCACGACATGTTATTCACCAATAAAAAGAAATAAAAGTCCTAGCTTTCAAGATTGAAAAGTTATTAATTTTTCAATTTTTAAATTTATGCGACATATGTGAGCCGGGTTTGAGCCTAAGGGCATTTTCACTATAACTTTCATCGGTCTCCCCCCGGTATGTGTCTATGATGAAAGTATTGAGGGCCAGATCGAAAGTCCTCGCAAATGTCCGGCAGGGGGTCAAAATGCTCGAGTCTTACCGAGCCGGTCTCTTAACAGATTTATTAATTTGTACCAAAGACGAATAAAAATACCCATTTGGTAGCGAGGAAATTCTGGAATTCCTGTTGTTGTTCACGTGCATTTGATAGTGCATCAGCTTTCGGACAATTACCTCCAGCCTCAAGTTCCTTCAAAATGAATTATCAGTAATACCTTACTACTGATTCATGTTTGTGTGAAATAAGCACGATTTGACAACATACCAGGTAGATCCACGCTTAAAATATCGTATCAAAGAGACCACATTCCACCTTTTTGGGACCGCCACGGGGTCATGTGTCAAAAAAGGGGAGAAGAAAGTGACAGGGCTAATCATATTCTTACCTTCTTATTCCAACATTTTAAAACAGTGGTTATCATTCATTCATTAACAATCACATACCCTATCTTCATCGTGGGGTTCAGAATGAACTGGAACTGGAGTCCATGTTGAGGGCCATCCATTCAGATTTTGGGGATATGTTGGAGAATCTAAAATACGGTTTTGAATATGACTAAAATACTTTTGCAATGTTCATTATCGATTTTATGAAGGAAAGCTTCAAATACTCTCGATCGATGGTAACAGGATGAACTTGCTGTGGAATCGATTATTAAAAAATAACAAGGTCGTAAAAATGTATATTTGAAGGACGTACCAGAATAGAAGGAAGCCATATTGGCCATGGCAGATTCAATACAACGAGGAGTGTCGGCTGAGCGAACGTATGTCTGAAAATGTTAATGCATGATTAAAAAAAAGAAAAACACACGCAAATTGTATAAAGTGAGCATTCATAATATATTTCATAATCTATCCACAGAGTCGACAATGTCAATTACCCACAGCGAATCCCCATTTCCCTGTTGCTTTCAAAGGATTCGTTGACAACGTGACGGACCTCCATCAGCCAATGCTAATTATCCATTCAAACTCTCTAATTTGCCGTGATAGAAGTAAACAACAAGAATGAGAATGCTGGACATCAAAAATTTTGAACTGCTGTGTGCGCAAAAATTCGTTCAAAAAAATCTCTATTATCTTGTATCACAAACCTCGTATCTGCTGTATTTCCTATCAACAAGTCCAATATCTTCAATATATCTCTTTCTCAATCTTTGTCCTTGCTCGAACTGTTGCTGCATGCCTCCCTGAGTAATTGAAAAAAAATGTCAAAAAAATCAGATTTCAAGTAAATATTTCTGATTTTCAGTTATCGATTTTCCTTCATATTATATTTTTTATTTCATGACCGATTTGGCCGATTTTCATTTATCGTCTCGATTTTCATTTTATGTTAGATAGTTGTTCGGAAGATTTCAAAAAGTCTGCATAAATTATTCATTTTAAATAATCGTAATCGTACTTACCGTAGTCAATTCACCCCATGGTACACCCCAGAATGATTCTTGATATGGATCTGATGGATATGAACCTGTTGGTGTACGAGCACCATGACGCCATAACTGAATTAGATTATTGTTGTTTGTAGTTTCATTCGAAATGACTTCTCTCATAAAATCTTCGTTGAAGCATTTTTATCTTAGAAATACATATAACTTACAGTCTGGGCTAGTATAAGTTGGTCAGCCGCTAGTGAGGTTGTAATGAGAGCCGATAAAATTAAAAACATTTCGACAATCTGAAATACACTCTGTTGAAATTTACCATACGAGAAATTATTTTCTGACAAATTTTTGAGAGTTGAGACTCTGAAATTATCAAAATAGATAATCTAAGTGAAAGATATCAAAGAAGAATGAATCGACAGCCACAACACACAGATTCCGTTTATATATAGCACGTGAAGCTTTGCACCGAGGATATAAGCCCCGCCCACTTTAATGTCCATCAGTCCATTATCTGTGTATTCTGTATCACGGAAATGCTTGATATCATTATCGATATCTTATTCATATGTGTCTGCCAGTACCGACGTTAACGAGGACAGGAAGTAGCTCCATCGTAGACAATATCGTCTCTTATCACTCATTTCATCCAGTCTATTTTAATCTCTCACTCACACCATCTTTTTGATCAGCATCAACGTTAAAGCACAAACAAACTTTAGATTACGTCGTGGAATATGCTTTTGTTTGCCCTTCCATTTATCTAACGTCGAAATTCCTTGCCCAATACCTAAATTCCTCCTAATCTATGAAACCATTTAGATCTTTGATCTTTAATCTCCCATGTATATAATGTGTATACTCAATACAAGACTGGTGCCAACTAATTTATTAAATAACAAGGAGAAAACAATGAATAAAGGGGAGATTCGTGTATTATTAGTCAGTTCAGTGTCCGATGAGTGTGTCAATTAATATTAATTATATAATAAAATCATAATAATAATTAAAAAGTGTAATAAATAGTGGTCATTTTCACGTGGTCTAAAATCGCCGATCACAACGGCTAAAACGCAATGAGACAATATCGCGTGGCGTACGTGCAGTTTTACAAACCGACGACCACAACACAAGCATATATATGAACAAATACAGATCGAGGAGAAGAAGGAAGATGAGAAATGTCGGACAAACACACACTCACTCCTACCGTAACACGCGGTGAGTAGTATACAAAGAGTGACGGGTACGGTAGGTGTGATGTGTGTTGATCAATCAATAAATGGGCGCGCGAATGTGAGATATGAGTATAGCAGGAATGGATCGATCGAGAAGGAGTGAGGGCTGGGTACGGAGAGAAGGGGGGGGGCTAGAGGATACGGTAGGTGTGGGCCGGGGGGGGAACGCGCATAGACAATCTAGTAGGTGATAATCGCAGCAAACAAACGAGTAAGAGTAGCGAACAATACTTGAAGAACTATCAATTGAAAATACAAATAAGCTTAGTGCAAATCATAATCAGCAACGGAGGAAGAACGAAAAGTACAGTGGAATAAGAAGAAATACACGTTTTTGAGTGCTTTTTCACAAATATATAAATTTTTATGCACGGGTTTTGTGAGCAACACGACTCTTTTCTCATCGGGCGAATCAATAATGGGATAGCTTACAGTAGAATTCTCATCCATACCATGTATATCTCTCACTAAACGAGACTGAGACAACTGAGACGATATTGCACCCTTTGAGAAAAGAAGCCAAATGCTCAATTTTTCACTTTTTTTGGTATATTTTCGCAAAATTTCTTTAAAAATACAAGCATCACATGAGAAAGAAGAAGAAGAAGAAGGCCTACAAACAAACAAATCAATAATATGAGGGGTACGGTAGGACTGTAAAGGAGAGTGGCTAGGAATATATTAAATGAGAACACTTTGAATGTGCGTGATATATTTACAAATGAAAGAGTATGGTTGGTAGTCCTATAGTATGTATAAGAGTCAGAGAGGAACCGCACAGCGGTCATTCGACGTGTGTCCGCTCACATCGCCGCTCCGGCTATCCGCATCGTTTTGTTTGCGGCTGCTTCATCAGAGACATCTGACACACCTCGTTTACGCGGCTTTCGCATATCGTCGAGCAATCTGCAAAAGGAACTGTGTGTACTTGACATTAGCTAGGTTATCGGTTTTCAAAATTCGGTCAGGATTTTCGATTTTTGGCTCAAAATCTTTCAAATTTCCCGCTCTTGCCATATTCATGTGGACAAACAGCGAGATTTTTGAATTTGATTGTAGTATACATTTCACTTCCACACCAAAATACAAATGAATCTTATCGAATCAGTATGAAATGATTCATTCCCGTCACATTCGTGTTTCGCGTCTACCACAACATATTTCCGAAGATCTGCAATTCTGATACCACAAAATCAATTTAGGCATGATATCAACAATAAACCCAATGAATAGCACTGACTCAGCCTTTGTGGATTCGCTAATCACAGGATTGGCAGCGTTCACAGCATCAGGACTGGCGAGAGGCAATTGGAGGGCGGGTTGACGATCAGATGTCGCCTCGGCTGAACGATCCATACGATTAACAATAATAACACTAACAATGATATTATTATTCTTATTGTTTATGTTTATTATTTTCGCTAACACAAACATAGTTCAGTTTTTCTGTTCGCTGCCTTCTAACTTTTATCTAATCTCCACTACTAGCAACCATATACAAGTAAACAAATTCATCGCATAGATGGCACGCTGTGGTTACAGTAATCCACGTACACATAGAGTATCCAAAGCTACAGTAATCTATCATATTCTACAGTAGCAGCTAAGCTCACCGGAGAGATTGGGCGTGGAGTGGGAGTGGGTCAGTCTGACTACGCATGAAGGTTGTTCATCTACAGTTGCATCCATGGTGGTGTTGGCTGTTGTGGTTGTCGATGATGTCACAATGGCTTCAGATGAAGACGAGGAACACTGAAGGTATAATAGTTAGATATTATAGTATAATGAGGATGATGCTCAACCGATCGAGATATCCCGATTTACTCCAATCGTAATAGCAAAGCTGCTACCTCGATTCAATTGGTTCACGACATGATACCACAATAACTATGGTCTTCACATAAAACCGTACCATTCATCGATATTCAGAGTCTACTTGTTTGAAAGAATTAGAGTTAAAGATCAACAGACTGCTGACATATAACAGTACTCACAACAACGAAAGACCCTTCGATTTCCCCCGAAAATATAATTCGGATGAATCGCCTACCGTAGCATCCATAATCTCGCCATTCTTGGTAGGAACCACGTCTCCTCCTCCCATTGCACGACCAATAGTAATCGAAGTATCGATTATACCATTTGACGGTCCTGGTCGCTCGTGATTCGTCGTTGATGACACTTCCGCAGTCGAGAGGTTCTCGGTCTATAATCAATCAATAAATCAATCAATAAATCAATAAATGAACCGTACCATGCTCGTGTCTCCATTAGTACTTGTAGTACTTTCTCGTCGTTCAACCGTCGCCCTCTTTGGTGTCCCACTGACAGGAGCATTGAGTGTAGTGGGTGTACTGGGTGCAGTGGTCGGTGCAGCTACTACGACTGGCTTGCGAGCAGGACGACCTGAGAGGATGTAAATATTATAGTGTTGTAATTTAATTTTCATTATTTCTTCTCCACACATCTTAGCATACACATTTCGCTTATTAACCATTCCCAGATACATATAAAGCAATCATTTCTAGTATTTTTGAATACGGCGTACGGCGCGGGGTCTGCTATATTGTCTATCGATTAAAACTTAAAAGAATAACTCTACCGTACCCTTTCTCAGCTCAGCCGATGAGATCCATTTGTGTAGATGTGTGCGCATTACATAACGGAGGTCGATCTGAAATAATAACATATAGTATTAATAATATTATTTCCTACACTCTAATTTCAAACCTAGAACAACCAGGTGAGCACGCAACACATACCTCATGAAAGAGGACAGCAATTCATAAATTTTAGTTAAAAATACACTAATTAGTTGATATTAAATCAATCAATATCATAACATTATATGCCGTATACCTTCATATCATCAGTAAACGTCTCCCTTCCCTTTGTGTATTTGGTGGCTCGATTGACCGTATCATGGAAAGCCGTAATCTCATCCGTCAAATTGACATTACGTGTAGCGATTGACTTATTGAACTCGAGACCAATGAACCACATCTCAGCGAATGGATTCCTGTAGATATTCGATGAAAATAGTGCAATCATGTCTCGTGACAAATCTAGGGACCCATCGGTGACCCCAAGCAACCCACTAACTTTCATTCCCAAAAGAAACACCGATGTCGCGAGATAAATTAGAGACTAGCCAAAGACCAAATAAATGGAAAGAACCAGGTGAATTCAGGCAACATATCCTTATCTAAAGTTGGGCACCAAAGAGATTCAACGATTCCATCGCAGGATTGAAGACTCACTCGTATCCAACATTGAACTGATGAGGTTTGATTGGCTTGTATCTCCGAGGATTAATGTGTCCGAGTGTGATACGGGGATTCCTACAATGAACACATTTAATTAATAACCATCACCAATAATTAAAATGCATACATGACTGTTTTAGAGAGAAAATAAATTCAAATCTCATTCTCTACATCACCTCTTGAATCATTATCTCTACAGTAATCAATCGTTTACCGTAATAACTAGATACCGTACCTTTCGAGTGATCCAATGAGATGTCTCAGTTTCGACTCTACTAGACCATAGTACACGAGATGATTCTCTTGATTTGATGCTGCACACACGACAACTAAAGAAAGGAATGTCTTGATACGGATTCAATTAAAATATTATCAATTTGCAATGCAGTCAAATCTTTACCAATTATTGTTAACGTAATTGTCGTTGTGCATCGTGCGTAGATAAATTATTATAATTGTTAATGCATAATTATCGTCTATGGGCATACAATTCCATTAGTCAACGGATTATTTGACGTATTTTCATCAAGTTTTAGTTCTGGATACGTTAGACCCACCAAGGAAGTGTTTGTATCGTGAGAAGAAGTTGATCTCATCAAATAGTTCCTTCCATTCCATATTACCCTCGATAATCTCCTTCGTCATATCCAATCCTACAACCAATAGCCATTACAAACCATTGGAATAACTAACAATTTCATTTACGACATCAATCAATCAATAGTCTACATCTGATTATTGTACCTTCTTTAAATTCATTCATAAGAATGGTTCGTGTCGATGTAGTAACATTGAAGGTTGAATTCTGTTCAGGATATGCAGGAGTAATGATAGGCATGAGATGATATCTGAATGAAGAGTTCATTATACAAGATAGTACCAAATTCTCACCATAATATCTACGAGTCATACATTTTCGGAGATCTCGCATGATTCTTTTATATAGTGTGTTGATTTTCGAAATATAGTGGGTCTTCGAAATATCAACAACGGTTACCGTACTTTCATGGAGGATCAACTACTGTATACCCAAATAAACTACGGCTACTGTACTTTCAAGGGCGACTTTAATGAACGATCAACTACCGTATACCCAAATCAACTACGATTACCGTACCTGTCAGTGCTTCTGGTTCGTGGATCCCAAACAAGATCATGGAGAGATGAGATATCGGGTCGAGGGGATGAATCAATGTCCTTGAGAAGAACCGGATGAGGCCAATCCCTGTACATTATAAATATAATAATAATCAATTAATAATAACAATAATCAAGATCATAAATAACATCTTGCTTGGAGGTACATAACTAGATGATCGATCCGATCAACTTACCAGTTGGAAAAGACCATGAAGAATCGATTGAGCAGTTTGGCTGGAGCAGCATTCGGATACAATTGACATATTCTGAATTAGTCGTGATAACAAAACTATTACAATATCATTTTTCAAATTAACACTCTGCATATGCACACGTTATGAAACAAGAAAAGGCCGTGTCTCCAAAATGAAGTCTGTACAATGAAAGATCAAAGATAAATCTGTAATCATTTAAACGTACCTGGCTACGAGAATGGCCCAACTAACTCCACCGAGGAAACCGAGGACGTTCGAGTAGATACCGTGATTCTGTGCCCATAACTGCAATGACAATATATATATATATATATATATATATATATATATATATATATATATATATATATATATATATATATATTGCATATTGTAAACACCAAACATAGACGACGTGATCTTCATTAAAAACAAATCTATATTTAACGAAGATCAAAGGAATGATATGAGACTCATTGGATCAAATTACAGCTAAATCTTGGAAAAGTGGAAAATAGCTCACCTTAATAGCTCGTAGAGTCAATGTGAATGTATCGGCACGTGGAACCAATCGGAGAATCTGATCTGCTACACGGCAACCTCAATAAAAGATACTAAATACCATTCATAAATGGAGCATCCGTCAGATAGATAGACACAACAAAAAGAAGGCAGATTGGTGTTTCATCAACTCTTACCATTGAGTGATCGTACACACTTCTCATCAAGATTCTTGAGTAGCATATCATCGTGTAGGGTTTGTTCATCCGGTACTTCCTGTATTTACTCATATTAATAATTGTATTCAATTACACCAAATTTTATTATACTAATGAAACAAATCAAAGCCGAAAAAGCTATAGTATATTTGAAACAAGAAAGCAAGTGTTAGATGTACAATGGAGAAAAAGCATAGGGAGTTCCATGAAATTATTGTGACTACAGTAACCATAATTGATCAAATACGCCACATAGTATTCTTCAATACCTTGAGTGCGAGTCGGGCAAAGAGGATATCCATCTCAATATTCTGATAGTGCAACTTGATCACGGGTACGAAAGCATCCTCGACTGCGTGTAAATCAGTCACATTCGGGTCCTGAAGTGAACAAGTGTGGATACTGTAGAGTATTTAGTATTGATCCCTCTCAGTCACATGAATTCATTTTGTTCCGTATTACTTCCACACAGATAAAAGTGAAATGGGACTGGAAAATCAATCAGCATATTATTTCAAGATATTGATGACTTTCATTGTTTTACATGTACATAATTACTATAATATATATTTTGGTATGTAGTATTCAATTACTGTTTCTTGTCATTATATGACACGAGATTCAAAATATCTTCTTTCCGTTGAGAGAATTGAAATCGTGTCGTGTATAAGCCAAACGAACACACTATATGAGATACTCAACTTTCTTGTTGGCACAAATTTGTATACAGAATATAAAGTATAATTGACGGTGATGTTAGTGTATTTGGTTTATATCTTATTATATTTCTCACACTTCGAAAGAAGAAAGAGTAATCACAATCAAGCATGGCACAAATATTACTAGATACAAAATGTTTGCTTTCTCCAAATCATCGAGTGATTGATACCTCAGTGAGCATCTTGTAAAAAGAAGCGAAGAAGTCACTTCGATCGATATGACGAGGAACCACACACAGTGAATCGATATCAGCACCTACAATTATCGATTGATAGTATGATGCATCAAGTAAAATATCCTTATGAGACACCGTGTGATCATTCATGAATCATAGCAGTCCGCCTCTGTCCACAATAACGTGGTAGATCAAAAGGAAAGGTACTAATTTCAATCGATTTCGATGGGAATAGGGTCAAATTTGGCAAGATTCGTCTCCATATTCTTGTTTTAAACGATGTGAACATTGGTCTCAAGCGTTTCTACATTGATGATTCTAATCGAATCATAATAAAGTTAACAAGCATATCCAATATCATTTTGACGTAACAACATCAATCAATAATCACCTCTTCCGTGCACTCCCAATCGATATGAACCAAAAGTGAAGAGTTTGCCGCCAACGCGCTCACATTCCTCTGGAGGCATCTGCTGGAATGAATACTTGTGTCTTTCGATTGTTACTCATCAATTATGCTTATAGACAACCGAACGCTTAGTCATTATATTTAACGTGAGATAAAGATCACACACATCAATTATAAACAAACAAATCACCTTGCTTAACGACACTTCATAGACCCATTTCTTGACGAGTGCATTTACACTTCGCAAGACCTCCAGTCGAACGTCAAGCTCCTCTTCCGTCTCGTACAGATTGAACGATTTGAGAGAAGCATCCAACTTAAATTAGGTTACATAATGAGGTTGAATTAATATAGATATTCGCCAAACATGATACAATCATGACAGTTGAAAAATATAAGTTCGCATTCAAAGACAGAATCTACAGACATTTGGCTGCTAGACGATACCACAACGATTTTGCGCGCCCAGGTTACTTACTAATGCGTTACTAACACGAAAAGTACGATAACGATAATTCAAACAAGGTGTTTCTCGTGGTATACGATTGAGACGAACAAAACGGAAAGATTCATGAGCACACGACGACAAACATTTTAAATTGAATAATAAAAATCAGCAATAAAATCGATAAGCGCCTCTACCTGCTCGGTCAATTTGTGTTCTATTTCCGTGGGTTTCGCGAGTGAGATAGGCTGGCTTACGCCCAGCAGAGGCGTCGAGTCTCCTCCCGACTCTGTCCCAGCCATTTCACACCTGAAATAACGTTATAAAAATAATAATAGATGAGTAAGAAAAAAGGAGATAAAACGAATCATCAACGAGAATGTCCAGCGTTATATTGTGAAAAGGGTCACCGAAAAGGGGTTAGAAACCTCTGTCAAAGTTTGGTTTAGTGATTGCCTTTCGGGCGTTACTAGGACTTTTATAAAGAGGGAAACGAGGAATTTGAAGGAAAAAAAAACAAACTCAAATCCAAGGCCGCGACGCAGCTAATGGTGGCGCGTCGCGGTTCTGGTTCACTGGGGCAACACCACAAAGTCGGGTCATATTTTTGTAATGTTCAGCGAATTTTCCACAACTTTCCCTTTCGATTGTTCATATGTTTCCAGTTATCGAAAGTATTGACCTTCTCTCCTACTGATTCGACCTATCACTGAGTGGTCAGTTGCGATAAGAGAACGTAGGTGTTCTTATGGCCGACCTTGACCAAGTCTTCCTCACATTTTGTGCTCCTCTTTCACCCCTCTCACACTCTTTCACTCCCATATTACTGATCTTCTTCTATACATACTAGTTGTACTGCTTTTTGTGTTTGGTCGTTCCCATTGTGCACATTCCATTAGTTCTACATAGTGCATCTGCAAAATTTCAATGTTTTAAACCTACCGTAATCTGATATTATTATTCTTCTACATCGATTAATGTATAAATAATTTAATTAGTTTCACACGTTGATTTTTGTTATTTGATTCAACAACAACATAATGATCTTTGTCAAGTACACCTATCGGAATGGTTGTGACTAAATAGTCTGAACTGTTTGGGAGTGCTGACAATGAGGTTCCACATACAAGGGGAACTTCTATCTATATTAATTATTCCTTCATCTTCTTATAAGTGCTTATGAGTGGTGGAATGCTGATTAATCTTTATTCTGTGATATACAAATACAAATAAGCATTCCAATTTATATACATAACTAAATATCGAATTCCTTGATCGATATCTCATTACCGTACTCTGAATCTAAAGTAGACTATGTCAATTTCCTTCGTTTCTTTTTTAATTGTCGAGCAGATCTGTCTTCAAATAAATTAGGGATATCATTTTGATGCACCAGTCTAGATCGCTTACAAGTACTCTAAACATACCGTACTCAAACTACCGTAATCCAGAATGAGCGATGACGCACCACGTCGTGTAGTCATCATTGGAAGTGGACCTACAGCTCTCGGAGCCGCACTGCGACTACAAGAGCTCATCGATGAGGGCCACATCCATGCTGAGGTACGGTATAACCACGAATCTTGTTGATCGTGTACTGATTTTTTATAACCAACTACCGTAATTCATCATAGGTGACAATCTTAGAAGCAGCAAATCGAGTTGGCGGTCTCGCATCGTCAGTCACTTCTCCAAGAGGGTACGGTTACTGTAATTCATTATCGATTATGATACGATGACATTCAGATTCACGTTCGACCTCGGTGTTCATGTCACCGGACAGTCCAAATATCAAGGTGAGCCTTTGTTATCATTCCAGACAAAGATCAAAGATCAATCACTGCGGAATTTCATTACCGTAATCTTTCCAGACTTTCTTCAAACGATCGACCAAGCAGTCGGAGAGTGGAATTACATTCCACGATGTGTACAGGTATGCGGTAGTTGCACTTCTATTGTTTTGATCGATCAATAATCAATATCAATCAATTAGGCAAGTATGCATCACGTTTTCTCCTCTACATCTCGTTGTCCTCGTGAATGCTACGTTCCGTATCCCGTACAGGTATCAATTCCTTAGCGGAAAATTTATTTACCAGAAATAACGCAATTTAAAACCCTGTTATAATCTTGTTTGATTGGTTACTGATGAAATGTACTTGACAGGATTCCATCTCTCATTTTCCTGACGAAGTCAGACAAAAATGTGAAGATGAACTCGAAGAACTCGCTTTGAGAGTAAGTTACTTTCATACAATACATACAATTTCATACACAATGTTTCTCTGAAAACTATCATACAGTTTGAATTTTGACTACATGTTTAAAATTCTAAAAATCTTATTTCAGATCAAAGACATTGTTATTTTCTTTCAGGAATCCATTCCATCTTGCGCGAACTTCCAGGATTTCGCCCTTTCTACATTTGGAGAAACCCTCACAAAACTCTTCATACGACCTTACAATGAGAAGGTCACAGATATAACAAAATCAATTTTAAACCGTATGATGTTGACATATGACATATATGTATACAACACTATAGTGTTAATGAATGAAAATAAACATTCAAAAGTTTTCATGCCCCGAATTCTTGCGTGAAAAGCTTTGAACGAAAGTCATATGCCCAGTAATCATATAATAGATGAAAGATCAAAGATCATCCGTTGTAGGTATGGACAGTTCCTCTCGATGCAATGGCATGTTGTTGGGTGGAAGGACGAGTTCCACGACCAGCTAAAAAGGACAAAAATCAGAATGAGAGCACGAAAACGCCATCTACCGTAGTCTTCAGGTGATATATGTAGAACGTGTTGATGTAACTGGCAAGGAGTTTGTGAAAGCGATCTGCCCTCTGGACACTAATATCAAAGACCACACGCCAAAGATTAAAGATTGAAGACCAAAGATAAAAGATTAAAGAGAAAAATTAAAGATCAAAGATCAAAGATCAATCTTTCAGATATCCTGCTCGACTGAGAGGTGTGGGCCAGATGTGGCAACGTGTGGCTTCACGATTACCTGAAGATTGGATCAAACTCAACTCGAGAGTGGCATCGATTGATACTGTCGATAAACAGGTATGGTACATTATCGATCGAATCGAATGTATTGTCGAATATTATATAGCGATGCATCTATATACTCGAAATCAAATATGTTTCATTTCTAAAATATACCAACGTTGCTGACTTCGATTTCGATTCGTCCTCCTTAAATTCATCAATAATAAAATCAATATCAGGCGATTCTCTCGAATGGCTACCGTATACCGTATGATACCGTAATCTCTACAATTCCGATCGATGAATTAGGAAGAATCACATCTCTCGCTCCGGAGATTCCACTGAAACACTCCAAGGTTGATCTTTGATCTTTTGTTAGTCGTCCTCAACCAAAACAGTAAAGGCAACGTGGCATTGTATGTTTAAAAAACACTTTTATCATTTAATTTTTCAGGTAGTTCTTGTGGGAATTGGTCTCTCTCGTCCTCAACCTATCCATACTGAACCACTCTCGTGGATGTACTTCCCTCTACCAGATACCGTATTCTATCGGTATGATCAAAGATCAAAGATAAAAAATCAGCTTTTCCTGATAATTAGTCTCTTCGACATTAAATACGATATCACGGGTCTCCTGTAAAAGTGTAGCAAAAACGGCCGGGCCTGCCACTAGGAAAAATTTTTTGTCTCCGATTTCGATGAAAGTCGGTCAGTGTGTATGTTTGGGGGGCATGAGAAGGCCTAGCCACTTGATTTGGCCAAAATTCCAAATTATCGATTTTTTGTGATCTACCTGAAAATGATAATAACTCGGTTAATTTTCATCGTACAGTGAGCTGGCAGGTGTCATTCGAACCGTATTATAATGCTCTTAAAAAAAGTTGTTTATGAGCCATTCGCTGCAAAGTCGTCTTCAGGGCGAAAAATGCGAAAAACACATTTTTTGAAAAAAAAAGTGACCTGTTCTCGAAAATTTTCTCTTGGGATCATCCGTATTATTGCAGAATATAAATGTTCAGATGACGTACAAAGTCGGTATGTTGTTCATTTACCGTATCTCTGGCCCCCCAATACCGTTTAATAGAGTACACGGGACTTAGTCATTTTTTTCCGCCTCAACAGTTTTTCGATCGTATCTGCCTTCAAAATGGTCCAATCGACTAATCGAAAAAAAGGAAAATTATGCTCTCGGAAAGGCGAATAAAAAGTTCTATCATGATCGAATAGCTATGACAACTCATTTTCGAGTTATTCGAGGAAAACCTTATCAACATCGATTTAGTCGGCTGTTTTGTGCCAGTTATGGAAAAATTGTTGCAGAAATTACTTATTTCATTTACTGATCTCATCATCTAATGCACACTTTAGTGTCTCCTTTCCCATTTTTCTTCTCCTTTTCGCCTCACCAATTAACAAAGCGAGAGCCACTTTACTCCGTCATTGAAATCTTGAACGTCACTGGGGCAGAGGACAACACAAGATCAGACCGGAGTATCAATGGTAGTTTTCGCCCTTGGACTGTAAAACAGAATGCTCGAGGAGGTTCATCAAGGAGTCGGAATCGGTCCACTGTCGGAATCATTCAAGGAATACGAGAAGGTACCGAAGAATCCGAGACCAATAGGCACTTCGCATTTGGAAGAAGAGTGCCCCACAGGGTTGGGCGGAAAAAAATTCCGTTACCGATTTTTGCCGATTTTACCGGTCCCTGACCTTAAAATTTACCGACCGGTAAATTTTACGGTTTCTCATCGGTAATTACCGAAATTTACACTAGATATTCTGCGTTATTTTTGGTAACATTACGTCGATATCTTGAGAAATTGCCCGTAACCGAAGGCGTTTTTATGTCTCGACAGACAGTTACTCTCTCAACAAAAAAACAATTGCCAAATATATATATTAATAGAACAGAAGAAATTGAAATATTTTTTGTTGTAACTACGGTCAAAGTAATTACAAATTAGTTCATTTATAGTGTCCGGCACGATATCGCAGTTCTGATGAAATGAGTAAACGTAGAAATAAACGTCGCAGAAGAAAATTACAATTTTTCGCGGTTTTGCAGGGTTTTTCAGAGTTTTACCGTTTTTACCGTTTTA
Source organism: Parapristionchus giblindavisi (assembly GCA_943737045.1). Lineage (NCBI taxonomy): Eukaryota > Metazoa > Nematoda > Chromadorea > Rhabditida > Diplogasteridae > Parapristionchus > Parapristionchus giblindavisi. The sequence goes on from CALSFV010000215.1 coordinate 1,274,508, forward strand.
CCGATTTTACCGTTACCGATTTTTTTACCGGCCACCTTTTCCCACCCAACCCTGGTGCCCCATACGACTCTGTTGAAAAGCAGATGGTGGTCGATCAATTCGAGGAATTCTACGCAGCCAGGAACAAGCTGAGAGCAGAAGAAGTCGAGAAGAGAATGAAAGCCAGAACGGATATCATGCCCGCTAACCGAATGCCACACGATCAGAGAGAAGAACTGTATTCGGACTCTGCTAGCGAAGAAGAAGAGACAGAGAAGAAGCTAAGCACCACAAGAGCCAAGAGAGATGTGGCACTGGATATGGATTTCATCAACAACTGGGAGAAGGACTATGATGAGGCGGGAGGAGGAATTGAGGATGAAGTGAAAGTACATGAGGATGATCTGACTCTCTCCTCCGATGCAATCTACAACTGGATGAAAACCGAGATGAACACTCTGTTCACGGATGAAGCCCTGACTTGTCTACATCCCTCTTTTTCGATCAGTGATGTTGATAATTACATATTGATTGCTTGCTTTTATAATATTTTCTCATGCATAATATAAAATAAAGTCGGTTGGGTAGTTTTTAGCGGTGCAGAGAATAATTTCATTTCCGTTCATTCATTAGAGGAGAAAGTGTAGGAGAAAGGAGAAAGTGTAGTGATTTTCCTCGAATAACTCGAAAATGAGTTGTCATAGCTATTCGATCATGATAGAACTTTTTATTCGCCTTTCCGAGAGCATCATTTTCCTTTTTTCGATTAGTCGATTGGACCATTTTGAAGGCAGATACGATCGAAAAACTGTTGAGGCGGAAAAAAATGACTAAGTCCCGTGTACTCTATTAAACGGTATTGGGAGGACAGAGATACGGCAAATGAACAACATACCGACTTTATACGTCATCTGAACACTTATTTTCTGCAATAATACGCGTGTACTCAAGAGAAAAGTTTCGAGAACAGATCACATTTTTGTTCAAGAAATGTGTTTTTCGCGTTTTTCGCCCTGAAGACGACTTTGCAGCGGACGGGTCATGAAGTACTTTTTTGGAGAGCATTAGAATACGGTTCGAATGACACCTGTCAGCTCGCTGTACAATGAAAATGAACCGAGTTATGATCATTTCAAGGGTAGATCACAAAAAATCGATAATTTGCTATTTTGGCCAAATGAAGTGGCTCGGCCTTCTCATGACCCCCAACCACACCCACTGACCAACTTTCATCGAAATCGAAGACAAAAAATTTTCCTAGTGGCAGGCCTTGCTACACTTTTTTTATCGATTGTATATTTCAGAGTGACGTTCATTTCCAATTTCAATGAATATCTCACACCAAATGCAGCTCTCTACTGGTTAGTTCGTTATTGATTCTTATCGGTTATTACTGGTTATTGAGTCGAAATTCGATAATTTCATAAATTAAATTCAGGTCAGTGCTATGCGAGATTGGTCTTTCGGCTGATGATGATGTGAATGAAGCAGAGATTGCAGAACGAACGATACGAGGTTGATCTTTAGACTTTCGTCTTTTATCTTTGGTCTTTGATCTTTGATCTTAGTTACGCTGTGATAATGTGTATGCAAATATCCATATAATTAAATAAATATGTATATATATTTTCAATGATCTTTTCTATTTAAGATCTGATCAAGGAGGGAATAACCGACAGTGATTCTGAAGTTGTTGATCGATGGGTTCACATCTTACCGTATGGGTATGATTTTGATTCATTTCTCTGTTGTTTGTACGCTGATTGTGAAAGATACTGATCAGTAAATTACCATTCTATGTATATGTTGCGCTTGAAACATATTTGGATATGTTTCTGACAATGAGATATCTTTGGAGAAGAAACTAATTGTAAACGAGATATTGGTTTTTCCCTCTTTTTTTCGAATACATAAAGAGGTTCTCATTGTCAGAAAAAAACAGTGAATGTCGCCACTACTAACTACTGCTTTTGCTTTACTAATACCAAATTCCATAAATACAATGCATGTCTATTATGATTCATTTCTATTTTAATATCTATATCCAAGAAAAGTTAATATCACATTTCACTAACATTACAACAGTACTGAATGGACATAAAAGACTTGATTTCAATTTTTACTTTAACAAAAAAAGGTTTCAGATATCCGATTCCTACTCTGAATCGGAATGAGACCCTATCTGATGCTCAAGAGTTATTCGAATCACATTTCATATATTCCAGAGGTTGTTTTAATGTTGATTGTTTACTTTGTTTTCCATTTGTTTTTTAAAGGTGGTATCCCACGAATATTTTCGTGAACAAACTGTGAATACAGAAAGGTAGCAAAAGTTATTCTACGTACAGTACACTATTTATTTTGTGCTGATTTAGTCTATTGATCGCTAGAAACATTAATGAACCATCAGGCCCGGTTCAGGGAAGGGCGCGCTTTTTGAAAATTGAGGAAATTCGGCAATAGGTTTCGAACTTGTGTCAAACGGGTAACGAGTCTGAACGTTTACCACTGCGCTATGGGATAGGTGAGAGGCTGCGCTAACTCTTCGCATATCACTTTGCATTCGCATAAGAGGGGTGTAGTGATTTATCTGAACATTCGCGGGCCACCATCTTTAAAGCAAATAATATAAAATATTACTTATTGAAATTTTTAAATTCCCAGATAACCATTAACATAAATCCATGAAATTTAACTAGTTATTTATTTATTCAGGTCGATTTGGTTCTTGGAGATACGAGGTTGCCAATCAAGATCATTCTTTCACTATGGGTAGAGAAGTCGTCGGACGCATCTTCCTTGACGAAAAGGAAACTGTTCATTCTGTTTGAAAGATCAAAGATCAAAGATCACTTTCCCTTTTGAAAATTTATCATAGATAATATAACAGAGTACGACACAGAGCATCATTGCTTGCATATATTTCAATGATATTGATAAACGTATTTGTAATTTATCTCAATAATCAAGTGTAAACAATACATTTTATCGTATGAGAGAAGTTATAAACAAAAGAAAAATCTTCAAATTAAATAGACGAACTACAAAAACGATATAATACAAATATTATTAAAAGATGGAGATTGCAGCAATTAAGTCGAAGCCTGTAATTTAAATTATTGATTTAATTATATTACTATATCGGTTGAGAAAGATTTCAAAGTAATGTACGGTCTACATATTCACTTCTCAAACTAGTAAACATATACAGAAAACAAAGAAATAGTATGATGTAATGGTTCAGTTGCCATTGGTCAGTTCGTGGTTTTCTAACAGATCATATCTATTTCGTTCGCTCACCTTGACAATAGTCTCTCCGGCTGCCTTTCCCGCAGTCTTTCCTTCATTAGCGATCACCTCTTTGTTACGCCATTCCAAGTCCATGCTCGTCTTGAACTGGAAATAAAAGATCAGAAGATTGGGGATCAAAAGTTCGGAGTTCAAAATAAAAGATCAAAGATCAAACTACATACATCTTCTTCGGACATCGTAGGCAACGACGTAGAACGGGTGCGTCCAGTGGCTAATGGAGTAGCAGAGTCGGGCGTCTGTACAGGCAAACGAGAGATTGACTGAGAGAAGGAAAAGATCAAACTACGAAGATCAAAGATCAAAGATCAAACCTTCTGAAGGGAGGCTTGTTTTTCATGCTCGGGAATCCCGGCAAAAATATTGTCCTCCATTGGTGACTTTGCGGTACGAACTCTGAATAAAGTTTAACGATTATTTGAGTTACTCCATTATTTAAAATAATTGTTTAATTTTCTTTGTTTTTATCAGTGAAAGAGATCAGAATTGACATTAAAGAGATCCATCGCAATTGCACCGCTTCCATTTTTGGTTAATTTAATACAGCAAATATCCGCTTGTATAGTAGATTCAATTTATCTCAACAACCTTGGCTTGGGTTCCGAAACGCTAGCACTGCGACGATTGCCCTTCTTCTTCTTGTTCCACTTCTTTGGTTTAACTTCATCCTGAATAATTGTTCCGTGATCTTTGATCTTTGAAAGGATTTCCCACTAACCTTTTTAGTAACTTCGTCGTCAGCGAGCGAAGGACCATCAACCGCAGCTAAATTATTATTTTAAATTGTTAAGATTTTAAATTAAATAATATTCATACGATGTCGAGCCCAGTTTGATGGTGATGTTGTTGGCTGACCAGATTCCATTACATCTTCGGATTCTTCATCGAGCTTAAGATCAAATAACAAAGCTCAAATATCAAAAGATCAAATAACAAAGCAACCTTTACACCGCAACAGCACAGGTCAACAAGAATATCACGGAACATTGTAGAGACGAGCACATTTGATCCCTGTATATAAGATCAAAGATCAAAGATCAACGATCACAGATTGGTATGATATACCTGAAGAATGACGAGGAATAGGAGGAAACAGCCCTTTAGTATATCTCCCTGAATAACGTAATTTGATCTTTGAACTTTAACATTTAATTGAATACCGAAAAGAACATGATGATCGTCCATACAATCTCACATATGAATGCGGCGAGCTGCATCAATGTAAAGAGAAGGATGTACTCTGAAAGGGATCTTGATCTCTGATCTTTGAACTTTGATCTCAGAGATCAAAGATCAAATATCTTACTGGGCTCATTCCACATAAGGTATAAGTAGCCAGGTACTGCTATGACTGCCTACAAAACATTCATTACATGCAACAATCAAAATTATTCCGTTACATTGAATTTACATTAATGTCTATTCATTTAATTTGAGATGGCATATCTAATTTTATTTCATTTTCGCCCAATCGTAGGCTCTAGATCGGTCGTTTTGCGTTAGATAAGAGCTATTTTAAGGCAAGAAATTGGTTGAAATACTGGAATATATCAATAATTCATAGAATATACCTGCATGGTAGCCATGAGTAGTACGACAGCAGTGTCTTTTCCCATTGAGAATCCAACAAGTGAGAAAAGAGCAATGATAAAGGATAAGTAGAATTCAGTGTATATCAATACATTGAGGAGTGGAGGCATTGAACGAATCACACTGAATAGTATTGTTCTGATCAAGGTATAGAAGCATAATGAAAGGATGCAATGTTACAATGTTTCTAAAATGGGATGTGCAAAGCAATTGGCGGCGCACTAAGCAAGTTTGTGATAATATTATACTATTGCAAAGCTGGAGTAGGGCTAGATGTACATATATGATATCTAAGGAAATCTGAAAGTCTGACTAACCCGAAGCATGTTCTTAAGGACTCCTTGAGCTGACGAACCCCCATGGAGAGACGAAGAATGAAAAGTGATTTTGTCATTAATGAAATGGACTTTTTGTATGCTGGCATTCGATTTGAATATATTATTTAATTAGATTGTTCAATTAGATTACTCGCTAGCTTAATTCTTCTGATCATACTCCAAATGAGCGGTGTACCACGATATCCCTTCATTGATAGAAAATACACAAATGCAACACCATTCATAAGGAAATAAATATTATTATTATGACTGTGAATTCTTATTATTAATGATATATGCCATATTGACGAGTTCTAATGATATTCTAACGACAATGCACTGTCTTAAAATGTTTGTCGATTATTATATTTTTACAATTACTGTGCAACAAAAAACGCACAAAGTGCTTTTTCTCATAAAATATTCAGTTTTCGATGAGTTATCATTGCTTGTAGTATCGTACAACAATCTTCATATTACTTTTGTTGTTCTATTTCATTCCTACTATAGTGTGATTTATGCAGTATATCGGATTGAATATTGTTAACAAAATGACTATAAATGGTGAATTGGAGCAGAAAAAAGACAAGTCTTCTATAATACATCTTTCAAAATGTTCACTTCTCGTTTGGTCTTCATCCTTCTTGTATCAACTATTGCATTGAGTGTGGCTGAAAACAAGCGAGAGGTATGAAGAAATTATTTTTCGTTAGTTGATTCCTTTTATAATAATGAGGACTAACTTCAAAGTGGGGGGAAATAGGAAACAAATTTTCGCAATGCATAAAATTAGCATAACTTTGGTAATTTCAGAAACGCGGCGCAGCTGAAGGTATTCTCGGTACTGTTGGAGGTAAGTCTATTTATGAAGTCTCAATATCAGTGCTCTAAACAAAGACAAACGAGACTGTCAAATTAAAAGGTTATTCGCCCGTTTTTTCCCGTAATAATAATAATATACTCGATGCGGTGCAAAAGTTGTAAATACATAATGTTTGAAATAGGAGCATTCGACACAGTTCTCGGAATTCCTGGAGGTCTCATATCTTCACTTCCAGTCTTTGGAATATTCGTGAGTGAATTATTATTGATAAATCGTAAAATCGATAGTTTGTAACAGCGAATAAAATATTCAGGCTCCCAACGGCGCCCTTTTAGGATTGAAATTTTCACCAATTTTCACTAACGTCGGATCACAACTTGACGGACTCGCTTCACCGGTTAGCTCCATTACACACACTATTATGATCGATCAAAAATTAATAAAATACATTCAGTTGACTGGAGTTCTTGGTGGTTTAGGAGGATCTGCCACTACGGCTGTATGAATAAAATTTTAAAATCTTATAAATATTAAATTCTCTTTGCAGGCACCACAAGTGAAGGCTGCGCCCGTGTAAATATAAAGAGAAATGTGAAGAATATGACAATATTCGTATTTATTGTGCTTTCAATTCTGACATGTCATTTTATTCAACTATAGTTATATATATTAATCGATAAATCAACTGTAATCTAAACTGTAATATGATGGTTACTGGTTATTGTCCTTCTCGTCCTTCAATCCCTTTCCACCCCTCATGATCGATCTGACTTGAGAAGATCTTTCACTGGTTTATCGATGCATTCGTTTCGATTCGAAGAGAATTTGTTTTCACACTTTGAAATGAGAAAAAACAACAACGTTTACGTAATCAATTTTAAATAATTTTATTATTCGACCGTTGAAGGCCATAATACACCGTTAGAATCATTAATGAACATTAGAACATTATAGGCAAATGTTAGACATTTAAAGCAAAAATAGAAAAGATAAGCTCAAAAACATGTTAAAACGTAGGTACAATTATCGAATCAAGAATGTCAAAAGGTGGTCAAAGGTCTATGTTTGAGTACAATGAAATGCTATGTGATATGAAGTGAGCAAAAATTAAAATTTCTAAAAGTACACGCAAAATTGTCAATAATGATTGAAAGTAGGGGTGGTTCCAGGGGTTGGCAAGAAACAACGAAATAGAGAGATGGTTCCTCTAAACCATTTCAAAGAATTCTCGTAATATTGATTGATCATTAAATCCGTTAGCAGGAGAATTCCTATTATATCCATTCTGATGTTTTTGGATCACTTGAAAAGCTGGAGTGAACTGTGGTGTGGGAGGTAGCGAGAGTTGGGGAGGCGGAGGAGGGTGGATATGGTAGGATTGGGATACTGTTGAATGGGACATGGTAGATTGAATCATGTACTGGTAATCCTCCATATCGGTAGAAAGAGGATCCTGTAAAGATTTATAATATTTTCTCATTATAATGATCTTATGTGGCGAGAGCGGCATAATTCTGCTCATTTTATAATTCAAAAAGTTCTTTCTGTCTCTCTCTCTATTTTCCTACTCTCTCATCTAATCAGTAAGCTATCCCGTTTCCAACGGAATTCAAAAATGCCCTGCTGGCGATTTATTTATTGACCCCTAATTAGTCGTTTGCTTAATATAATACATACCTCATTATCATCGAATATTCTACTTCTGATCCTTCCTTCAGATAGATTTCTCATTGGAGTTTCATCTATTTCATTCATATCCTCTTCTTCTTCTTCTTCTTCTTCCAAATGACAACTCGATTGATATCCTGTATCGATAGACTCGCGCTTCTTCTTCTTTGCCTATAAGATAATCTTTGATCTCTAGAATTTGATCTTCCATTTCCAATATTATTCTTAATTTATGATCTTTAAAATATGAACTTTGATCTCCAATACTTGATCTTTGATCTTTTTTTTGATACGCGATGTCCATCAGTTGATTTTTGATTTATAATCAGAATTTTTATGATTAACCTTATCGATCGAAGATTTCTTTCTAATTCTCCTCTTCCTTCCTCCAATTTCTGTATTCTTCGCTTCGTCAGAGTTGAAGAATTCGATAGCCTAGAAGATTAAACTTTGGATTTAGATCTTTGATCTTTGCATACCTCATTGAACTCCAATCTCTTTGCAATATCAACAGGAGCTTCTCCTTGATCATTGTCCAAGTACATATTGGCACCTAAGGAGACCAATAGCTTCACGATTTTCAGTGATCTACTCTCCACTGCGAAATGTAAAGCGGTTCTGGAAATGACCTTTGATATCTAGATTGATCTTTGATCTATCTTACCTCTTCCGTTGATCAGTAGCATTGACATTAGCTCCATTATCAATCAATAATTGAATATGTTCCAACATTCCGAACATGGCGGCATAATGTAGGGCAGTTCGCTCGAGATGAGAATCACTCACAAAAGTCTGCAAGAATATTGTGATTAGAAAAATAAAACACATCGCCTTAGCAATCTCGACATTAAAAGTATAAATTCTTCAGGCGCGATTTGACAAGCAAACCACGGTTACAGTACACCATACAACGTACCTTATCACCAACATAATTGGGGTCAGCACCGTATGTTAGCAGTTTACGGGCGAAATTAGTATCAGGAGGATTAGACATTAAATTAACCACGAGAGGTGTGTAGTTGAGTTTAGTTGTCATATTCAACTGAAAATAATCGATTATAACAAATTTTCATGATTCTAAATCTAATTTTATACTTTTATTCTGGACTAGAGGTGAATAAAAACATATAAAAATCAAAGTCACGGAATATTTAGCATTGTCTATAGCCATGATGAAATCCATCGCGAGAGAATCGTCTAGTTCTGCGGCACTGTAAAGTGAATAATTAGAAAATATTTCTACAATTAATGATTATGACAATACGATTGAAAATACTTTAAACATCAAATAATCAATCAATATTCTTACATGTGCAATGGTGTCTTCTCATCATTATTCATTACACAACAATCGATATTCTTCTGGGCAAGTAATATCTTAACCAATGAAAGACGAACATGAATCAGTGCAAGATGCAGAGGTGTATTACCATCTCAAATAATTATCGGTTATCGATTTATTTTCCAAGTATAGTATATTTCCAAGTATATTCATACCATTGTCTCGAGCATTTATATCTGCCCCATTATCGATTAGAGTCTTCGCATCTCGTTGAACTTGAGCAGGAGTCTTTTTCTCTATAATTATTTAATGAAAAAATCGATAATTGATAGATATAAATATTAATTAACGGACGATAGGAGGCTGCAGCCAAACAATGAAGAGGAGTTCGACCATTAGCATTACGAGCATTGATCATCCAATCATTACTTTGGTTCTGAAACAAATTGATAATGTATTGAACGAAACCAAATCACAGCGTATAAGACACAGAAAAAGTAAAAACATATTATTTGGATGATTCGTTCCAACGACAATTCAAAAAATAGATAAATCGATGACACAAACTACCGTACCTCAATCCGTATCAATCCATCACCCGAAGCCAATCGATGGAGATAATTATCTGTGAAGACGGGTTCATCACGACGACGTTTAGCCATTGGAGAAGAGGAGATCATAGGAATTATCGATTGATTCGTAAGAACTTAAAAGATCAAATCAATAGTTTAACGATCAAAGATCATTATTTGCAAAGATCAAAGATCACTCATACTCACCATGGGTTGGAATGAGCACAGTCTTCTTACACTCTTCTGTTCGAAGTCGCTTCTTCGGAGAACGTCGGACCTATGTAATGACGATCAATATTTCAGAAAAATATAATCTACAGTCACACGGCTATGTAACATTCTTTCGAATATCACGATTCGTTTGCAAAGATCATAGATCAACTTTTATTCTGATTAAAGATCAGCGTGCAAAGATCAAAGATCACGAACCTGTGTGACTACGAGTGCAATGAAGAAGACTAGCAGTAGGCATCCGAGTATAATAAGTGGAACAGCAGTGGTTGATGAAGATGGAGGCGTATTGGTTGGAGCGATCATATGTGAAGGATCCGAACTCTGAAAATGTATCTATTTTTACAACTTATGTATGCCCGAAGTTGGTACTTTTGTCTACCACACATAGAAATTTGCGAACGTTGACTTGAACACCACATTGAATGATCGATAGTTAACAATTATCGATTACTACCTACCGTATGATTAGTGATGATCTCACACTTCTTCCCATTTCTACCTTCTTCACAACTACAGACGGGCCCTCGATCTACCGTATCCTCACACTTCGAGCGTGCGCCCAGACATGTCGACGGATTACACTCGGTGAACTCACACCGATCACCGTATCTGCCCTTCTCGCATAGACACCTGCAAGAATGGGAAAGGTCGAACGACCACACCACATAGAACATGTGCGATTAAAGGGACGGTATCGCCTTGGAGAATTCCATATTCAAATGCGCTGGAGATTCCCACATGGAAATTCGAACTAGAATATTTCATAGAAATCAGCAAAAATCTCAAGGCAAAGTGGTGGTGGAACTAGCGCGCCATAGACCACTAGAGCATCAATACATAGATGTTTGATAGGGACGTTCCATACCTATCCATGATCTATTTGCATTCACTGGTATTATGAGACTGATCAGATGTTAGCCTATTGTTTATGCCAATCAACTATCGATTTGCCACTATCTCTTTTATTGAAGACGAGTCGCTTCCTATCCAGTTTATTTTTTCTCTTTCACGATATTCTGACACTGTCCCTCGATAGATAATTAATAATAGAGAGAAATGTTGACTTACACAGCGTGATCTGTGCTGTTCAGATAACATTCAGAAGCATCACCGAGGCAGACAACGACATCACATTCATTTGAGAAGCCATCGTAGTCTGCAATTCAATTTTAATTAAAATTAATTAATTACTCAATTTTTTTGCATAATAACGTTCTTGTTTATAAATGCATGAAAATAAAATTTGAGGAATAAATAATAATTTTATAGTAATGAAATTTGTACTCACAATCGTATACAATTTCAACTGGTTGACCGAAGATGAGAGTGGAGATTAGCAAGAGGATGAAGAGTCGAGATGTCATAGTATTTTGGATGGTCTGAAATAGATAAATAAATAATGTAATTATTTAAAAGCATTGTCTTGATCGTTCAATGCACATACAATTTCTCTGTTCTCTTGCTATTAGACAAATGACCAAGGTCGAACGAATTTAATAAAAATAACGGATTAATATAAATAAAATTCGAAGAACTCAATTCACTACCAAAAAAAAACAAATGAAGATGATAATATTGCGGCAATGGACAAGATCTTAATATCCCTTAAGAGTAGAGAGAACAAATATAGAGAAAGAATAACACGAGAGAACAGAGAGATAGTCGTTCCCTAGAATTAGACATGACCTATCTTTCTATCAGACTGTCTATCTATCAGCGGCATATGAAAATGGTCTGTCTCTCCAAAGGAACAACTCTTTCTGTATTTGTTAAGAATGATTCTCGCCCTCTCGAAATAGTATTGATTCTTACGCTTTTGATAGTTTTTTTGTATCCCTATCATACAGTTATCTCGCCAGAACCACGTTGAAAAATTGTGTTTTCACAAAATCGACCTTGTCTATTCATGATCGTTCTTTGATCATAGCAGAGAGAGTGTGAGAGAGTACAGACATAATGAGAGAGTGCGGGTGAGTGAGAGAGTTCAGGGAAAGAAAGAAAATGACCTACCATCAATGGTGTTGACAATAGTATTGGCCATTCCCTTACTTCTCTCGGTTTCCCGCCGTTTTCGGCACCATCTCTCTCCCCTCTCTCTTCCCTCTTCCCTCATCCTCTCCCTTTTCTTCCTTTCATCATTATTTCATTCATTAAATATTCCATCATTATCCTATTTGATCGTTGTTTGATTGATATCATCGTTGTTTTTGTCTCGCTTAGCACCTATTTCAGTCTAATTTATATATGATTATTATATAACACATTTTATTATGATTGTTCATTAGATTTGTAGTCTTCCATTGTTTTGCAGTAGCCCTTCACTCGCCTTCTTCATTTTCATTTTTGAAATTCATCTTTGATCATCAATTTCTAGAGAGAGCTTGCTAACGTACGAGATAGCAGAGAGAGTGTTGGAAAGCGAGAGAGTGCAGAGAAAGAAAACCTATGCCCTCGTCACTGATCTACCATCGTTAATATTGATTCATTAGCGTTTCCATTCATTCTAGGTTGCTTTCCTTACCCCTCTCTATGTTCTTCTCTCTCTCTCTCTCTCTCTCTCTCTCTCTCTCTCTCTCTCTCTCTCTCTCTCAATCTCTCCAAACTTTTCCTCTTCCTTTCCTTCTCTATTCCTTCCTACCTCTCAATCTCTCCAACTCTCTACTTCTCCCTCTGATAATACTCTATCCAGGTTCTCACTACTATCGTTTTTTTTCTTCCAGTAGGATCCCAGCCAAAGTGGGCGTGGTCTAGCTCCCCCACTATCAGGTTTCTCCTTTCTGCACTCTTGAATAAAAAAGTCAGTTCACGATATTTCTCGCGTCCACAGCATCACAGAGCAAGGCCACGTCCCCTCATCCACTAGTTTCCTCTTCTTCTCTACCTATTTTATCGATCTATTAATTCATTTTCTTATTCCTATTTTGTTCAACCTAAATTCCCAGCGATTCATCTGTTATGACTCTAGATTTATTCTAAATTTGAAGTTCTCTCTTTCGCTCTTTCTCTAACTCTTTCGCTTTTCATTACTTCGATGATCTATGGCAGAGTTGTCATTCAACTATTCCTTTGGATAATGTCTTTACTATTTCAGATCACCAAATCCATCGTCCATGACGCGACTCGTTCACTGACATGATGATAGACGTCTTCTACTGGGGTTACATTTGCTAAGGATCATGGACATCATTGGTGACGACCTCATACCATCTACGATGATTGCGGATCTTGGAGGTACGAGTCTACATTGCCTTAGGCTGTGTTCAAGTGATGAAAAGGAAATAAAAAAAAAACATAGAACACTCCTCGTTTTATACAGTCTCTAGCCACTTTTTCTTTTCTTTTTGTGACTTTTGAACAACACTTTTCAATTCTTTCGTCGCTTCTTCTGATAACGATATCATCCATTAATTTGTTCATAGTCATCATTTATTTCCCTAAATCATTAGTTAAACATATTCCTTTCTAATTGTAAGAAAAAGGTGATACTTTGTGGGCGATATCGTTAGTGGAAGAAGTGCCCTCATTTCTCGGCTTGTGTTATGCTCAAAATTGTCAAAAGAAAACAAATCAATCGAGATCATCTATTTTTTGTGATAATGTAAACAGTGGAGTGTTGCACTTACGTAGCTTTTGAACACAAATTAGAATATGATATAGAAGAAATAGTCGAATTAATTTTGTAATTTATCATTTTTTTCATGTCGATTCTTCGATTGGTGGTTTGATGAATATCGTCGGATCATTCCCTCTGGAGAACCTCTCAATGGATGGATGAGGATGTGAACTGCTACACAACCATCGTTCTTGGACTGCTCCTGGCTCGACTGCTGGACTCCCTTTTCAGAAATAATAAAGATGTTTGGGGTGTCATAATGCTTGTAGTTGGTGTCCAAGCCTGCGCGGTTAAATGGGCGGAGTCAGAATCACAATATATGCAGGGTTAATCAGAAAGGGGCGGAGCCATGCATCGGTTTATAAGTACGGGAGTGCTGGAGTACATCATATTACAGAGAGATCACGATTGGTTTTAGGATCGAATATTCAATATCTCATTAAATAATAATTATTATATAGTCCCAAACACTATAGGGAAGTGTGCGATGCTAAAAAGGGAGTTTTAAGCGGAAGTATGTAGATATTATAAAGACAAACCATAGGTTTACATTAAATGCTGAGATATCTTGTTCAACTAGTAGTTATTATGCGATATGACCATGCAAAAGAATAGTGATATCATCTTTTTTGCCGTCTAAGTATAGAAATAAAGTAAAAACAAGAAGCCGAAATCTTGCTGTGGTGAAATTGTCATTTTTTTATCTTTCAGGTTGCGTTTTCCTCCCCACTTAATCAATGTCAGCTTTTTTGTCAACAATTAGTATGTTCAGTATAGTTGCATATGCATGTCATATGACTGTTTTATGAGTGACAATATTCCAAATGGCAGCGGGCTAAAAATCACGTGAGATCATTGTCATTTTACTATAAGATTATTAACAGGGGATTGGCACTTATCACCTTTCGAAAGTATTACAGAGCAGTGAGAAAAGTGATAAACTCATGTGTTTATTTGAGCCATAAATATTTGTCATTCAAATGATGAAAACTTTCGAAATCTCAACTTCTTCCTTCAAAGTTCATTATTGTCTAGAACCAAGGGCCGAAACGTCGGACCGCGTTTGTTTTGCGTATAGTCTCCGTATCATTTCTTCTTTTAAGTTTGTTCACAGTCATCAACATTTTCCTCTTACTTCTCTCTCATTAATTTGATCAGTTGGCCTTGATCATAGCAGAGAGAGTGTGAGAGATTGCAGACATAGTGAGAGAGTGCGAGAGAGTACAGACGTAGTGAGAGAGTGCGAGAGAGTACAGACATAGTGAGAGAGTGTGGATAAGTGAGAGAGTTCAGGGAAAGAAATACAATGACCTACCATCAATAGTGTTGACAATAATATTAGCCATTCCCTATCTTCTCTCGGTTTCCCGCCGTTTTCGGCTCTCTTTCTCTATTCCCTCTTCCCTCATTCTATCCCTTTTCCTCCTTTCATCACTATTTCATTCATTCAATATTCCATCTTTATCCTATTTGATCGTTGTTTGATTGATATCATCGTTGTTTTTGTCTTGCCTAGCATCAATTTCAGTCCAATTTTTATATGATTATTATATGTATAACATTTAATCAGTATTTTTCGTTGCATTTGCAATCTTCGAGTGTTTTGCCGTAACTCTTCACTTGAAGCCTCGTTCATTCTCCTTTTTGAAATTGATCTTTGATCTTTGTATTCCCGTCCCTCTCCGTCTACTCGTGACTTCATCAATTTCTAGAGAGAGCTCGAGATAGCAGAGAGAGTGTGGGAAAGCGAGAGAGTGCAGAGAAAAAAAAAACTATGCATTCGTCACTGATCTACAATCGATAATATTGATTCATTAGCATTTTCATCCATTCTAGGTTGCTTTCCTTACCCCTCTATATGTACTTCTCTCTCTACAAACTATTCCTCTTCCTTTCCTTCTCTATTCCTTCCTACCACTCAATCTCTCCAACTCTCTACTTCTTCCTCTGACAATGCTCTATCCAGTCTCTCATTACTTCTCTCCCCTCTCTTCCTCTGCTTTACTTACTGTTTACATGGAAAGACGCCTATTTTCTCGATCTGTTAATGCTTTTTCCTATTCCTATTATATTCAGCCTAAATTCTTCTCGCTTCCCTGTTACGAGTCTAGTTTTATTCTAAATTTGGAGTTCTCCGTTCTGGAAACTCGCTTTTCATTACTTCGATTATCAATGACAGAGTTGTCATTCAACTATTGCTTTGGATAATGTCTTTACTATTTTAGATCACCAAATCCATCGTCCGTGAAGGGAATCGTTCACTGACAGGACAGGATGACAGGATGCCTTCTTCAACTCACGGGATGTTTGCTAAGGATCATGGACTTCATCAGAGACGTCCTCATACCATCTACGATGATTGCGGATCTTGGAGGTACGAGTCTACATTGCCTTAGGCTGTGTTCAAGTGATGAAAAGGAATAAAAAAAAACATAGAACACTCCTCGTTTTGTACAGTCTCTTGCCACTTTTTCTTTTCTTTTCGTGACATTTGATCAGCACTTTTCTATGTTTCTTCTAACAACATTACCCAACCACAAATGTGTTCATAGTCATCATTTATTTTCCAAAATCATGATTAAAACATATTCCTTTCAAATAAAAAGGTGATACTTTGTGGGCGATATCGTTAGTGGAAGAAGTGCCCTCATTTCTCGGCTTGTGTTATGCTCAAAATTGAAAAAGAAAAGAAAAGAAAGAAAATAAATCAATCGAGATCATCTATTTTTTGTGATAATGTAAACAGTGGAGAGTTGCCTTTGCGTAGCTTTTGAACACAAATTAGAATATGATAGAGAAGAAATAATCGAATCAATTTGGTAATTTATCGTTTTTTTTCATGTCGATTCTTCGATTCGTGGTTTGATGAATATCGTCGGATCATCCCCTCTGGTGAACTTCTCAATGGATGGATGAGGATGTTAGCGGCTACACAACCATCGTTCTTGGACTGCTGCTGGCGCGACTGCTGGACTCCGTTTTCAGAAATGATAAAGATGTTTGGGGTGTCATAATGCTTGTAGTTGGTGTCCAAGCCCGCGCAGTTAAATGGGCGGAGTCAGAATCGTAATATAAGCAGGGTTAGTCTGAAAGGGGCGGAGCCATGCATCGGTTCATAAGTATGGGAGTGCTGGAGTGCATAATATTAAAGCGATCTCTATCGGTTTTAGGATCGAATATTCATCAAGATAAAGCCTTCTTTATGATTAGTTTCTGACAGCGTATTCTTTTATTATTGTGATCCGAGACAAAACAAAAGTACAAGGAAGTTAAATATAATGTACGTAGATGATATTCATGCACGGTTTTTATATAGCTTGTAAAACATAACTATTAACTAATAGTGAACTTCTTGGTGTATCGGCCGCTACATCTATAGTTATCGATTGATTTATGCACAGATAGATGATATAATGCATAATAAGGGATTGATGGTATCACTTTTCATTATTGTAATGTATTGATATGTACATGTATGGTGTACAATATCAATTATATCACAATATCAATTGCGTAGATATTTAAACAAAGTGTATCTGTCTCAAGAAATGACTATAGTATTGATTCCAAGATAGGAAATGGTTCCCTCTCACAAGGAGTCTCTTATGTCTTAAGGTGGCGAAAACTGACGATTTATAGCTTATGTGAAAGCCCTTGTTCTGTAGAATAAGAATGTATGTTTAAAAAATTCGGAAGAGCTCTGTACATGGATATAAAAAAAATCCAAAGTTTGAGCAATTTCTGCCTTGAAATTCCTGTGTAATGGCAGTTGAATTGCCGTACAATGATGGGCTACTTCTCCGCTCTCTCTCGCCGAGCTAGTGGTGGCGCAGTGGTAAAGATGTCGCTTACAATTTTTGCGCTGCGGGTTCGATCCCCAGTGATGCGACTTGTTTTGCACGATTTTTACACTTGCCTTTTTACGTTCTTTTTTAAAAAATTTCCCAATGTGCTTACTTGATATCCATGAATCCAATCTGTCTTCTAATTCTAATTGTTTGTATTTCACTTTGTAATAAATGTAGTTTCTGTTATTTAATTATTTACGGATGAGAGATGGCAATAAGATCGTAAGACATGATAGGAATAAGACATTTTCAACGTTGTACAAAATTTTTTTTCTGTATTATGTATGACTTTAAAAAAAGAACTTAAAAAGACAAGTGTAAAAATCGTGCAAAACAAGTCGCATCAGTGGGGATCGAACTCGCGGCGCAAAAATTGTAAGCGGCATCTTTACCACTGCGCCACCACTAGCTCGGAGAGAGAGCGCGGAGAAGTCGCCCATCATTGTACGACAATTCAACTGCCATTACACAGGAATTTCAAGGCACAAATTGCTCAAACTTTGGATTTTTTTATATCCATGTACAGGGCTCTTCCGAATTTTTTAAACATACATTCTTATTCTACAGAACAAGGGCTTTCACATAAGCTATAAATCGTCAGTTTTCGCCACCTTAAGACAGAAGAGACTCCTTGTCAGAGTAAGATCAGTGATAGAGTGACCAGATGATTAGAGCAGATCGATGGTCAGAGACGCAGAGAGTCATCGCGCGCGCACTCAACTCGATTTAGCAACACTGTTGAGACGGGTGAAGGGCGGGGATCACTTCACTGAAAAAACATCAAAATTTTTAAAAAAATAAAGATTCTAAACGACTCTAATAGTTTTATTGGTATCGATTTCGTATGAAAAAGTCGAAATATCTACGAAAGAAAAGATCACTCAGCCAGAAATATATTAGATTATAAAGCTGAGTAGGACGAATAAAATAATAATTAAGCCTGCTAAATGACCTTAATAAATCACTAGACATGGGCAACACCAGCTGTAGAGAAAAAAATGAGAATAATACTGATAATATTAAATTAATATTAAATTAATATTATATTAAATTTATCCGTTACAATGATAACTTAGATATAGCTAACAATTTACGTCGCGATGAATTACATAAAATACGATACCACAACTTATTTAGCCAAGAAATAACAATTAATTATTACATATCGAGTACGGACCAATTAGTACTTTTTTTCGGAAAGAATTAACTGTGAGGCAAATAATAGAACTGTTTATTGCTAAATTCATTTCATTTGTCAACAACACTATTTGAAGGGCTATTTAAAGGCACACCCCAAACTAATTTTACTCTCCGCATTGGCAATGCTCTCTCGCAAACAAAGAAAGCGAGAGAGTGAGGCCAGAGCGGAGAGTTTTAAATTAGCTTGAGGTATCACTTTAAGATATGTTAATTTACAGTGATTTTCATAAAAGAAAACTTAATATTTTAGCGCTTTTGTAATGTTTTAAAAATAGCCTAATAACAGTACGATCACGATTGATTGTATAACTACAGTATTCCATATCTGGGCAGGGATCATTTTACTGAAAAAAAATTCAAAAATTCAAATATGATAATTTTGATAAAATAAAGACTCATGTGTTTTTTTGCTCATGTGTAAATGTGTTCAGTTGATAAGCATTTACAGAGAACGATCTTTTTATGAAAATCACTGTAAATTAACATATCTTAATTAGCCATTTAATAATAATAATAATAATAATAATAATAATAATAATACATATTTATCGCACCTTTCAATTTGATGACACATTCAAATCGTGTTGTTGACAAATGGAATGAACTTAGCAATAAACAGTTCTATTATTTGCCTCACAGTTAATTCTTTCAGAAAAAAATTAATAATATGTCCGTAATCGATATGTAGTAATTTATTGTTATTTCTTTGCTAAATAAGTTGTGGTATCGTATTTTATGTAATTCATCACGACGTAAATTTTTCACTATATCTAAGTTATCATTGTAACGGATAAATTTAATATATTATTAATTTAATATTTATTTAATATTATCAGTATTATTCTCATTTTTTTTCTCTACAGCTGGTGTTGCCCATGTCTAGTGATTTATTAAGGTCATTTAGCAGGCTTAATTATTATTTTATTCGTCCTACTCAGCTTTATAATCTAATATATTTCTGGCTGAGTGAACAAAATAGGAATAAGAAAATGGAGAAACAGATCGATAAAATAGGTAGAGATTAAGGAAGAAAAATGGAGAGAGAAGTACATAAAGAGGAAGAAAGACATCGATAGGGATAGTGATGGAGAAGGAGAAGGATGGCAAGTGTCTGAACTATAATAATTACCAATCAAATAGCTTGAAGAACGGTATAATGACAAGTAGTTCCACTTAAAGGGAGTGATACCTCACTCAATGATCTCTTCATTGCGCACACTATTTTTCTGTTCTCTAACAACGACAGAGCATTACGCGTCGAAGAGATCATTGAGTGGGGTTACACTCTCTTTAAACAGTAAGGATAGCAGATGAAGAGAGGGGGAGAGAGGTAGTGAGAATCTGGATAGAGCATTGTCAGAGGAAGAAGTAGAGAGTTGGAGAGATGAAGAGGTAGGGAGGAATAGAGAAGGAAAGGAAGAGGAATAGTTTGTAGAGAGAGAGAAGTACATATAGAGGGGTAAGGAAAGCAACCTAGAATGAATGGAAACACTAATGAATCAATATTATCGATTGCAGACCAGTGGCGAGTACATTAATTTTCTTTCTCTGCGCTCTCTCGCTTTCCCACACTCTCTCTGCTATCTCATACGTTAGCAAGTCGCGAGTTGACGGAGAGGGACGGGAATGCAAAGATCAAAGATCAATTTAAAAAAAAAAGGAAATGAACAAGGCGAGTGAAGAACTACGGCAAAACGATCGAAGACTGCAAATCTAATGAACAATCATGATAAAAATGTGCTATATAAATTGTCATATGTTAATTGGGCTGAAATAGATGCTAGGCGAGACAAAAACAACGATGATATCAATCAAACAACGATCAAATAGGAGAATGATGGAATATTGAATGAATGAAATAATGATGAAAGGAATAAAAGGGAGAGGATGAGGGAAGAGGGAAGAGAGAGGAGAGAGTGAGATGGTGCCGAAAACGGCGGGAAACCGAGAGAAGTTAGGGAATGGCCAATACTATTGTCAACACCATTGATGGTAGGTCATTGTATTTCTTTCGCTGAACTCTCTCACTTATCCACACTCTCTCACTATGTCTGCAATCTCTCGCACTCTCTCACTATGTCTGTAGTCTCTCGCACTCTCTCACTACGTCTGTACTCTCTCGCACTCTCTCACTATGTCTGCAATCTCTCGCACTCTCTCACTATGTCTGTACTCTCTCGCACTCTCTCACTACGTCTGTACTCTCTCGCACTCTCTCACTATGTCTGTACTCTCTCGCACTCTCTCACTACGTCTGTAATCTCTCGCACTCTCTCACTATGTCTGCAATCTCTCGCACTCTCTCACTATGTCTGTACTCTCTCGCACTCTCTCACTATGTCTGTACTCTCTCGCACTCTCTCACTACGTCTGTACTCTCTCGCACTCTCTCACTATGTCTGTACTCTCTCGCACTCTCTCACTACGTCTGTACTCTCTCGCACTCTCTCACTATGTCTGCAATCTCTCACACTCTCTCTGCTATGATCAAGGCCAACTGATCAAATTAATGAGAGAGAAGTAAGAGGAAAATGTTGATGACTGTGAACAAACTTAAAAGAAGAAATGATACGGAGACTATACGCAATACAAACGCGGTCCGACGTTTCGGCCCTTGGTTCTAGACAAAAATGAACTTTGAAGGAAGAAGTTGAGATTTCGAAAGTTTTCATCATTTGAATGACAAATATTTGTGGCTCAAATAAACACATGAGTTTATCACTTTTCTCACTGCTCTGTAATACTTTCGAAAGGTGATAAGTGCCAATCCCCTGTTAATAATCTTATAGTAAAACGACAATGATCTCACGTGATTTTTAGCCCGCTGCCGTTTGGAAAATTATACTGAACATACTAATTGTTGACAAAAAAAACTGACATTGATTAAGTGGGGAGGAAATCGCAACCTGAAAGATTTGAGGAACAGTCATAATGACAATTTCACCACAGCAAGATTTCGACTTCTTGTTTTTGCTTTATCTCTATACTTAGACGGCAAAAAAGATGATATCACAACGCCTGTGCATGGTTATATCACATAATAACTATTAGTTGAATCGGATCTCTCAACCTTCAATGTAAACCTATGGTTTGTCTTTATAATATCTACATACTTCCTCTTAAGACACCGGCTCAGTAAGATTCCAGGAAGTGCCGGACATCGACCTCACCGATTTGGCTCAAAATTTTTTTGTAGACACCCCCAAGGCCCCCTATCACAAAATGGGTATTCATTTGGGCTGGGTCCTTGAAACACAGATGTGGCGGGTTCTCGAAATTTGAAAACTCGATTTTCGCCAAAAAAAAGTGGAGCGACCTAGGTCCAATATTAGTGTGGAATAATTACATATATGCGTATGCAACAAAAAATCGCTATTGGACGGCCCGGACATCCGATCGCAAACTGATTTTTTTACCTCCTCAAAACATTCTAAATTTAATTAAAATTTTAAAACAAAATACGGCAGCCCAATTTTAGCCTCATTTTATAGAGCAAAAAATTCCGCATCGAATAAGGCAAAAAAATCAAAAATCGATCGACCCGTGTTTTGAGATAAATGAACCTGAAGATGACCCGAAAATATTTTTGTTTTCAAACCCCCTCATGTTTGTACTCATATTGAAGAGCTCGTCGAGTAGAACAACTTTCATGTTGAACGTTTTGTCTGAAACTCATGTACAAGAGAAATACATCTTTATTCATTCTTTTATTTATTCTCACAGTTTTTCAGTCAATTTAGAGTAAATCGAAAGTAAAATATTGTTTGTGCACAAAGTGATTACACCTATATTGTAGAACTCAAAAATCCATACTTAATTAGTTGTTTCACGAAAAAAAATTGTTGACCCCTATGCTGAAAAACATGGCCTCTAAAGTGGTCATGAAAAAAAAGTTGTTGAAACCTTGCCATGTTTATACTCATTTTAAAGAACTCGTCGAGCACATCATTTTTCATGGTGGTCGTATTCTATGAAAGTCGTTTGTTCTCAAGATACAAGCGATACAAAATATTTGGATCCAATAAATCTTAATTCATGTATTTCTCTTGTACATGAGTTTCAGACAAAACGTTCAACATGAAAGTTGTTCTACTCGACGAGCTCTTCAATATGAGTACAAACATGAGGGGGTTTGAAAACAAAAATATTTTCGGGTCATCTTCAGGTTCATTTATCTCAAAACACGGGTCGATCGATTTTTGATTTTTTTGCCTTATTCGATGCGGAATTTTTTGCTCTATAAAATGAGGCTAAAATTGGGCTGCCGTTTTTTGTTTTAAAATTTTAATTAAATTTAGAATGTTTTGAGGAGGTAAAAAAATCAGTTTGCGATCAGATATCCGGACCGTCCAATAGCGAGTTTTTGTTACATAGGCATATATGTAATTATTCCACACTAATATTGGACCTAGGTCGCTCCACTTTTTTTTGGCGAAAATCGAGTTTTCAAATTTCGAGAACCCGCCACATCTGTGTTTCAAGGATACAGCCCAAATGAATACCCATTTTGTGATAGGGGGCCATGGGGGTATCCACAAAAAAATTTTGAGCCAAATCGGTGAGGTCGATGTCCGGGGTCAGTGGCTCAACCCTCGAATCTTACTGAGCCGGTGTCTTAAAATTCCCTTTTTAGCATCGCACACTTCCCTATATTTTTTGGGACATTGCAACACTTATTATTTAATTAGAATATTATATCGTTTATCGTTATGCTGCTTTTTCCAGAATGAAATTTATGCAATCGATTTTAATTACCCACGTTTGAGGTGTCCTCAACGAAATAAAATAGAGCCAAAATAAATAAATAAATAAATAGAGCCATATTCATCAAAATAGAGCCGCGACTCTACTTCCGCCCCAGGCTATCATCCAAGATCCCAATCTCACCTAATCAAGTTAAACTCTAACAATAAGGCCATAAAGGCAGAACTATATTAAAGATGGAGGCCCTCGAATGTCTATGCAAATATATAACATATCGGCACCTTATAACACCTTTAAATAAATCCAAAGATAGTAAATATCTGTTTTTTCCTAACGTAGTGACATTTTTGAGTGTGGCACCAATCCCAAGATAAGACTACGGGTGAAAACGAAAACGATGATCGACTGAGATCAAGTTTGTCATCTTTATGATTCAATGATTCATAACTATTTCCCAGTATTTCTCTTCTATTTGTCTCTTCAATCCTTATTGATAACAGTCTTTAAATGGCCAATTCTACCCATAATCGAGAGAGAAAAGAGTCGATTGAAAGAGATAAAGAGAGAGGCCATTTCAAAATATTTCACAATGACAAAGTTCCATTGATTGAATTCTATCGATTATTGATTTGATTATGAGTTACAATACTTGACGAATTCCATAATACTTGGACGGACATTCTTTATTAATATTAAATAACACAATATTAATAATAGAACATAACAATAGTCATGCAAATAGTTCTTAACGAAAGAGATCAAAGAGCAAATGAAATGAAGTAAAGGGTCATTATGAGAGTTCAAACATTAGAATGCTGAGGGATCGATAGATACCATACGAATCATTATTGAAGAGTTTAAAGTTTATACGAAGAGTTTAGTTCTGGAATCTATTTCTGATTAAATCCTCGAACATCTTGTTCCCTTCGAGAGAATTAATCTGCCCATTTAGACTGCACAAAGTAGATCTCTGATCCTGAAATGAAAAGAAATAATTGATTATCATTATTGGGATATCCCAGATCACGAGAGTGGGATTAAAGACAAGAAACAATTGTACTACTTACTTGTACCATGCTAATAGACTTGTCTATCTGAGATGAGATAGAGCTTGAATCGTTGTTAAAGGATGAATTGTATGAGAAAGATGATGACTGAATATAAACATTTCAAATGTTATACTCTAGTGTTAATTTGTCCGATAATTTGTATTTATGTGACTATATCGTTGACTAATAGTAGATGGACACTTACATTGTTTCCGTTAGTTGGTTGACGATCCATTGCAAGATAGATCAATACACTCTGAAGAGTAGAGGTAGAAGGAGTGAATGTAAGAGAGTGAAGAAAGAAAATGAAATCTAGCTGGGCTAGTCACTCTCCTTTTATGCTGATACTAGAGACGAGTCGATAAGACTATACAAACATAAAGACGATTATTTCATGACTAATCATACAATGTTTGAGGTTTTCCACTAAGGCTTCTCCGACTTGAATAAGTTACAAGCTTGGCGCAATAGAAAATAAGCATGAAATGTTTGGTTTAAACTAAATCGAACACACTGAATTCAGTGGTATTCTTTATTGCAGGTATACTGGACGAAAGCGGTACACTTTCATAAGCTTTATCTACTTATCAACTTTGAGTTTCATCGTTTTATTTATTTGATCTCATTGTCAGAGACGAAAGGATTAGAAATTGAGAGCACTATCCAAACGAAGAAGAAATCATCACCAATTTTGCATGTATCACTTTCTAATTAATTCGGAACGTGAAACCAGGAAAGCGCACCGAATCAACCATCAATTTTACTTGATATCTATTTTGCATCAGTTCGTCTACTCCGTTCCTCTTTCTCAGTTCATGATCTATCAATAGTGTGTCGCTACACTTTATAGTACTCATCGTATTTTAGATTACAGTTGATTTATTGATTAATATCGTTGAATAAAATGACATGGTAGAATTGAAAGCACAATAAATACGAATATTGTCAAATTCTTCACATTTCTCTTTATATTTACACGGATGCAGTCTTCACCTGTTCTGCCTGCAAAGATTTTTTTCATTTACGAGAATGTAAATATATTTATTATATTCATACCGCAGTAGTGGCACTGGTCGAAGATCCTCCTAAACCTCCAAGTACTCCAGTCAACTGAATGTATTTTATTAATTTTTGATTACTTTCAGAGTTGTATGTAAAGAAACTGACCGGTGCGGTGAGTCCGTCAAGTTTTGAACCTACACCAGTGAAAATTGGCGAAAATTTCAATCCTAAAAGGGTGCCGTTGGGAGCCTGAAAAGTTGGTGCGCCGTTACAGAATCTATTTGAAGATTTATCAATATTTATTCACTCACGAATATTCCAAATACTGGAAGTGAAGATATGAGACCTCCCGGAATTCCCAGAACTGTGTCGAATGCTCCTGTTTCAATCTTTTTTTTATTACAGTTACAAAAATGTTAATTGGACAAAACCGTGCGAATAACCTCTTAATTTGACAGAGCTTTTCATTTGCTTTTTTTCTACAAAACCGAGAATTCATTAATAGTACAGTTGACTTACCTCCTACAGTACCGAGAATACCTTCAGCTGCGCCGCGTTTCTGAAATTACTAAATGTGTTCTAATTTTAAGCATTAGTTAATTTGTTTCCTACTTCCCGCATTTTGAAGTAAGTCCTCATTTTATTATAAAAGGAATGAAGTAACGAAAAATAATTTCTTCATACCTCTCGCTTGTTTTCAGCTACACTCAATGCAATAGTTGATACAAGAAGGATGAAGACCAAACGAGAAGTGAACATTTTGAAAGATAAAGAAGACTTGTCTTTCTCTATTTCAACTGACCATTTATAGTCATTTTGATAACAATATTCAATCCGATATACTGCATAAATCACACTATAGTCGGAATGAAATAGAACAACAAAAGTAATATGAAGGTTGTTGTACGATACCACAAGCGATGGAAAACCACTGAATGTGCAAAAAAGTATAGACATAAAATATAAATATGAAAAAAAATACAGAAATAAAAATATAATCGGCATTTCATGCAAAAACATAGCATATGGTACTTGTATTAATCCAATCGTCAAACGCTTACTCTATTGCAATCTTAGGAATAAGAGAGAGTTTATAGCATTAAAGAGTTGATAGCTACCGTATACCCAACTCTGTACAATCTTTGTGATTTATGTTATTATCTCACATCATCGCTTTGTTGATTTCTAACCACAATGAATAGATCAATTGAAATGTCTTCCCATCCGCATCTCCGAAATAAAAATCAATATTCGTTTCATACTAATCGTCGAATCTAATGATCAATCAATAATCTTTGTAGATCGATTCGCTTTGATCGTTCAATCAAACTGAGTGCTTTGCCTTAGACCTTGTTATGATCCATTCAGATCCATTCACACCGTTCGTGATACAATGATTTTTACATCACGATACCTCTGTGTATGAACATTTTCAAAATCTTAAATGGACGATATCTCTTGGAGAATTACATGTTCAATTCGCGGGAGATCCCGAGCGCAAAATCGAGCTAGAGTATAGAAGAACTTAAAGAGGTGGCGGAAGTCGTCATCTACCGTCTGTGAGCTCATCGTAGACAACTACGCCATAAATAGGTAAATGTTTGATTGGGAAGTTTCCTACCTATCCATGATCTCTTTGCACTGGTTTTTTCTCGCTGATTTTATTATGAGACAGATCAAATGTTTCCCTATTCCTTATGCCAATCAATTATCAATTTGCCACCATCGATTTGTTAGAAGACGAGTCGCTTCCTATCCAGTCAATCATTTCTCTTTCACTATATTCTAACAGTGCCTCTATATATTTTTTGGGGGCTATTGGAAATAATAACAATAATATAATTATAATTTTATTCACCATAGATAGGGAAACGTGTGATAAACAATAAATGAATAAATGTAAATTGAGAGATCCCAGAATGCAATTCGGATAGGCACTCTCTGATAATAAATTTCTAAAAAGTTGTACTTCAGCTATTGGAGACGTTCTTCATTGAAGACGAACTGCTTGTTCAATTGAATTCATTTGGATAAAGATAATTAAAGGGTTTCATATCGGATTGCTGTCCCTACAAATTCAAGATCAGCCTCATCAAAACTTTCTTTTCACGTCACGAATTTCTGATCAAAATTACATGTACATATGGTTATTTACAATTTGTCCCATCAGTATAAATAATGTCTCTATTTGTTTAACAGTTTCTACCGAATACCACATTAACACTAAATTCGTGTGGTTGTTCACTTGATCTTCTAAATCACTCAAGCCCCCCTTCATCCTTCATTTCGTCCTCCTACGTAAAGTATCCATCATTGCTCTTTCTCTCTCTCCATCTCTCTGTGAAAGCCTTACACAACCCACACATACCCCCATAGGAGCTCTCTCTCTACCTCTAGAGGGAGAGATCCAAGAGGGAGAGGAGAGATATCCTGACTTTCTTGGCTCGAATTTGAGACAGCAGCCGCAACGTTACACGGCAGAGATATTACGTAGAGGAGTGAGGAGATGGAGAAAGGGAAGTAAATGGTAGATAAATGATATGGAGATTGATTGAATTGCACTATGAAGAGAGAATTAGAATGGATTGAGACTTCGGAAGTGTAGAAAGATATACATAGTTCGATACATTGTCTGATCCACACAGAGCCTTTTTATAGGATTTCATCCTAATTCCTATAACAACGTGGAACCTCAAATATTTTGCCTGCTTTAAGAATGAATTACGAAAGCCATGTTTCTGCGAAGTCTTGAAAATGACGAGAAATGACACTGCTCTCTGAAGAGACTTTTACGACGTGTGAAACCTTTCTCGATATCCTCTGAAAGCCATGAACCTTTGTGCGAATGGTAGGATGACGAGATCGTCTGTAAGATCCCTTTTGTATCACATTGATCCATGTTATCTCATATCGTTTCATGGAGAAATTTGATCGCTAAATATTATATTAGCTTATCAACACTTCTCATTGTGCATATCAGTCTGATTCTGTTTCGTCTCCCTTATTCATTCCTCGTTAGTATATATAATTCTCGTTCCGTTCATTCTCTCATTCCTCCTTGACCTCGACAAAGCAGGATCCGCCATGTTCTCAGTTTGTCTTTTTAACTTTTTTTGTATCTGTATCTCTATGACTCCTCTCTATCTACCTCTCCATCTTCTTCTACCTCTTTCTCTATACCACCCAGACTTTGCTCTTTTCTCATTTGTTTTTCGGTACTTTTCTCAATTTGGTTATAGATAGAGATAGAGTAGATTGAGAGAGAATCAGAGGATGGAAAAGGCAAGATTTGGTTAATTACAATTGGTGAGAGGAACACCGAATACATATACGAAAAAGTTTTATTGCCATGAGAAGAAGTGAGAGAGAGGAAAAGGAGATAATAAGGAGAATGAGAAGGCATATGTGTAATATGGAGAAGTGGTTCAGACTGATAGAACCAATAATGAATTTACAAATCATGCAAACGTACTCAATACTATCTAGAGGAACGCTGTTTCCACCATAAATTCTAGACATTAATAATATTTATTTATTCACATTTAGCGAATAAATGATGTGATACAAATAAATGAACAAGTGAAGAAAATAAGGAATGGCATGAAAATAAAAAAATGACATTGAACCTCTACTCAACGGGGGTTGACCATCTTCAGTAGAATCTTCATTAAGTAGGATTTTAAAAGTTTATTATGATAGTTTTAAAGCATGTAAAATATTATTTCAATGGTTAGTAATATAGTTTATTTCCTTGCTAAAGGTGGATAAATGTTCATGCAAATCATCTAGTTTATGTACGTGTCTAGTGATATGAAAAATAATAGAGTGAGCTCTCATTAAACCATTAGCACAATAGAAAAAAATCTGACTATATAGTGATGGCGGCGCGTGCTTTTTTTCAATATTCAAAAAGCGCGCATGTATGAGATTTGAAGTGTGATTCATTCATCACTCTTGTCATTAATAAGCTGAATTAGGATAAAATATATAGTGCGCGATATATAGAATAACTTTATATATCTGTCATAAATCTTTCTTTTTATAATTTTTCTTTCTACGAAAAGGGGTTTTTTTGTACGAAGGTTTCCAAATATATGTAAATACAGTGATTCATTGTAGGTAAATAATTTTGATTTCTATCCGATTACGATATGAGTCAGAAAATCCAAAAGAGAAAATTGCAAATCTCAAATTTGATAATTCGTGTAGTCTTGACAATATAATGATAATGACAAATGAATAATAAAAGTAATGATATTGATAATGTTTAAGACATAATTCATCAGTCATATTTTACTCATTTTATTGTAAATCGCACACTTCATCGGATAAAATGTTCTATATTCATTTTTCAGAATTATTTATCTCACCAAAGAATATTGAATATTTCTTATTGAATTTTTTTATCTGTTTCAATGACCAATATCATTCCTATCTCTATGAATTGTGTATTGATATGGAAATATATAGAGATCGAATGAACAGATAAATGAAAGAAACAATGAAGTCTACTGAATTTACTGGAAGATAATCTTTGTTCATTAGCAGAAGTTGAATGATATTCAAGAGAAATATCTGAATAAGATAACATAGATAACAGATGTATAAAGAAAAGTCGGAAGTAGATCAGTACTCTAATCGATTTGATGATTGAAGGAAGTCATATCTACTCTTTTCAATCAGATATCTTTTAGAGATATTAGAAGGGACACGTGAAAAAGATGATACTTTCATTTGGTCTCACAAGGGGATGCTCCCAACTTGTCCTGGTCATATGAGCTGGCAATAGCATGAATAGAATCAGTTTGCGATGCTTATTACGAATTGCCATCTGATATGGCCAGGATAAGTCCCCTTGTCAGAAAATTCAGATTCCTCCATCATTACGATCTGCGAGATTGATTTTTAAAAAATAGACGGATTTGACTATAGAACTATAGAATAACGATTTGTCTAACTATAAGAGACAATATTTTGTCCTCTTACTATCAATGAAAGGATTGTTTGTAATGTCGTCCCTTCTATCATAGGATTTCAGAAGTTTCTCTCCATTCTTTCAATTACCACTTCTTCTTCTCAATAAATAACATCAATATACGCCAATCCCATCTTCAGTTTCACTTACCTCTCCCTATTTCAACATTCTACTCTCTCCCTCTCCCTTTCTCTCCCTCTCCTTCCTACCACTCCTCTCCTTACGCCGTTCCAAGGCATTCGTAATGGCAATTGTTTGATTAGAAGCCTCTCCTTATTCTCCCTCTCCCTCTTCCTCTCCCTCTATCTCTCCCTCTCCCTCTCCCTCTATCCTCTCCCTCTCTCCCTCTCCCTCTCCTTATTCTCCCTCTCCCTCTTCCTCTCTCTCCTCTGCCACGGTAGCTTCGTCCCCGTGTATTTGCACCATCTCCAGTTCGCAATGTCTTACCATCCATCTTCCTCTCCCTCTCCTCCCCCTCTCCCATCTCTGTCTTCTCATTATTCATCAACTTCCGTCTATAGACTCTCAATCAGTACCTCTATCATCATATCATCTCGAAATCTCAACCGTTCTATCTTCATTGATTATAATCAAGCCTTCTCACATATACCAAACCATTTCTTAATTAAAGGTAAAAGGTAAAGGTACAACCCGTTATTCAATGCACACGAAGTCCTGTGGGTGCATTGAATACTGCTAGGCCTGTGATAATTCTTTAATTATCTTAAGTAAATCCTATCTATTGTCAACAGTTTTCTTTTTGTTATATAATTATCACTGGTCTATCCCCCAGGACATCGAGTTCCATGAATAACGGGATGTACCTTTACCTTTGCCTTACCTATATTCAATCATCTTCCATATATCCAAAAACTAAATCAGTTATTGAATCCCGATTCTTTCCTATCCTTCCTTGATCCAATAATATCAAACCATCTTCATTCATTTCATTCCTAATCTTTCTTCATTTTCTCTCTTCTGATCCTTATCTCTTCTCCTTCTTCTTCAATCTTCTTTCAGTCCCTTCCTTCATACTTCCAAATATGAGTCATCCACTGTGTTGGCACGGAAGGAAGAGATAATTGATCCATCTATTTTGGTACCTCTATCTCTGTATCCCTTGAGTATAGCTTGTGAAATCGATCATACGACTACCGTAGTCCATACAGTTCCTATGCTGTAGCTTCTTGATAAATTAGAACTACCGTATGCTGTGGCTCCCTGATATTGATTGATGAATGCCCAGGATGGCAAAAGTACGTCTTTGTTCTATAGTAGGGGATGGCCACTCACTTAACTCTCCCAGTTGAAGTCTCTCCACTCTCTCCGATTCACACACTCTCTCATCTATTTCTCTCTGACTGCCTGTGCTCTCTCACGTCTTCACACTTTCTCATCTGTCTGTTTCTCTGTCACTCTCTCTGATTCATGTTGTCTCTCCCCGTAGGAGGGAACGATAAACACAAAAGAAGGGAAGTGCCCAGTGATCATTGCCCGATCAGGATATATCTCATCTCCCTTATCTTCTATTATCAGACTTCTTTTACGATCTAGTTCATATTTCCTATTGGTAATGATTGATCAGATTGAAATATCTTCATTCCATCTATTTTGAAATGATTCTATGTCGAGTTAAAGATTAGTAAGAGGCTACTAACTATTCTATGGAATTCAACTTCAGTTGCTTTCTTCTCCTTGTTATGATTTATCATTGGAAGACAACAATGAAATTGTAAACCAAGAGATCTTCGTCCATTTAATGAAATAGGAAATATAATAGAATAAGAAAAGATGAAAGATTAAGAAAGGAAGATAGAACAACTCAAGCATACCATACAATCATACCGATTTGTGTAAATGTCGATATCTCTCCCTCTCTATCTCTTTTCCTTTCCTTCTCCCTCTCCCTCTCCCTCTCCCCCTCTCCCTCTCTATCTCCCTCTCCCTCTCCATCTCTCTCTCCTTCTCTCCCTCTCCTTCTCTCCCTCTCTCCTCTCTTTTTCTCTATCTCCTTTTCTCCATCTCCATTATCTTCCTCCGTTCATTTCCCAGATCATCTTCAAATGCCTTCTTCATCTTCTTCTCTTCTTTTATTCCCGAAAGGTCTTTTCTTACTGCATCTCTTTCTCCATTTCTCTTTCTCTCATTTCTCTTCTTTTTTCATGATCCTTCCCTCCTTCATCTTCTCCCTTTCCTTTCTCTTCACCTACCGTACTTGCACATGCGTTATCCCTCCATGAACCATTGGCGCTCTCCGCTCTGATCACACTCTCTCGTAAACAAGTAAAGCGAGACAATGTTATCAGAACGGAGAGTGTCAAATTAGCTCGGGTAGAGGAAGTGATTTCTACGAGCAGATTCTATTAAAAAATTGTAAGCAAGAAGTGTAAGTTATAAAATTCTTATACCATTCGATAAGTTTCTATAAGGACAAAAGGTTAATGGATACTGAGCGATTGTGGGATGCACCATAATCTGTAGATATCTACATATGGTTGTCATAGATGAAAGCTCTTTCTATGTCTTATAACCCTATATCAGGTCAATTCCTCCCGCTTCTCCCTCTCCCGTCTACCTCTCTCCCTCTACCTCTCTAACTCTACCTCTCCCCTCCCCCTCCTCCCACTCTGCCTAGGAACAGATGCCTAAGTTGGACACGACCAATTCCGATGGATAGAGAGTGTAGCTAGCACTTTTACGGCTTCTATCTCTACCTCTCCCTCTCCCTTTCTCCCTCTCTCTCCCTCTCCCCTCACTCCTCTCTCTCTCTCTCTCTCTCTCTCTCTCTCTCCTTTCTCCCCTTCCTTTTCCTCCTCCATCCCATATGTGAGCAAAGATGGGAAGATGCACACACTCTCTTCCTCTCTATTTCACTTCCCTTTTACCGTAGTCAACAACATATCTCTCTTTCGCTATAGTTATATCGAGTACTGTCTTTAGTAACGCCTTTATATTGAATATATTTTCATTTTTACCTGAGAACAATATATTCTGTTGCATTCTGTAGCACATAACATAATATAACATAATTTATCAGGGGTGGCATAGTTGCTCTGATCAGGTTGACCATTCTTCATCAGACAAGATCATTCTGTAGTACAGATAAGACAATCGATTGATGACAATGAACCATAGACCTATATACGATGTGTCTCAAAATCAGATCGATTATAACCTCTACCGTTCTTGATTGACATAAGATCAGTCCCTTATTCTTTGTCTATTATCATCTCTTCAATCTCTATTATCAAAAGAAAGATTATCATCTGTTTTTGTTCTTTCTTCAAATGAGTTCACGTTTTCCTTTTCTATCCCGGAAGCAACGATAGAACAAGAAGAAGAGATATTCCCATCACCAAATAAGACTCCCTCTCCCTCTCTCTCTACCTCTACCTCTCCCTCTCCCTCTCCCTCTGTTTCTATTGGTGTCTTCATCGAAAACGTCCGGTTTTTACCGCGCGTAGAGCTTCCGTATCCTCTCTCCCCTATTCGTAAGTCTCCCTCTCCTTCTCTCTCTCATTCCATGTCTGGAGAGGGCGTGGTCACGTCATGCTGCCACCCTCTCTCTACTTCTGCTATTGGATGAAATTTGCAGTTGGTATTAGACTTCCTTTATAGATTCATTCTCTCACTTTTGTCTCTTTAATGAGCTACTTTATCTCTTTATGGTATTCAAGGATAGTTTACATTCATTTATGCAAATATGCAAATGGATCAATTAGTCTCTTTGCTTTTGGTTTTCATTTGCTTCGAGTTCATATCTGATCTTCCAGGAAAAGGATCTGTATAATCTCTTCACTTTTCAAACTATTTCTTTGTTCTCTTACAAATTGAAACCATCCCGTGAACTCCTATCAGAAACCATGGTCCCTTCATCCTTATATAGTTATTCATTGTCCCTTGACTTCTTATCGCTCAAATGCATGATTCAGTTGCCTTATGGTCTTTGAGTCATATATCCATTCCTATCTCTCCCTCTCCTTTTCTCTCCCTCTCC
The DNA here is from genome assembly GCA_943737045.1 of Parapristionchus giblindavisi. NCBI lineage: Eukaryota > Metazoa > Nematoda > Chromadorea > Rhabditida > Diplogasteridae > Parapristionchus > Parapristionchus giblindavisi. The sequence continues at coordinate 1,308,670 of CALSFV010000215.1, forward strand.
TTTTCTCTCCCTCTCCCTCTTATTCTCCTCCCTTTTCTTCATCTTCTTCATTCTTCTGTGTAAAGTCATCACGAATAGAAATCCTTTCTCCATCTTCTCCTTCTTCTACCCACTATATCTTCTATCTTCTTCACCAAGAGAGGTCCTAGTCACTTATATCACCGATTGCTTATTCCAATAGCATTACTTTAGTCGTTAATCATATTTGGCCATACAGTTTCTTGTTCTTATATCCGAAAAGACCATCCTAGATCGTATGTGAACTGTAATAATATGAAGATTATTTGATCTAAAATGGGATCGATGCAGTCTATAATTTCCCCCAGATCATTCAATATTCGATACTGTATGGAATAAATTACGGTACTTATTGAATATTTCCGATCAATAATTTCATAATACTGTTATTGAATTTCCGTAGAGATCTTTTATTATTAGAGATCATCTCGTTACTTCTATTTTGGAACTTTTGAACTTAAAACTAAAACCTCGTTTAGCAGTTTTAAAAATTCAATGCTTCAAAAAAAGTTCTGAAATGTAGTAACGCTCTCCGCGGTATAGATCGATATATCAAATCGACTACCGTATCCTATCATGAATCAATCATTTATTCGTTCATTCTCTTTAATCTTTCTTAATCCTCCGAATCACTCAAATATTCTTCTTCTTCTTCTTTGTCATCTTCAAGTTTCTTCTTCCTTCTGCCATCCTACCGTTCATTTAGGAGAGAATCTCTGTTTGGAAAGTCTCTCCCTCTCCCTCTCCCCGCCAAGCTTGGAGAGGTAGAGGGAGAGGAGATGGGAAGAAACGTCTTCCCATCTCTTCTTTTGTCTGGCACACTCTTACGTGAGATGGAGCTTCTTCCGCTTCCAAGTCGAGAGAATTATCGATTGAGTCTATCATATATTGTTTATTATCGATTGATTATCTACCGCTTTGATCTGTCATTGAATGAATTGTGTGAATGTCTGAACCTTTCCCCGTATGGTTCATTCATTGTGTTGGTAAAGACAAATAAATATGATAGGAAGAGGTCTAACACCTATCCATAGTCTCTCTTCTCATCTCTTCTTTTTGTATACAATTTCTATGAATTCCGAATGCGATAGATGCCATGAAGATATTATCGAAAAAAAAGTTTATTTTACTTGATGAGACAATATCAAAATGTACAGAGTGCCTTAATCGTTTCTTAGACTGGTAGGTACTATTACATATAGTAGATAGTAATACTCTGGAGTGGATGGAATATAGTCAGAGGGAGAGCGTGAGGTAGGGGTAGAGGCAGAGTTAGAGGCAGAGGTAGAGGGAGAGGTAAAAGCAGACATAGTAAAGAGATGGAAGGTTGTAGTAGAATGTATGAAGAGAGAGAATAAAGAAAAGACGAATTCCCGTGATCATTATATAGGACTACTTTGGCGTCACAAAAGAAGTGTCATTTCGTGATCATGTTCCAATCTCTCCCTCTCCTTCTCCCTCTCCTTCTCCCTCTCCCTCTCCTTCCCCCTCCCTCTCCCTCTCCCTCCCTCCTTCTCTTAATTCGCCTTTGAAATGACCCCATAGTTGGCTCATAAGAACAGCCACTTCATTAGTTTTGTATCTAAAGTAGGTCTCTATTTCACAGAACAAGAGCCCATCTATGACTATCACGAACTGACTGGACTACAGTAATCTCATTTCGATCGTGAACTGACTTAATTCTGATGTAAATATGTTATCTTTAGTGTGGCCTCCCTGATTGAGAAGAAGATGAGGACCTAGGTGGGAGATAGAGAGAGGATTGTGTAACACGATTCATAGGGGGAGAGGTAGATGGACAGAGTTAGGGGTAGAGGGAGAGAGGGAGAGGGAGAGGGAGAGGTAGAGGGAGAGGGAGAGGGAGAGGGAGAGATATGGAAGGGAGAGATCCCTCCCACTTTGTCTCAACTACTATCATCGAATCAGCTGATCAATTGGACCTCTTAGTGCCCTCTATCCATCCCTCTTCTCTTACTTTCGCAATTCTCTACGTCATCAGCACGCTTTGATAATTATATTGATTTTAGTTTGACAATGTTATTTGATCTGTCAATTCAGAAGGACTGACAATCGTTTGATAATCACTCCGCTCTGATACATTAAATTTTCATTGTTATCTCATGTCAGTGTCAAACATCGTTTCCATTCATTTATATTCATATCATAGACATATAACATTATTTTGTTCTATACTATTATTCTTCTTTAATTATTTGACCTAACCTTGTCTAAACAGAAGATTTGACTCATTCCTCTTTTACTAATTGTCAACTTTTGAACATCTCCTATCATGAACATTTCACGTACAGTAACCCATCACATTCTATGGTTATTTCCGCGTAGAAGACGAAGAGAGACAAATTGATACTACGAGTCACTTCTATTCCCATACGGAAACCTGTTTCCACCGTATCTCTCCCTCTCCCTCTCTACTTCTCCCTCTCCCTCTTCCCCTCCCTCTCCTTCTGCTCCCATCACGTATATTTCCGAATATACTATCTCTTCTCCAAGAGAACAATCATTCATGGAATAGAATAAGAATAAGAGAGGAAGGAAGATAGAGAGAAAGAGAGTCTCATTCAACAAAAACTTCGCACCATTCATACTACTCTTTCTGTCTTCGTCTCTCTCATCTCTCTCCCTCTCCCTCTCCCTCCCTCTCCCTCTCTCTCTCTCATCTCTCCCCCGACTCATTATTATTATTACTAGTACTTTGTACATTCACTATAAGGTGACTCTGCTCTCAATTGTGGTTCTTATTAGTTAGTTTTGTTCACTGTATAGGGTCTAGATACGAGAGATGGCCTTATCCCTATTTCCTTCTTCCTATGCTCATTCCTCATCTTTTCATTCGACCATATATAGCTCTCTGCCTTCAAACTTGATGTAGAAAATCACGCAAAATTCTCAGTAGAGTCCATCGATTACAGTATAATGATAAGATCAATCTGGGTGAATCCTGAGTCTGATTTATGAGTCCTTGAATGGTATGATTCATCCTTATGTTTTGTGTTTGTTGATGTTTCAAATGCCATGCATGCCCATTGAAGAGAACTTGATTACCTCTGTAATAGTAGAATTTCTGAAACTTATCCATAATCCCATTACCTTGTCAATCAATATCGATCAATATATTTAATCATTCAAATCAATCAATAAGATGTTTTCATCATCACGTCATTCCCATGATCTTTCATTCATCCATATACATCATCACAATGGTAGCCATCCTCTCCCTTCACTGTTGATGCTTCCTGCCCTACCATGGCTTTTCACTATTGTCAATCTCTACCTCTCCCTATTCTACCTCAATCCCTCTCCCTCTCCCTCTCTCCCTCTCCCTCTGTCCCTATCTCTCCCTCTACCTCTCCAACTGTTCTGTTATGGTGAAATGGACGAGAGATAGATAGTACTCCTTCCTCTTCCCATTTTAACATAAACATAACACAGAAGCACACATCACTTTCCATTCTTGATTGATTGATTCGAGTCGCCTTTATCGCTCCATTCCTTCGTCCCTAAATTGATCTTTGATCTTTGATCTTCTAATCTTTTCAGATGGAGCATCCACCCAAATCACCATCTCCCACACTGAGATCAATGTTATCGTCAATTGGTGACGTTTCCGCAATGTTAGCTGGATCACCCACAAACTCTACCTCGGTTAGTAGTTTGATCTTTGATCTTTGAACTTTGACCCGTTTATTTGATCTTTGATCTCTATGGCCCAATAAATGCGTACTGTAGCCTAATCCTTAATGGTCTTCTAGGAATCAACCAGTGTTTCAAATAGCGGCGGCCTTCTGCCCAACGGCAAAAAGACCAAGGGTAAGTTTAGCAGTTTATACTTTGATCTTTGATCTTTGTCATCTGTTATTTGATCTTTGATCTTTGATCTTTCCAGGACGGGTAAAGATCAAGATGGAATACATCGGAAACAAGCTCCGCCGCTACACAACCTTCTCCAAGAGAAAAACGGGTATTATGAAGAAGGTTTGTAGACTGAACTTTGATCTTTGTAGTTTGATCATATCAATGTTGTAGTTCGATCTTTGATCTAACATAGCACCTTTGCAGGCATATGAACTTTCCACACTCACGGGTACTCAAGTGATGCTGTTGGTCGCATCGGAAACAGGTGTGTACTTTGCCTTTTTCAGTATGATCCTTATGATTTGTAGTTTGATCTTTGATCTTTGATCTATTCCAGGTCATGTATACACATTCGCCACGAAGAAGCTCACGCCTATGATCAGCTCAGAAGCAGGCAAAAATTTGATACAACAATGTCTCGCCCAACCAAATGGTAATTCGATCTTTGATCTTTCGTAGATTGATCTTTGATCTCTGCAGACCCCGACAACAACGTCGCCCCCAATCGGTCAGAGTTCACCTTCGATATGGGAACAGGAAACGCTCGAAAGAGGAGAGGACCCAACACTCCCACTTCCGCCCCCACTGATACAGAAGCTGTATGTTTTGATCTTTGATCTTTGATCTTTGATCTTTATGAATTTATGCTCTCCATCGCCTTTCCTAGTCTGAACTATCTGATAGTAGATCCGCAATCACTGTTCGATATGATTATTGTTTTGTCTCTCCTGAAATATAGATTAGTCAGGAAATTGATCTTTGATCTTTCATATCTCGCCCGGTTCCTCATATTCTTCCTCTCTATTCATCAATTCATTCTCTATTCTTCTTCTACTTTTTTTTCGATAATGCACTTCTTCTTTACCTGCTCGTGTAGCTCTTTGCCATTAATTCTCATCTAGCTTCTGCCTCTCTCTCCCTCTTCCTCTTTCCCTCTCCCTCTCCCTCTCCCTCTCCCTCTCCCTCTCTCCCTCTCTACCTCTCCAATTGTATCATTTCTTCCAGTTTTCCTTCTATCTCATCTTCAATTCTCCTAAGATGCCATCCTCTTCTCTTTGGCAACTAACTCTTCTACAAATAGAATCTGTAGTTGGTTTAAGGGAGAGGTAGAGTGGGAGGCAGAGGGAGAGGGCGAGGTAGGGGTAAAAGGAGAGGGAGAGATTCTGGCAAACTCCCACCATAGAAGCAAAGTTTGTGTTGTAATAATTGATGACGAATGAGTGAGTGAGAGAAGGAAACATGAAGAACACATCACTCAGGAATTGTGATAGTAACCTTGATTCTAACACGTATATAGTCAGTTTACGATAGCTACCGGGGATACTGTAGGCGATCCTGAGTTGGTGATTTCAAGAGGGAGAGGACAGTCAAATATATTTCAAGAGGTACGTGGGGCCGAGTGAATGTTCATGCATATAAGGAGAAGGGGGCGTGGTCTAGCGCATGTACACACTCCCTACTGTAGTGAGAGAGAGAACGAGTGCATGGACAAAGATGGAATGAGGCTCCGCCCTCTATGGGGATTACGGTAGAATATGACCCTGATTCAGGGAAATTAGTGAGAGGATGGTACGGACAAGGGAATGGCCTCCTTCTCAAGGATATAGAGAAGGAGAGGGAGATGAAGGGTGGTAAAGGGAGAGATCCAAGAGGGAGAGAAGTAAAAGGGGAGGAAGAAAGAGAACTAAAGTGAGATCCCTCATTTGGCCACAGCACACCACATGTGGCATCAGAGCGTACGACGGCACTTTGTCCCTCTCCCTTTTAAATCTCTCCCTCTCCCTCTTGGTTCTCTCCCTCTTGGTTCTCTCCCTCTTGGTTCTCTCCCTCTCCCCCTCCCTCTCCCTCTCCCTCTCCCTCTGTCTTCCTCCCATATACTTCCCCTCCATCTAGGATCGATCACTTTAACTGAAACGAAGGGGATCGAATGAGATTACACAAGAAGGAAATGAATACAAGAAGATTGTTTCGAAATGTTCGATGATCTCATTTGAGATTTCATAGATTCAATCTCTTCCATTTCTTGAACGAGAGAAGAGCGAGAGTTTATACAAAATGATGAAGAAGGCATGTAATATTTCTCGGGATAATTAGAATGTCTTTAATATTTTTGTGGACGGGTTTGAAATGACTTGAGATTTGCCACTCTTTAAATATCTCCTTTGGTGGTATAGTTAGATTTCTTTACTGTGAAGCTACAGTACAATAAGTGACATTTTACTTTGTACTAACTCTCTTAGTTCTGTTCAATACTCTGACGAACACTTTCTATCTTCCATGGTTTTCATTATTTGGTCGAGATGAATGAAGACATAAAAAGATGAAGAATAGAGAGAAGCATTGAAATGGATGACTTCGGATCTTTTTAGGATCCTCTCTCCCTCTCCTCTCTCTCCCTCTCCCTCTCCCTCTCCTCTCTCTCCCTCTCCTTCTACCCCCTCTTCTTCCCTTCCTGGTATTACACTACCCGATGCGGGGCGGCACTCTCTCCCTCTGCCGCTGTAAATATGTGCATGACTCTATCTCTCCCTCTAGAAGAAGCTGGAGATGGAGAGGGAGAGAATGGAAAGGGAGAGGGACAGAGCGATAGAGAGGTAGAGGTTGAGGTAGAGGGAGAGATTCCAAAGGAAGAGGGACAGAGCTAGAGTGAGAAGGAGAGGGAGAGGGAGAGATTCAAAAGGGAGAGGGAGGGTGGATATCGTAGAGGCTGGGACTTATTTCTCCTTTTGTTGTTGTGGCTGTGTCACAAAACGAGAATACAGACGAATGAGGGAGGATTGGCAGTCAGTTGTTCAACCTAACGAAGTAAGGAAGGAGAGAGGGAGAGAGGGAGAGGGAGAGATCCAAGAGGGAGAGGAAGAGAGAGAGATCCAAGAGGGAGAGGGAGAGGGAGAGATCCAAGAGGGAGAGAGCCGCCTTGTTTTGAGGCATTGACTCTCCATGAGCATGTGATGGGAAGAAATTGACTGATCGGGGGTAAGGAAAGAAGAGGAAAGGAAGAATGGATACAATGGCGTCATTAGTATCTATTGTTGATAGAGAGACAAGAGGGGAATGAGTCAGTTTGCAATGGAAGGGATGAATACAGTAATACTGATGATTAATTATGTTTAGTGATAGATCATGGAAGGAAGTGATGAGTCATCTCATTGAAAAGGGAGTGAATACGTAATCATGGATACTATAAAATTTTAAATTGTTTCATGGGTTGTTCAAGAACGGAGAGGGTGTACGGAAGCGGGAGTAGCCAGCGGTAATAAAGGGATGACATATCAATGTCGATAAAAATGCATGCGATGCAAACAGTGTCACTGCACCTTTATTCAGTGCGCGAAATTCATATTATTTGCTTTGTGTTTGAGAAAAAAAACATAAATATCATATGTCGATGCCCTTTCGTAGATTGAGCAACATTGAAGATAGTCATGTATGTAAGGGACAGTCTTTGTTTACTGAAAGAGTGACTTTGCACACAGTTCCCATTACTAATAACTGCTACTTTGATATCTATCACAATTGCATGTCTCACAATATATCTAGGTGTGCTTACGTGATCATTTCTTCGTTCCGATCGCTTTTCCTTTGATAAACAGGAAGGAAAATGTTCAGAGAAGAGTACAAAACCACTAAGAGAATATCCAAATCCATAAACACAAAGTGCCTCTACATTTCTATCTATCGAATAGGACAACTGCTCATTCCTAGAAGTTACTCTTTCGAGTAAAATTACTGATTGATCTTTCATCTATTAAATCCAATTGTAATTCCATATCTCAGAAATGCCCAAGTTTTTTGGTCTTTCCATATTCATTTATTGATTGATCTAAGATGAAATATGATCTTTGATCTTTGATCTTTGATCTCTTTCAGAGTATCGCTTCCTTCTTGCCTACAATGGTGCCAACCTCCTTGTTCCAGCAGTACACAGATGAGGACTACCAAGAGGTTCGTAGTTTGGTCTTTGATCTTTCTTCCCTGTTGTTTGACCTTTCATCAATGTAATTTTGATCTTTGACTTGTGTAGTTTGATCTTTGATCTTTGCAGGACAGTGACGACGTCTCAGATTCAGAAGAGACTGCAGGCGATGATTCGAAGAGCGAGGAGCAATTGGCTGCTGAGGAAGAGAAAGAGAAAGGTGAGTGAAACAAATACATAATAACACATATCGTTTACAATACGGGATAATGGTTATATTTATTTTGCATATGATATCTATGTTTCACCGCTCGTCCCATTCTTATCATAGAACTATTAGGTACCATGTATTCTCTTACAAGCAAAGGCAAACAATATCCTTATAGTTAGATATTTCTTTCCTGAAACCAATTTGACTGATATTGGCGTGAAAATCGTCTCAATTCTCGATAGTTCTAAATGTCGATTGAGTGATGGGAGGGAATGGCAATAGAAGTAGTTGAAGGAGAAGAAGCCAAATACAATGAATAGAAGAGAGTGGGAGATTGTGAGAGAGCATCTTCTGACGGTTAGAGACACGGAGAAATAGACATTTCTGGAGAGGGGGAGAGGTAGAGAAAGAGAGGTGTAGAGGTAGAGGTAGAGACTGAACGGGAATGGCCTATTTGACTTTGTCGATGAGCGTAAGAGACGTGGAAGATGAGCCAATGAATGGAGTAGAGAATGGAAGAAATGGGAGTGATGAAAGTTATGGAGAGGGATCAATTGAAGAATAACGATTACATTCATTTATAACTCTTCTGTGGGTATTAATCGTCACAATTACACAACGAGGAACAGAAAGCCTTATGATCATAGATAGATATAGTTTGTATTGTTAAGAGGCCAAATATGGTCGCACATTAGTTATTATTATCCCATTAAATATACTTGCAATCTTGCATTTCCATGTATGTAAATAACGAAGTTGAAGTAATTCCAAAATCTGGAGATTGTTTGCCCTCCGGGGTGGTCTCTCATCTTTGAGAAACAGAAGAAGCTTCTGTGCATTCAAGTGTAGACAAAAGAGGAAATGATGCCCCTGTTCGAGTACTTCCTTATGAGTATACCATTCCTGTTTTAACTTTTAGAGTAATCGAGACCAAAGATCAAAAGCATTGAAAGATCAAAGATCAACTCTTTCAGATATATCTACGACGTTACAACAGACGTTGAAGGAGGCGTTGAAGGCTGCTGCTAACAACCGGGCGAGTATCGCGGCTGCGAAAAAGAGAAGATTAAATGGAGGTTAGTGATATGGAAAGGGTTTACTGGATCACACAGTTGTGAGGGGGATATGGAATGATCTATCTTTGGAAATCAACAATCATTCCAAAACAATAGACTGTTTGCACAGCTTCCTTTCAAGAACAATCGCATAAATAAAAAATCTAAATATTATTATAAATGAATAATAATAATAAATTTGTCTCAGGTTCGGATGCGAGTCCCATGCAACAACTTCAACAATCACAACAAGGACAATCACAAATGCAACAACAAGTCATACCTTCATCACTTCTAGCTCCATTCCTCATGGCCGGTACGATACTTCATCTTTGATCTTTGATCTCTCAACTCATTCCCTTTCCTGAATGCTTCTTTCGCACCGCAGATTCTATCCCTAATTTTGCCTTATTCTCGGTTGGTTGGGCATTTATTTCATTCATTTATTTATTTCGATTACCTTTGAATATTATTTTCACTGGTCACTGACACAAAACCAATCAATAGACTGTCTTCATCAAAATGCCTGATCAATCAATATTCTCTACTTTCAACCTTTCTTTATTCCTTCGCTTGCCATACACAACTCTTTTTCTTATTCATCACATCATCATAGATTATTATTATCAGTTAAAGATTCCATTATGACTAGCATTATCGATAAACATGGATAAGATCAAGACTATCGATCATCTACCCTAGTCGCTTACATTCTATCGATTGATTAATTATCGATTAGTAAGCATGCTTTCCTTAGCTATGGCCTCAACGCAATCGTCAACGATACCAACGTCTTCTTCAACATCGACGTCGACAGATGAGAAACCTAGCGTAGTCTATTCTGGTCCCCAAGGTGTCGTGTACGCCCCCGACAATGATGATGGTAATCATCCTTTTGTTGATCTCTGATCTTTGATCTTTGATATTTTGATTTGTGATGTAATTATCGCTCCACTAACATCCTCTGTCATACCCTGCACGTGTTCGTATACTAAGTTATGATTTGAAAATGTTTAAGTACTCTTATGAGGAAGAGATCTTAAGTTTGTTTAAGCCTAAGGTCTTAAATAAATTTTTATGGTATAATCGTTAAGGTGGCCTGAATGCGAGTCAGTTGTTGGCCGGTACAAAGGCAGAAGATACTCAACGACTACTGTCTGGGTTTCCCTTCAACTTCAATCTACAACAGGTACTTCTGACTTTATTATTAAGTAACTCGAACTTAACGTTTAGTCTCAGACCTTAATATTAAGCCCTAAGTCACCTTAACCCCAAGTCCTTTCAGCTTCTGGAGACCGCAGCTCTCGGTGCAGTGAAGACTGAATAGTCATAAACACAATTAGGATCTTCATTATTCCTCTCATATTCCTTCTTCTCCCTTTATCTATTCACCTACCTGATTGCCCTAATACTCGGTATCAGTCATTTCCTGGCCCGCCCATTTTCCATATTTCCTCCCAGTTTCCATATTTCCGGCCCCGCCCATTTCCGCATTTCCGGCCACGTTTTTCAGACATTGTTTAGTATCTCTCAACTTGCTCCTACCTATACCATAAATTGCTTTCCATGTCCGGTTTCATACACGTTTCTTTCCTAGATTTGCTATTACTATTCTACGTAATCTAATAGTGCTTTATTATATCAATATGACACATCTTGTTTCCTTTGAAGTGGCCTTACCAAGCACAATCTTGCGCATTTCAACACCGATTTAATTGTATTCAGAAAAAGTTCTCATAAAGAGAGAAAAGATAGAGAGACTTTATTATTATTCATATATCTATGTATGTTGTATACTTATTTTTATCCTAGTGGTGCTTTTTCCATTGTTCGCCTTTGTCTAATGCAATACAAATCAAATGGCCAAAATTGTCTATGCATAATCGAAATTTTGTTGTAACAATTATTAAACAGTGCATCACTCATGTGTAATTTGGTGCTGACGGAGATTTCGGAGAATTGTATGATTAAAGATCAAAGATCAATATTGAATCCTTTCTTGGTACATTACAAAAATCATAAGATTCAGTACATATAATGTAAATAAGAATTGGATACAAACATCAAGTTTAGAAAGAATACAAAGAAATAAGGAAGTATAGGATGCAAATATAGTAAATTATAATGAATGGCACGTTAGATATCATAGATCATTTGCTATTAAATACCAGATATAAGTACATGAGAATCGAAACTCGCTATGAAATTTTTAAAAAGTTTTTAATGGTCAAATTGAGTTTTTTTTAAATGTAAAAGTGTTCTCCAAATATGAATTACAGTGAAATAGTTCAAAAATTGCTAATCAATCAAAAAAATTCAAATCTAAGGAAGTTTATTTCTTGAGTAGATTTCCTAGTGAGAATCGTCTTGGTGGAGGTGGAGGTGGGAGTAGACTTCGATCGACTATCATAAATGCTGCCAACGGTGGTGATGATGAGAAATCCTACGAAGAATTTAAATTGTTCTTTCACTTTTACTTGAGACCCTCTTTTTTTTTTCTCGACTCAACTGGCCAGGCAGAACTATAGATCATATTATATGTCCCTTACAATGAATAAAAAAACAATTTTATCTAAAATTTCACATGCTTCGAAATACCGTAATCGGAACTGAAAGTTCGTTGTTGCACAAGTGAAGGCACGAATTTTTGAATTTGAAAGAAAATTTATCATCAAAGGTGGAGTCCCTCGAATATTTAACTAGGTAGCGCTTTTACTACTACGCCAAGGGATACATGTAGATATGGCCATGCTAATCTCTTGCATATCACATATCCCTTGCATAACCGATATATTACGCATTTGCATAGACATTCGAGGGCCTCCATATTTAATATCACTCGTCATTCCTAATCAAGAGGAAATGAAGAAAATGTCTTCTCTTTCGCTTCAATGCGCGTATTTCTATGAATTTTAAGCATTGAATGGATTTTTGTGTAGAGCGTTATCATAAAATTTATTTTGATATAATATAAACTTTGCTCCTCCGAAAATACATTCGGAGACACAATTTGAGATAAAATATGATTCATTGAATATGATCAAATTTGAAACTCTCCGATTCTTTTGAAGGAAAGATGATCTTCAAATTTACTTCGAGCTGTATTTAATTTGTTTAGAAAATTTGATATAACGAGGAAAGCTTCTTTAAAGATGCAATAAATATAATTTTTAAAATCCTTACCGAACTGTATTCACATTCTATCGGAATCGGTTCCGGCATTGATTTTGGTTTTTTCGATTGAGCGATATCTTTTCCTTGTGACAAAGGAACAACTGGAAGAGAAGTACGACGACGGTTGAAGAAACTCTGAAAAGAGATAATTTCATCTTTGATCTTTGATCTTTAATCATATCATCAAAATGAATCAAACGATGAGTTAGATCTAGAATTTTCTATATAGTTTCTATTCGGAAACTTTTAGCTGTGAGAAAATAATGGGAAACTCGAAAAGAGTGGGAGTTTCTCATAGAATTCATGATAAGGATGTGAGAACAACGTGGTCTAAAGGTCAATAATCAAAGATCAAAGATTAATTAATAAATGTTAGAGATGAAAGATCAATGATTAAAGATTAGAGTTCAAAGATTAGATTATGCACCATAATATCATCCTTGATGCTACTCCGTCGACGAGATCGACTTCGCTGCAATTTTATCATTTATGAAAACATTTAAAAAAACTTTCGTTATCATATTTATTTCCAAACCGATACAAATACGTACATTCTATTCCGCTTTTGTATCTTATTGATCGCATATAAAAATGAATGAGATCACTCACTTCTCTTTCGTTCTCAATCAATTCTTCCTTATCATCTTCATTAATTCGTGCATTACTGAACCATCGATTGAGTGTCACCTCTGAATAATATTAAATAATTATTAGCCACTTTCTATGTTTTCTATGATACATTTATGTAAAACTTCACAGCAAAAAAGATCAAACATAAAAAATCAACTGACGGATCTTTTTGGGTTCTTCATCGATTTCATTCAAATTGAATGTACTCCTTGCTCTACTAGGTACAGGTTGTCCTCTTGGCATCGCCCAACGTTCAACGTCTCCTACTTTTCCCATTATCGATTGATGTCTACTAATACAGTAATTGACGGACGGAAATACCGAATTGCAATACACGATAGAAGAAATTACGATAGGAATACGCGGTACAGATTTTTATGTCATTGTTAAAGGAAATCATGAGATGTGACGTTAACTGAATTCATCTCAAATTTATATTTAAGTATAGTATGATAGTTCAGCTTCAGTAAATATAAAATATTTGCTTTAACGATTACAATAAAGCATCTGCTTCATGTATCATAATAGTATACGTTCTTATTGTCCTATTACTCGAACTATCACTTATTTCTTGGAACAAAATATAATGATGAAGTGCTTTAGAGCCACTGAGTTTAGGAAATGAAGGTAACATTTCGTAGAGCGTAAATGCTCCTTTTCCCTACCAACCCTATTCCATCCTGGTACCGGACATTCTCTCAGACATAAGTGAGAGAGCGTAGAATACGAGGAAGTTTCGATGCGCAAATTATTTATTTACGAAATATTATTTACGAAAACATTAGCAGACCCGTGCCTTGCACCGAATTCAGTAGCGAACGTAGAACAAGCCAACGAAAGTGTGAAAGGAATTGAATATGAATTGAATATATGTACTTCATGACGCTACAGAATATCGTACAGTGGAAACATCTCATCGCACTTCACACTCAATTATCTTACTGACTAACTAACGTAGATAGAAAGCTTTTAACATCTGTACTTGGAAAGGGTCGAAACCATCCTATGCGCATTAGTTGACCAGTCATGTGTGCACAACTTTAAGAATTGAAGATACCTGGTATCTACCCCATTTTGCACAATATATTTTTTTCAAAACGAGTGCAAATTTTTTTCGCGACTATTCTTTATAATTTCTTGCTCATATGAGTTGTCAACTAAAGCACATAAGGTAACCTTACTTTTTTATATCTGCCAGGCATCTTACTACTTCAACATGAAACTATATGCTTTACAGTAATCGTGAATATAAACGAAAAGATCAAGAATAAATCACAAAAAATGCAGAATATCTAAATAGCGCACATGACATTATGATGTAGGTACAAAACTAACATATTTAGATTAATTCTACCTATTCTATACTATTCTATTATTTTATATTCTATTTAGATAACTATTCTAGGCAACGTACCGAAAATGTAAAATGAAAAAGAACAAATAAAAAAGTGTGAACTGAAAAGGTGTGATGTGTTGGAAAGTTTGGGAAAAGGCATATATTTTTCTTTCATGAGAAAATTTCTAAATCAATCAGCGTGTACTTTTATCTAACAATATCCCATACAGTAATCAATCCATAAAATGGTAAATATTGTAATTCTTAATCATTGGCTTTTAATGTTTTTGTTGTGACAAATCCGTAGAACTTTTTTTGATAACCAAGGCATCCATAAATCATTCATTCATTTATTGCAATTCCCCCGTTTGTATAAGGGAAGGAACAATCATAAGATATGCATATTTAGGGTATAACCAGAAATAACTTGAGACATAAATGGGATGTTTGCTACGATAAAGGTAGAATAATATTCTATAGGAATAGAAGACTGTCCGAACAGGTAATGGGGAAAATCAACTTCGAAGTATTTTACTATGATAGGGGCGTGACCGTTACTATGTAAAGATCTCAATTGGAAGTAACGAAAGTACGTGGGATAAAAAGAAGATAAAGGTTGCACACCCTTTAAAGGTACATTTGCATGAAAAACTCTCCCGGGACAGGCTTATCTAACTGACAATGAGACTTTACAGATGAGCATAGATGTCGATCACATGCACTTCATGGGAAATGTACTTTGAAATAAGATCGTCATGCTAAAATACGAGATGTACATTTCTTCATTTGCTTTGTTCACCAAAAATTAAAACTACTTCATGCCTCTTACTTTTCCACACAAAGTGCTGATAATCTAAATTGAATTGAAATAAGCAAATATGTGGCGGATCTAAATACGATGAGCAACCTAATATACCATAAAAAACAAACTGTACTCTAGCGAACAGTATCTAATGTTAAAAGAGAATGTGTGGGTGTTAATGCAAAGGTCTTCAAACGAAAATAAATGAATGAAGAGGAAGATCTCGATCAAATATTTTAAAATTTAAATATCATAAATACTGCAACTGAGGATGAAAATCATGGAAACAGAGGACAATTGTGCGAAGATAAGAGAAACGTGAGAATATTAGGATTAATTCTAAGTATATTCAAGTAATAAGGATCTCTTGTTATAATACTCCAGGATGAAATAAGGGGCGGAGAAACTAAAGAAGCAAAAAGGTTGTTATGTTATGGATTAATTAGTGTGAACACCAAAAAAAAACAATGATTTAATGCGTCAAAGAAGTACAGACAGAATAGTGCATGAATAGGTTTTATTTTATTTTTGAAGAAAGCAAAAGTATTACAAAAATTCCGGCATGAACTAGGACTATTCTACGAGTATGAGGCAATGTTTGTGAAAGAAAAGAACAGAAGAGCCAAGAAGAGTACACAGGCAGGTTGTGTATGGGAATATTATATAGGTGTTTGAGAGGAAGTAAAAGGAGAATAGGAATATTGTTGGATGAGGTATAGAAGAGTTGTGGGAATAAAGCGATATCAGTACAGTGAATAGCTCAAAATAGTTATTATTCACTACATTATTTACCTAGAATGCGATGTTACCTGTTGTAGTGTGTACCAGATGAACTTTTCTTTCTCAGACTTTCTAATACAAAATTTGACCTTTATGAGAAGATACATATGGTAAGTATTATAACAGTGCCGATTGAGGACATACTGAACACAAAACAAAACTTATTATATTATCTTTAAGAAGCATGTCCTTCTATAAGAGATTGCCCTTGCCATAATGATTTGGTAGTTTATGCTTCGGGAGCACAATACAACCTATCGAGCAAGGTTTTAATCAAGAATAGATTTTTATTTGTGTTTTTATTAATAGTGATAAAAGCATTTGATGTGAGACCGAATTGAGGATTGTTGACCGTATAAAATACACTTGTTTATTTGGTACAGTCACAGCGAAAATGTGTTTCTACGTTTAGAGAAAGAGAGCCGTAGTAGGTAGATCAGAGTGAGCGCGAAAAGGGAAATAGGGGAAAGGGGGTTAATCCATTGAATATTTCTGCGTTTAGCAACTAGTAGACGGGCAATTCCACAAGTACGTTTTATACGGACAATACATGACATTATGGAGATAAAGCGACCGGAGTTGCTTACTTGTTATATCAGAAAAGTTAAAAGTGGTCTTCCGTAAATGCGAGGAAGTTGAGTGCTTTTGAGACAAAAGCTCTGCAGATGAGAATGTCACTCTCAGGAATATGTGCATTGTGATGTAGTAAATAAGAGAAAGAAATGTAAGGGATAAGGGATAAGAAGAAGAGAATAATATCCATGAGCACGGACAAAAAATTGCGTTTTGATAAGAATTTATGTTTATGAAAAAGTCTTATAAATAAAAAAAAGTAAAGCTGTAGTTATCCGTTCACATGGTAGACAGCCACAATCATATTTGCAGTCTCTTGAAGTGATAATCGGTTTATGAGACCTACACTTAAGATAAATCTAAATATTATTCTTAAAGATAACAGTCAGGATGTGAACGTAATTAGAATGCATTGATAAATAATCAGGAAAATAACAGAAAGTACATGAAAAAGGTTAGTACAGAAAAGCATAATGAATATCAAGTCTGATAAGATTCTAAAAAAAATTACTGTGAATTTTACAGGAAATGCGGGGGAGTTTCATTATAGTCTGGGATAAAATTAGTTGGGCACCATCCATTGAGACAATCTATTGGGAAATACTAGCTACATGTATTTATTAGATAGCGATTTGAGCATTAGCATGACAGGTGAGTAAGTTTGTACGAAATGTGGGTAAATATTTCTCATGCAAGTTACAACATAGACGACTCACATAAATTTAGGAAATTTGTACACGTGAAAGGTCAAAAACTGCAGTGATAAGGGAGTAATGAAGAAGGATTGAGAGATGGTGATACGAAAAGGTTAAGAAACGTATCTCATACAATTGTAATTGTTTTAATTAAAAATATACTTTTTCTTACTTATGATTTGAACATAAATAGACATAATCCTGATTAGTTCAATCTATCTATTATGACTCACTGAATATTCATATCCACTAGAAACTATCTATATCAATCAAAGTCATCCGTTAATTAAATTAAAAATCAAATATAAACAAATACGAAATTGTTTTTGTTTACTGCGCGAATTTGTTATTGACCAACTAGAAACATGCGGAAATGAGACGAATATGATAACAGCATAAATAGTTAATAAACAATAGGATGGAGTGTTTGTCATTGAATTACTCTGAAAAGTAGACTAACAAGAAAGCCTGACTAAGCAAAGTGAAGTAGATTCCAGGAAAAGACTATTCGAATTGAGAGCGTCCTCTAGTATTTCTCACCTTGTTTCAGAATCACTTCATAATTTCTCACGGAATACAACAAGCAAGTGAATGGAGAGAAAGTTGCGAAGTTTTCGTAAGATTATTTGTGTGAGGACTAGTTGAAAGGTTATGAACATGATATTAATGATTGACTTTACTACGTAGATGTGCACTATCAAAACTTTTGCCATACGAGTAAATCATTAGTAAGTGCATTCGTTACGTTTCATAATTAGACCTCAAAGATTTGTTTCACTATATAATAGGTACAAGCATTTTTCTGTATTAGTCAAGGAATATAACACAAGAATAACATTGTACAATATCCACCATAATAATATTTGTGATTAATTAAATTGTAGGATTATTTATAATAAAACACGGCGAGGTTGTAGGATTTGAAAAGTTGTGCGATATGCAATATATTGGAAATATTGTTCGGACACGAAAATATGAAAAACATTGTAAATATTTTGAACCGTTTCACCAGGGTCTGAAATTGATGTACTCCTGTGGGCGGAGTTACTTTCTAATCGAGAATACAACATGCGAATTATGCACAGATCGAATACTGCAGGTTATGAATTGTAAATTACCCAGAATGAGCTGCAGCTGTAAACAATAAAAAGCACGTGCTTATCAATCATAGGGGAAATAATGTTCAACTTAGAACTGAGGAAGTGTTTTATTATGCACGAAGTAATATCCCCCCACTCTCAAGCTGCTTTGAGATGTTTGAAATATCACAAGAACCCAAAGTATAAAAATAGTCTGGCTCATTCTTTTCATACATACATACCTATATCATGAAAATAAGATTAAATTAAAACATTAGTGATGTGTGAACAATTTCATATATTTACTTCATGTAAGTTTACATTTTAATGAATTATAAATTCTCGTCATATTGTAGTGAGATTAACAGAGGAAGTGACGAGATTTTGGAGATAAAATGATGTTCTCTGAAATGATTCATTTCACCTTTATCAAAGAGTTCCTCATATCACATTATATTTGTTCTCAGTCTATTCATTGAACTGTAAAGAGATCAATGATACTCATCATCTTACCCTTTGAAGATGCTATAGGAGTTACTGGAATTTGATGAATGCAGGGCAAGAAATGTCGAGCATTAAACTTGTAAATAGTTACATACTTGCAAAGGTAATCAATTAAAGCAAGGGACGTCTCGTTTTTGCTTTCAAAAATAATAGAATATTATGGACAGCATGGTACGACAGTCGCTTTTTCAGTTAATTCATTGCATAATGAAATCCAATTTTTCTCCTCAAACTGTTGATAGAAATACCTATAACACTCGCTCTCGCCACGTGCTTTCACTTTCTTCTTCAACGAGATATGTGATCTTTATGCAGGAAAAATTTCAACTTAAACCGAATTTCAACTTCCCCTTAATTCATATTTATTCATCCTTGTTCCACCTTATTGTCCTCGTTCATTTTGCACGCTTTGACAGGCGCCATGAAACAAGATTGAAATATGGACAATGGAGGGTACAGAGAATACACAAAGTTTGAGAGACTTCGATTGTGTGAGAGGATAAAGGGATAAAAACGAAGGAACACTATCCATTTCTTGTTTTCACCTCAGAAGATAATGGAAGATAATTGATAGTGGAACGCTTCATTCCAACCTTTATTTCTTTCTTTATGTACTTTTTTCATCATTCACTTGACGTTAATTAATTCTGATAAAGGTGATACTGGTCGTTGATTAGTTGATTGTTTTTGTAAATAGAAATTATCAGATTGTCGCATAGGTACTTTTGAGATATGTTTTTTGAAGCGCTTCTTCTGGCATTTGAACAATCGGCCTTGTCTGCTCGAAGTTATTATATCACATTATCTCATCTGTGTAAGCAAACTCTCGCAATAATCGACTGTTCTCGAATGCCCTTCAAAGTATGAATACATGCTCCTAGTCATGAATCTACCAATCATAGCTGCCATACCCCACCACGTTTTCACCATCACTGTATCACAGGCGAATGCTTGAAGTATAATAATGAGAAATAAGAGTGTATGTTCAGTTCGGGAGATATGGTATTGATATGCTGCCATGTTCTCTGCTTGATACCATTGACAGACAAGAAGATATTGTATATTTTTTGGCATTGTCATTCGAAGGCATAACACCTTGAAATATTCACTGAGACAATCGTTAAAAACATTTTATCCCTCGATTGAAGGATTTTGTCCATCGACAGTCTATTGTGATAGGAGATCACGGCGACAAATAAATCATGATGAGCTTGAACAAAGAGATGGACTATTTGTTTGATTGACGCGACAAGGTCATTGAGAGTAAGTGAATATCAAGGATAACGACGAATGATCATTTATTATTATATATTTGCTTATCTTGTTGTGATGTGGGAAAGTGAAAATCCCACGATGAGATCATATCGTTTTGTTGGTACAATATGAGTTCAAATAGGAATTTGTTTTTTTTTAAATAAAGTGTGAGTACCAGAATAAGTAGCTGTTGTTTGCAAAGAATACGTAATAACACGGAACAAATGTAAACAAGCAAAGGAAGTTTCCTGAGCTATAGCAAATGCTTAATTTTGTATTTATTCATAAAATATATTCCTGAATATATGTTGTTATGTGACTGTTTTCGTGTTTTTTTAGTAATGAGATCTATTCAAGCGAATGTAATAGAAAAACAAATAAGATCTAACTATTCATAGGATATCGTAGTCTTGTACTGGTTTTGAACCGCGCTTGACTTCACATTCACAGTGCATTGGATTTGTTGAAATGTGATAATATCAGTAAGTCAAGGTTAAGGGAACGATAAGCTGGATTGATTCTACGCTTTAAACGCACACCTAGAGCCAATTCGAAACTCTACGCTCTTTCAATGCTCTCTCGCTGTCTTTGTTTACGATAGATTGTTGCCAGAGCGGAGAGTAAAATTAGCTCCGGGTGTACCTTTAAAGGGAGCTTTACATTTTCAAACCATCTCACACTCTTTCTCTTGATTACCCATGATACAGACGATTTCGAGAGTTGTATTCCCAAAATGTAGACCATCCTTGTAAATGATATTGTTACTGCATAGCGATAGATTAAAGAGATTTCTAATTGAGTTGTAGACAATTTCCTGATTATAATGAAGGAAAGTTGCATTTTGACATAATACTCACACACATAATAGAATTAATAATATATTATCTTTAGTAAAGGAGGAAGACCATTCCTGTGTCTATAGTGGTTCCACTTGTTCTACGTTCAAAGAGTGCAATAAAAGATGATCTGCAATTTATAAATAAATTGCACATACGGCAAGGACAAATTTGATAATACAATCAATGCAATGGTCACAGCCTCATGTTATTGCACCAATCTTGTGTGGTAAAATTGTCGAGATGTCATCTGCTACTCCCTGATCTCGGTTTCACACCACGTGCTCTTCCACTACCCTTGAAAATATACAACCAGAATATACAACAGAAGAGGTAATGGTAAAACAATAATATCTAACTATTCATGTGTGATTTACGTATTTTTCCACTTGTTTGATACTCATTCAATTGTTATTCATTTTTCAGTCAAATCTCTCTTCAATGAAGTTTTCTCTATGTGGTCCATGACGAAAACGAAGAGATTTTTAACAAAACTTGACAATCATTAGACCAAATGATAGAGAGAACTCTCGAATTAATCCATCATTGGAAATGAACCGATAACGATCTTATCTCGGGTCAGAACTGGATAACGAACAGGAAAATTGCGGCCATAAGCAGAAAGAACAGAAGAATAGTTCAAGCTATAGTGAATCTAGCACTCGAGTGGTAAATATGTAAATATTCTATGAGATTTCTAGATTCATAATACTAATTACATTTTAATGTACATTGAGTTTTGGATTAAAGATTTTTTCCTCGGATCGTGCAAAGCAAGAAGTGGAAAGCGACAATTAAAACGGGATTGATAAATCTCCAAGATTGATAAATCGCACTGTCCATACTTCCTGCCATTGGTTTTCGCATGCAACTAGCACAATTTAGATATCGGCTCCTTAATCCTAACAAGTATCATCAGAATATATTTAAAGGATCACATCTGGGACGGTCAGAGGGATGAAGAGTGGAGGTGGGAAAACAAAACAGCTCCAACAAAAATTTTTAAAAAAAACATATAATTATGATAATTATATGATTCATAGAATAAAATATTCGGACTTTAAATATATATATATTTGTGCTTAGCAAACTTCTAGATAATTCCTTGTGTGATGTGTTTTAATGTCAATTAACACTATCATCCTTTCAATCTTTATAATTTTGTTTTCAAATTAGCGGATCCAACACAAGTCGAATTATGCCTCTTCGCCACATACATTGAAAAACGTGAAACGTTTGTGACAAATTTTGTTTTATAGTTCAAAAGATTCTGAATACTTTATCTCATTTTATGTAAACGCAGTTGTTATCTTTTTGCTAAATATTTTTAATTGAGCACTTGCCTAATAGGCTTTTGGAGAAGAGGAATTAGCTGTGAACACATTAAGATTCTATAGTAAGCTACTGTATACCAACATTCCCCCACAACACTCCAGATTACTTTTTTCCCACTTTTATACTAAATAAGTGCATTGCGCAAACATATCCTACTTTAAAATAGAAAAGAGAGATTAAGAACGTGGAAAATGCTTATACTCTGAACTTAGTGAAGTTTGTTTAAACTTTCAATTAACACTTTAAACTTTTCCTCACCCCTGGCAGCAGATCGTTTTGAT
Organism: Parapristionchus giblindavisi; assembly: GCA_943737045.1. NCBI lineage: Eukaryota > Metazoa > Nematoda > Chromadorea > Rhabditida > Diplogasteridae > Parapristionchus > Parapristionchus giblindavisi. The sequence goes on from CALSFV010000215.1 coordinate 1,331,022, forward strand.
AGTAAATTAGCGAGTGTTGCCTTGTCGATCTGTATTACAATTGACTCGTGATTGACTATTCAACAATTTAACACTCCTTCCTTTTGTTCATCTTTTTGCTCACGGACCACTTCCCATCTCGACAATTGCTCTTATGGTCTCTAATAGATAAGAGAAGAGATGATTGTGATAATAGAGTGCGAGAGAAGAAAAAGATGGAATGAGGAAAAGAAAAAGCTAGGGAGGGATGAGAGTGAAATAGAGTTTGGTAGATGTAGTGGTAGATTAAAAAGCATACTTTGACGCCTGAGGGATAGTTAGCATTGAATGAGAGATCGAAGAACATGAAGAGACACAGAGATGAAATAAGAATACAACCAAAGATAAAGACACATGTGGAGATATAGAGAAAGATGTAGAGGGAGAGGGACAGGTATGGGAAGAGGTAGAGGTAGAGAAATTAGAGATAAAGCATAAATGAGATAGAACAATAGGAAGCTGGAGACAGAAAAAAATGAGGAAAGTGAAAGTTGACGGAAAAGAATAAGAGAAGCACTAAGGATCATGGCATATTCGATTTTCCTCCCCTTCCCCCTTTCCATTCCTACCTCTTTCTTCTTATTCTCACCCATCACGAATTTATTAAAGAGGATGCCCCTCTCCAAGTTTTGGTACCTATCCCTTTGCCCTCCTCCCAATTCTTTTATGGTAAAGCCTATGATCATTTATTTCCTTACCTGCACTTGCGCAACCTTTCTCTTTGGTGGATAGTCTAAAGGTTATGCCGTCATACTATTTTGAGATTTAGTCATCGCATCCACATCTGGTTGTTTCATGTTTCCAGTTTTTAAATTTTAATTTGTGATTCATAATTTAGTATCTTGTGCTCTTCGCAATCTGTCTTACGGTATCTCTATCACTTCAGTGAATGAATCTTTGTCTTGATCAACATTTAATCGTTTACTATGATCTTGTATTTGATCTTTGATCTTTAAGGTACCTTAGCACATGTCGAGGGATACTCGACCGCTCTCGATGAGGCGGATAGCCTTGTTAGCTGTGATAATCGCAGCGGTTATCGCAGTTGACACAGCCGACAAAGAGGTTTGTAATTACTTTAAAAGTATTCCATTTTACTAGGAATTGAAGTTGAAGATAATCATTCCAAATTTGAAGCTCTTCGCTGTGTAATTTTTGCTTCATTTTTCATTATTCTATTTTCAAATCAGCGCAAAACATTGATTTTCGTTTGAATAATGCTGTTCTATCTAAATCTGTTCATATCCTCATTCAATGCCATTCTTATTCATCCTTTGTTCCAATTTGCTTTTCGTCTCTTCCAAGTTCTTTACTATTTCTCACCTTTTGTTCCTATTGCCCACTTTCACTTTCGTCATCCTTTATCGACCATTTCATCTTTTGTCCATTTCCATTATTTAGTGGTCTTTATCAGTTTATAACTGCCACCACTCCTAGAACCTGTCCGACCTGAAAACTATTATAAATATGTTACCACAAATGCGTTGCAACAAATCATAATTATGAGAGTTGAAAGAAATAGTTTTGTATTAGATTTATGCAACTAGTCATTAAATTACAATAAGTGTTACGACAGCCGTGCAATAATAAATCAAATAAAATGTCGATTATTTCCAGAAATCACGAAAGAAGCGGTACTGTGGCTTCGAGGTGCGTTATTTCTATTCAACTCACACATGAGTATTTTTGATATTGTTTTTTTCTCAGTCCGAGATAACAAATCAGTACTAGATTTATAAAAAGAAAGTTTATTGTTGTTGACCATATAAAATACACTTGTTTATTTGGTACTGAGTAGCCAGCCACAATGAATTTCCATGTTTAGAGAGAGAGTCCAAGCGAGATATCACGTAGATCATAGAGAGCGCGAGGAGGGAAGGGAAAGGGGGGTTGATCTATAGAATACGTCGGCCTTCCACCAATCATTAGCAAGGCAATTGCACAAGTACTTTTTTTAGGAACAACAATTATTGGTCTTAGGATTGTCTGAATATTTATTTTTATTCGTTACCAGCATTGACAACTGATTCCAATGATGCTATTGCAATTAGTACAACTTGAGGCCAATCCCTTGTAACAATGAGGCACAAGGACATCAATACCATTAGCAAGTATTGTGATGTCGTAATCACCAGTAGGAATAAGCCACAGTGACTTTAAACTGGAATACTGATACTGTTTTGATTATTACCAGTCATCTGAGAGAGATAACGACCATGGGATGGTTTAATGGGTCTAGCCATAGTGATTAGACGATATGGGTCATAACTGATAGATGTTCACCGAGATGAAAAGCCACCGAAATAATATCTCACAATTATTAAAAGTGCGGTAAATCTTAAAGTGAAGTATCTTTATGACGCAGGGATTCTTCAATTCAATTCATTTTATTAATATCAAGTGATCACATTAGATGAAGGGATACTTCGTTTTCTCGCCTATAATTAGTGTAATGCATATGCCGAGAGCACTGTTAAGAACTGTAAAAGGAAGTTGCTGAATAGACTTCTAACAATAGTTTTCTTTGGATTGATAGTGTTGCATTGACAACTATGTACATTCTTAAGAAAGTGGAACACTTTTACACCATTTCCTCTTCGTTGATCTCTTTTTATAATCTCGCGACGCTTTCCAATTGCATTAGTACAGTCATCGATGGTACAGCTGCGATTATCTATGCTAATGGGAACAGGTCTTTGACAATGCTTGCATTGTTAACTATTAAATAAAATATGTAATTTCAGAACATCGGCGGAAAACGGTACGCGATTCCCTGCCCGGTAAGAGTCATTTATTATTCACTCTCTTTGTGCACATAAAATTGAAATGATCATAATTTAATTTATCAAATAAAAATATACCTCCTCTAGTAAAATCTAGTATAATGTGAAAGCCTTTGCAGCAAACAGCATGCAGACGTAACGATGCCCCACCCCCTCGACCCGTGTGTCCTCCACCCATTATCATTGTTGCTCCCGGTTTCAGAGTACGGTTTAATATTTCGCAGTTTCCGTATGGCTTAACATTTTCATAAGTCCAATAAAAAATCTAACAAGGGAAGTCAGGTTGGGCGGTCCCGGACTTCGGGATGGGACATATACCATTCGATAGGTATCCGAAAAAGAAGATTTTTCATGTTGGTCATTTTGGCAGAATGCCCCTGGGCGCAGAGTTATTTGCATATTTCTCCGGATTTTCACCCTACAATGAAACACATTCTCTGTGAGATCGAAAGGAAGCAGTGGTGAATAAGAGTGGTAAACAACACAAGCAATGTCTAAAATGAATTTATTTATTTTTATATTTACTTAAAGAGGATGGTCTATGTGTCTTTTGCTTGCAAGTTCGATTCCCGCACAAGCTATCTCACAAAGAATGTGTTTCATTGTAGGGCGAAAATCCGGAGAAATATGCAAATAACTCTGCGCCCAGGGGCATTCTGCCAAAATGACCAACATGAAAAATCTTCTTTTTCGGATACCTATCGAATGGTATATGTCCCATCCCGAAGTCCGGGACCGCCCAACCTGACTTCCCTTGTAAGATATATTTAGACTAGCTTCATAACATTGATTCAGTTATGTTTCATTGTCTACTTATATTGTAAAGCACTTGGACAATTTCAATTTTGTGACGAATAATTCTTGTTATTGACTGAATACCAAACTAATAATTTCAGCCTGACCTTCGGCCTACATTCTATCGTCCTGTCAACAGTTATGTGCGACCACAGAAGTTGATTCAACAGCTACAACAGCAGGCTCTTCAACAGCATCGTGTTCTACCTCAACAACAATTCGTTCCTCAACCTCAGCTAAGGTCAGTTGACATAGGATGAATAGAATGATAGTTTAGTAACACGCATGAATTCAATAACAACAATGGATTTGTTGCTATGAAATGATGCGATACGGTAGAATTGTAACTAATAAGGCGGCATGATCTACATCATCATAAATATAATTAGATTGTGTAAACAAGGTCGAAGTGCAACCTTACCCCTAGCGTTGAAGGTTAACCAACTGCGCTTTATGACATGACAAACATTGCAACTTTAACATATCTAGCGATCATCTTTGTCAATAACCGATAATATCGGCTAAAAATCCAAAGGATCAGAAAAAGTTATATTTGAAAAAAATATTTCGTCAATTTCAGGCCAGTCTTTGCCGGACCTCAACTTGTTCAACCTCAATATCAGCCCCAATATCCCCCTCAATACAATCAATACCAACAGTATCCTCAATACAACGTCCACCCCAATGCCTATGTCACAGCTCCCCAACATGTACGTACAATTTACTCTTAAATGCACTTCAAGCAATTTGCTTTTACACCATTACATGCTGTGTATCTTTTAGCTAACTTCTCTCTCCTCGTTGTAAAAACACAAAGAGATAGTGTGTGAAATGAAGAGAGCGTTGAAATCTTTAAGAATAGTACAATGTGGTGTTTAAAAGGCTAGAAAAGAAAAGAGGAGATATTTTTTGCCTTTTTTTCTTCATTTTAAAACTTCTAAACATATTATTATTCATATCGATTATAGCCTGTCTATACCCCAACTGGTGTTCTTCCCAATGGAATTCGTCCTCCTGTTAATCATCATAGCGTTCAACCTGGAGGATACGTCGTCGCTCCTAATCCAAAGTAAGGATATCAGTACCTTTATCGTCTGTCTGTTCAAATCTCGAGCATTCTTTTCTAATTTCGTTATCCTCAAAAAATTTTTGAACACGACACATCACAGATCCATTTGCCTGTGATTATTGCCTGAAAATCCAGCCGAAATAATCCGACTTTTCAGCTATCCCTTGCCTGGTACAGGAAGAGTGGGTATTCCCAAGCCCGGATACCGCACTGGTCTTCAGCCCGGACAGAATGGTCGCATCAAGCCCGTCGGACCAATTCGGTAAGACTTCGTCTATCTCGACCAATGTTCGATTTCAGCTAAAATTCATTAAGGAAATGAGAGAGTAATTTGCAGTGTGAAAACCACTCGTCCTTTGATCAAGGTCACTCCTTCTCCTAAGAATCCTCATGAATTAACTGATCTTAAGAAGTAAGAATCGTTTTTCATGCCAACCATAACTTTGCTTTAATATTATGCTAACACTGAGTGTATTCATAATTGTCTGAACTTAATTATTTTATGGTTATTGTTTTTGTTGCTATCTTTTTTTCAGAAATATATACCTCACCATGCATACATTGATACGAATTTTGTTTTCCATTTATTTAAAATAATCTTTCAAAATAATTTTTCTTTAGAAAATTTCTGCCTACACATTCAGAATTGTCGTTGTCCCTTCTTTTATTATATTAATGTATCATTTGAGTGTTCACTAATATACGTTTGATCTTGTCTTCAGTCGTTTTGTTTCACTTCTGCAGTGTTTCCTCCCTGCTGCTTTCTATGTTATCCGATCTTTCAGAAAAATAACCGGCTCTACAGGAGATCTGCCACCTTCGTTCTTCCTTAGACCTGGAGAGACCGAGGCACCTACAACCGTCATTCCGTACGTGCACAAACTCAACATAATCTCCAGTGTATAGAGAGCCATTAGTGCTTCGTAATGACCCATTCTATGTTATATGTGCAACCTCTATGTTTTATAATACATGTACAAAATGTATCTTTATGTTTAAACGTTCCTAATTTAGTAACAACTGTTTTATGTTTAGCTTTACGTTTAGCCAGTCCATTTTGGTCTTACCAATTCTTTTCTGTAATATCGATGATTCTCATTGAAGGAAGATCGCAGTGAAGGGGAAGACTACTACGCCTTCATCGATCAAGACCACCGTTGGTCAGTATTTTAATCATAAATTATTTTAAAATAAAGCATAATGTCATCGCAAACAATTTAAAACTATTCATATAAGAGAACTTCAAAATCGGATTCGATTAGTATTGATTGAAATGATAATTTAATTTACAGGAGGTAAGACGATAACAGTGAGACCAGGTGGTCCTACCAAGATCGATACAATCGATTTAACTTCCGGATTCGATGGAGGATTCCCTGAGGGTGGAACCGAAGGTACCGCCGCACCTACCAAGGGTCAGACCCAAGTGCCCAGTGCGACGATCGAACCCGAAGGCGTTCCCACGTCAACGCTCGAACCATTCGGTCCCGATGGAGAAGTCAGTGCTGATTTTACGAATTCTTTCAAAAAGATTAACTTACCAATTGTTCCACGAAATTGTGGCTGTAAAATAATTAAAGACTTCAAACAATAAACATTTCAGGATCCCACGGGAGGTTTCACTTCAGGTCCCGATCCTACTTTCCCCGGAGGCAAATTAGATGTGAGTTATGCATATCATGTTTTAGAAATTGCGCAAGCTTTCTTAAATAAATTTTAAAAAAGCCAATCAACATGTACAATGCTTGTGAAGCGTTTCAAATTTCTCGTTACTCTGCAAAATTCTCAGTTCCTATAAGTTTCAATTCAAAATTATATATCGATGATGTTGGAACAGCAATGCTCTAAAGCATTTGAGAAATATAAAAAATAAATACATTCAATGATTGATAGCTGCATAAAGATGGGACAAACTGTCGTGATAGAAAAAAAGTTATTCTACATAGCGCGCATTATTTATTTTTATGATAATTCAGCTTATTGAATCATGAATGAATCATGCTCGATAAGGCTTCTGAAAATAGAAAATTTGGCAATAGGATTCAAAACCGCTTCAATGCGCTTAGTAGTCCGCTGTTTTACCAATGGCTAAGTGATTGATGGTCCTTTCATATTTTTATATATCACTCGTATAAGCTCGTATAAGCTCGTATAAGCGATATGTAAGAGTTTGCATGCACATTCGCGTCTCTCCACGTTTAACACCTTAAATAATACCCACATTAAGGTTATGATATATGGGTCTTCTTTCAGGGATCTAATGACGAATTCTTCTTACCCGGCGGACCCAATCCTGTAAGCTATCTCTTTCCTGGCCCTATTTTACATGATCTAATGCTTCAAGAAACGCAAACAATAAGTTAATATTCTGTTCACATCACGCATTTAGACACGAATTGGCAAGGTGTGGAAATCTGTTGAGAAAGTGAATGAGAGAGTAAAAAAAAAAATGTAAATGCAACCTATCCTTTTGTTGTGGTGAATTGATCTATTGCAGGGACCCGGAAACAATGGCCAGTTCCCACCTACTGACGACAACTTTGGACAAGAATCATCTTTCAAGTAAGCATTTCGAAAAAAAAGTTTTGAATGGTAAAACATTGAAAGCTCATCCCAATTTCTCTTCTTGAGCATATAAGTATAAGTATTTTTTAAACTTAATTAAGTACATAGTGCGTCTGCAGTAACATGTATACTTCCACGATAATAAATATCTATTCAGCCCCGGTGGAGGACTTCCCAATGAGGTTGATGAGTTCGGAAATCCTCGTCCTATCCCACGAGTATCAGGCAACTCTGGAGATGGATCAGGAAACTTTGGAGGTTTGTCTAGACATCCCTTCGTGCATAACTAATTGCAACACTAACATCCGAAATAATTTGAAACCACCTGGAAACACTCACAAATTCTTTTCAACACAATCACAGATTTTGAGCTGAAAGTTTGAAATTAACCAATGTTGAAATCTCTTAACCTTCACCCATAAATCATTGACACCTATTGCATGCATTCAGGCGTTCCGAGGGAGCCGAACTTCCCAGGCGGTTTCCCCGGTACCAACGGTTTCCCTGGTACCAACGGTTTCCCTGGTACCAACGGTTTCCCTGGTACCAACGGTTTCCCTGGTACCAACGGTTTCCCTGGTACCAACGGTTTCCCTGGTACCAACGGTTTCCCCGGTACCAAAGGTTTTCCCGGTACCAACGGTTTTCCCGGTACCAACGGTTTCCCCGGTACCAACGGTTTCCCTGGTACGGACAACGAGTTTCGCACCACCAACACACCACCCTTCACTGATAAACAATTGACACCCGGCACCAACGGTGGCTTCCCAGCTACTGATGAGTTTGAACCCGGCACCAGTTTCCCTTCAACATCAAATGGACAAATCCCGATCACAGTATCACCATTCCCTAACAATGAGTTTCCTGACACCTCGAACACTGCATTTCCTCCCGGATTCCATCCACAGTTTCCCAAAACTGAAACCCAGTTCCCTGGGATTAATCCAGAGATACCCAGCACGACGGACTCTCGTCCTCCACAAATCTTAGTGCCCGGTACCACCGTCACTGATGGCACCAGTCGTGAGCACCCACAGAGCACATCAAATCCCCGACCGAATCAGAATACTTTTACTAACTCAGATGGCGGAAGAGGTCAATTCCCCACTGGACCTGGCAACTTCGACGGTTCTCATAATGGAAATGTGAGTAAACTTTAACTTGACAAAGGGAAAAATTACAGAAACGTTTCTAGAAAGTCATGTATCATTCACGAATAAAATTGCACAAACAATTCAGTCTTTCATAATGTAACTAACAAAAATGATTGTGCCACACAAAGGACAAACCACCATTTCTTTTTGTCTAAACATTATAATGAACACACAAACATCTAAACAATTGTCCATTCACAATTTCAGCGAGGTCCAGGAGGTTTCAATCCCGATGGCACTGAATTCACATCCACCACACCATTCCCCGGTTCTGGAACCGGATCCGATGGTATCGCACATAATACAAAATATCCATCACGAGCACATCGCGGTTTCAGGTTCATTCCCAGGCGGTTTCAACCCCACTAATCCCGGAGGATTCAACACTCCCGGCGGCTTCAATCCTTCAACTCCCGGTGGTTTTAACCCCTCTACGCCTGGCGGAGTCAACCCAACTACTACTCCCACCACTTTTGACCAAAGACAAGGATTTCCTGATCTGCTAAACCCAGGCAGTGGACCCTCCACACCGTTCCCTAGCGATGATGTATGTTTCGCACTAACATTGTTGCATTAACGCACATACAACCTTTACGATTCCATACAAAGTTCACAATCATCGTTGTTTGATACATTCGATGTCAGAAATTACTATTCGCATTGAAATATGCAAATTTCAGAGATTCCCTTTTTCGAATGGACAGTTCCCCGGTTCCGGACCTGGACCCGACGGAAGATTCCCAGGTGCGTATATTTCTGTTTTATTGCATTTTCGAATTCTTTGTGGTCATTTATTCATTTTTATTTCAGGATCTGATGATGGACAGTTCCCTGGATCAGGACCCAATGGACAACTACCCGGATTTGGTCCCCCCAAAGATCGCTTCCCGGGTTCTGGACCTGACGGACGCTTCCCCGGTTCCGGACCTGACACTCGTTTCCCCGGATCTGGACCCGACGGACGTTTCCCTGGTTCTGGCCCTGACGGACGTTTCCCCGGTTCCGGACCTGACACTCGTTTCCCCGGATCTGGACCCGACGGACGTTTCCCCGGTTCTGGACCTGACGGACGTTTCCCCGGTTCCGGACCTGACACTCGTTTCCCCGGATCTGGACCCGACGGACGTTTCCCCGGTTCTGAACCTGACGTACGTTTCCCCGGTTCCGGACCTGACACTCGTTTCCCCGGTTCTGGACCCGACGGACGTTTCCCCGGTTCTGGATCTGACGGACGTTTCCCCGGTTCCGGACCTGACACTCGTTTCCCCGGTTCTGGACCCGACGGACGTTTCCCCGGTTCTGGCCCTGACGGACGTTTCCCCGGTTCCGGACCTGACACTCGTTTCCCCGGTTCTGTACCCGACAGTAGTTTCCCCGGTTCTGGACCCGACGCTCATTTCCCTGGATCTGGACCTGATGGACGTTTCCCTGGTTCTGGACCTGACAGTCGTTTCCCCGGTTCTGGACCTGATGGACGTTTCCCTGGCTCAGGACCCCAAACACAAGTTCCCGGCTCCGGTCCTGATGGCAGATTCCCAGGATCAGGACCTGATAATAGATTCCCTACTGGTCCTGATGGACGCTTCCCCGGATCTGTACCAGATGGAAGATTCCCAGGCTCTGAGGTAACATGTTATAAAACGCTATCTGAGAAAATCGACATAGGTGCGGTATCGATGAAAAATGAATTTTTCTGTTTTATGTGTGATAATTACAGGCTCCATGAGTGTAGTACACTGGTACTTGGAAATTGCTTCCAATTGAAAATTCGCTTCAGGGGATGACCACACAACAATTTGGCGCCTTTTCCTAAAAGGTTGATTTCGAACCCAATCGATTCGGGAGTGGGTGCAATCGACTCCTTGGCGAATTCTAAGAAACTATTGTCAAGGAGAGTTTTTTGATCAACGGTCAACGAAGGCTGGAATTTGGGAATTTTCGGAAAAAATTTTACATTAAATTAATTCTCACTATTTTCCCATGGCCCAGGTAAATTTTTTATTTGCTCAATATCTTCTACATATTATATTACACCTTCAGTTTAAAATTCATAATTTTTAAAAAATACATAATTTGTGAACGAACCCGTTTTGTAACGACAATCTGAATTGTGGTGTGCTCCGACGACGTTTCCTAATTTCTCAAATTGCTTTTTCGCTAGTTCTAAACATATTTTACCGCTGTTCTCGTCATGACTGAGCTATAGAACTACTGCTCACCTTCGGAGTGCGCCTGCACGGTTTACGTGCTGATCACATTGTTGATCATACTTCTCATTTAAGTTTTATTCACTTATTCGTGTACGAGCTAGCTTACGAAGTAGTTACCATACTCACGCCATTCCGTACTCTTTCTTGTCGGTTTTATAGACTGATCAGAGAAAGAGAGAGCATGCAAATTATTTTGTTTAAACGAGAAAATACGGATATTAGATGATATTTTCAATAATTTCTTTGCTGCCTTCTCCTTCTTTTCCTTATCATCTGCTGCTTCTGCAACATACATCTCATGAATGTCTACATCGAGGTACTCTACTGGGTTCTGGATGTATGAACAAAACGGGTTGTAGATTAAAGCGAAACTCTATGTCTTGATAATTTTGTTATATTCAATAAATGGTAATGATTCCGTTGTTCATTTTTAATATGTCGATATCGATTATCGATTAATTATGTGTTTTTTTTTAAATGTTTTGTTAAAATAAAAGTTAACAATCAACAGTTCCTTGTATTTCCGATTTCGAGGGAACATTATGCTTTTTAAAACCTAGGTTTTTTTTTGCGATTTTCGCCAGATATGATCTCTCGTTTATAATACCGAAAGAGCACGGAACCGCGAGAGTATGGTCACTACTTCACAACCATACACGAATGAATCAAATAGAATATAATAGTTAATAGAATGCAACCTACAGAAGAAGTACGAGCAGAACCCAGAATTCCCAAGTGTAACGGTTCTCCGATTCAGTTGATGGATAATCAAAGTAATCAGTCATTGCGGTGAAATAAACGTAAAACTAGCAGAAAAGCGAACAAAATCAATTTGGAAATGTCGACATCATACCGTAATCCTCACCAAAATTGTACACAACAATAAACATTGATTCGGTCACAAACTTGTAGTTTTAAAATATACAGTATTTAAACTGAAGATGTGCTATGATATATATTTATTTATATGTAGAAGCTATTAAGCAAATAATAAAATGTACGTCGCCATGGGAAAATAGTGAGAATTAATTTAATGTGTATTTTTTTTCGAAAATCCCGAATTCTAGCGTTTGTTGATCTCTGATCGACAAACTCTCCTTGGAAATAGTTTCTTAGAATTAGCCAAGGATTCGATTAAGCCTATTTTTCGTCTATACCACTCATATGTGAATTTCCCAGATGTCACACACCTTTGCCGCTTGTCAGCAAAACATTTTCAGGTTCTTGTAGAATAATATTGGCGAAAATTGCAATATATCCTGGCTTTTCAAATCATCATGTTCCCTCGAAAGCGTAACTACAAGTAACTATCATTGATTATTTACTTTTATTTTAACAAAACATTTAAAAAAATAAGCACATAGCAAATCGACATAGAGTAGGATATCAATGGGGAGCATCCTTCTCCTCCGGACGCTCGCGGGCGTTGCGGGCGCGATGTTGCGATTCACTCTCTAATCATTAACATTTATTGAATAAATATGTGTAGCAAAATTATCAAGACATAGAGTTTCGCTTTACCCTACAACCCGTTTTGTTCATACATCCAGAACCCAGTAGAGTACCTCGATGTAGACATTCATGAGATGTATGTTGTAGAAGCAGCAGATGATAAGGAAAAGAAGGAGAAGGCAGCAAAGAAATTATTGAAAATATCATCTAATATCCGTATTTTCTCGTTTAAACAAAATAATTTGCATGCTCTCTCTTTCTCTGATCAGTCTATAAAACCGACAAGAAAGAGTACGGAATGGCGTGAGTATGGTAACTACTTCGTAAGCTAGCTCGTACACGAATAAGTGAATAAAACTTAAATGAGAAGTATGATCAACAATGTGATCAGCACGTAAACCGTGCAGGCGCACTCCGAAGGTGAGGAGTAGTTCTATAGCTCAGTCATGACGAGAACAGCGGTAAAATATGTTTAGAACTAGCGAAAAAGCAATTTGAGAAATTAGGAAACGTCGTCGGAGCACACCACAATTCAGATTGTCGTTACAAAACGGGTTCGTTCACAAATTATGTATTTTTTAAAAATTATGAATTTTAAACTGAAGGTGTAATATAATATGTAGAAGATATTGAGCAAATAAAAAATTTACCTGGGCCATGGGAAAATAGTGAGAATTAATTTAATGTAAAATTTTTTCCGAAAATTCCCAAATTCCAGCCTTCGTTGACCGTTGATCAAAAAACTCTCCTTGACAATAGTTTCTTAGAATTCGCCAAGGAGTCGATTGCACCCACTCCCGAATCGATTGGGTTCGAAATCAACCTTTTAGGAAAAGGCGCCAAATTGTTGTGTGGTCACCCCCTGAAGCGAATTTTCAATTGGAAGCAATTTCCAAGTACCAGTGTACTACACTCATGGAGCCTGTAATTATCACACATAAAACAGAAAAATTCATTTTTCGTCGATTCCAAAAAATATTCCAGTTGTTCAATTCTCTCAGATAGTGTTTTTTATGTATTAACTAGATATGTTTACTAAAATATCTTAATAACAAGGCATTGCAAGAACTCACATATAATACCTAATAACATTGTATAACCTCAATTTATTACTGGATTTGCACAAATTAATTCAACATTTCATAGTTAAAACAACTACTACTTTTGTGTATACTAGCTCACAAGCAGATAAAATATCCACTATAGATATTATAGATAATATTCATATTTTCTAAGCCACATAACAAACATTAGATCTGACATGACTAATATAAACCTATCACTTATCAGCAAGGAACGTTCCCTGGCTCTAGACCTGATGGCAGATTCCCCGGCTCTGGACACCAAATTCAAGTTCCCGGATCTGGTCCCGACACCCGATTCCCAGGACCTGAAGATAATGGCAGATTCCCAGCAGGTCCTGATGGACGCCAACCCGGATCTGGACCAGATGACAGATTCCCAGTTCGTCCCGATGGTCAATCACCTGGTTCAAGACCTGATCAACGGTTCCCAGGTTCTGGGCCCGACAACAGATTCCCCGGATCTGGACCAGATACTCGCTTCCCTGGAACTGGACCTGACAGCAGATTCCCCGGCTCTGGACCAGACACTCGCTTCCCTGGATCCGAACCTGACAGCAGATTCCCCGGCTCTGGACCAGATACTCGCTTCCCTGGATCCGGACCTGACAGCAGATTCCCCGGCTCTGGACCAGACACTCGCTTCCCTGGATCCGGACCGGACAGCAGATTCCCCGGCTCTGGACCAGACACTCGCTTCCCTGGATCCGGACCTGATAGCAGATTCCCCGGCTCTGGACCAGACGCTCGCTTCCCTGGATCCGGACCTGACAGCAGATTCCCCGGCTCTGGACCAGACACTCGCTTCCCTGGATCCGGACCTGACAGCAGATTCCCCGGCTCTGGACCAGATACTCGCTTCCCTGGAACTGGACCTGACAGCAGATTCCCCGGCTCTGGACCAGACAATCGCTTCCCTGGATCCGGACCTGACAGCAGATTCCCCGGCTCTGGGCCAGACACTCGCTTCCCTGGATCCGGACCTGACAGCAGATTCCCCGGTTCTGGCCCCGATAGTAGATTCCCCGGATCTGATGGAAATCATGTATGACCATTTTGAAACTTATGTGGTGTTAATTTTCCGGAAATAGCACTCGGAAAAAGCAAAAGGGTGTTAATATTGCCCTCTTGTAAATACCATTGTAAAAATCCAATATCTCGGTTCCCTGACTAGTTAGAGAGTTGAAACTTGAATTTTAGGTTAGAAACCACGAAAACAGTTTATAAACGAAGTTTTCCGAGTGCTATTTCCGGAAAATTAACACCAAATGAGTGTGATCACTGTATGCGTGATTGTGTTCTCTGCACAAATTGTATTTATTAATGCTTGTTATATCTTATTTGGTCTACATTCTAAATGGAGTTATGCTATTCTCCTGATGAGTTGAATGTTCAATCACGCTTTGTATTCAGCACCCATCAACACCTGACACACACGGTTCAAGCTCAGGAGGGGACTCACGAGCACCCGCAGTGAGTTGGAGTGTTTTTCACTGATTACATGTAATTTTAGACTGATAGCGAAATAATTCTTAAGATCATGATGTTATATCAATGTTCTCATATTTGAGAAATTTGATAGCTCTCACAAAAAAGTATTTCTCTGTCAGCCCACCCTTCTCAACGGTCTTGAACAATTTAATTGACTCGCTCACTTTAATCAATATTAAACATTGTTAAGTAATTAAGTAATGACCAGTGGCACATATTGACATGATCGTGTTTGATTTGATCCACATTCAGCACCCACCTGGCACTGGGCCCAGAACACCCGATAATCGCACCCACGGAGATTCTCGAAATAAAAATACGGTATAGTTTAACACAGTTAGCTTTTATAATGTACAAGTGTGATATCTTAATTATAGCACACTGGCCGCACAAGCACTGACTCTCCTGATGGCACAGATTCGCACCGACCCATGGGATTATCCGATGTAGCTCACCCGAGCTCACACGCACTCCCAGATACCCGTCACCCTGATAATACCCGATTCCCTTCGATCACCTTGGCTCCCGGGTTCCCCGATACGCCTCGTCCTGATAATCGACCACTTCCACCAGGAACTCGTCCAGTGATCATTGATATCAGTCATCCAGACATCTTCATAGACCCAATATCCGAACGACCAGGAACAGAAAAATCTTCCGGAGGACACAATTTCGGTATACCCGACGATCCTGCATCTGATCCCATGCGTCGCACTGGACCTACGCCTACAAATCAAAGTGGACGGTCTCATACTCCCGGCTTCCCCAGTGGTAATCGGCCACATTTGACTACTGGTCAGAAAGAGGATACTTCTTCTGGTCCATCTCGACCTGAGATTTCACTCGATATTGATAGTGGAAGCACCAGTCCTGTATGTTTGAGAGTGTTTCACTTATGCTCTGTTGCAAGGGTGCGAAAAGAAAAGAAAAAGAGAGAAAACTCTCCTCGTTTTTCATACTTTTTCTTCTCTTTTTGTGACTTTTGAAAAGCACGTTGGCTCGTGTGTTTCCTGCACCGATTTTTATCGTTTATCATTTGTGAAATGGCATTAGAAATAGAAAATTGCAGCCATCCCGTCCTGGATCATTTGAGCCTACTCTTTCTGGTTTGAATCCGGATGATCTTGAACGTCATCCAGTATTCACCAGTTCTCCATTCCCGGATACGGAGACCGATGCTCGTCTTCATCCTCATAACTTCCTCTCATCCGAACCCGACGATGTCAGACACCACTTCCCCGGAACCCCGCTACCGTCTGGACCCGAAACCGGATCCGAAGTTCCGGGTGGAATTCCATCGGTTGGTACAGGGGGTCCAGCACCTTGATGCAACCTTATATCACGTATTTTGCACCGATTTGAAACTCACTGAATTGAATTCATTTAACTACCATAATCCTTACGTTATCGAAGAGACCTGCATGTGGGATGCTGATTATAATTCGCAATTCTTACAGGACGAACACGGTTCTGGACCTGACGGTTCATTCCCTGGCTCAGGTCCTGGCTCTCATCCCGGCTCTGGCCATGAATTCCCTGGCTCTGGAGGCCCTGATTCTCGTGGTCCTGGACAGGTGAGTATGGATCAATCATATATTGGTAGATAATCAATCAGGAATGTGATACGGTATTATAATCTATCCATATTCATTTTGTTGCTTATCGCATTCTTGGTTCCGTTTTCAATTCTGGGCAATTTCAGTCTGACATTTTTTCGTCTGCACAGAATTGCATGAACAGCATGATTTTCGTCCAATCGTACTCTGCATGTTATTTTCCTTATCTTTTCCTGTTCCATTACAGTCCCCGTCTGATCATGCCCCGTCCTCGTCCCACACTGCTTCTGGTCCACGTCAAGGTTCCGGCACCACTGGTACCGGATCCGGTACCAATTCCGGACATGGTCACGACACTGGAAGCCATCATGGAGGTAACGGTATTAGAGGACATGGAGAAGGAAATGGGAATGGCAATATAAATGGACCTTTCGGACCCGGACATTCTAGTGGACATGGAGGACATAATGATAATAATGGAAATAATGCACATAACGGTAATGAAACTTGAGATTGAACCACAGAAGAACGTGTTTTGTGTATTGGGAGTTGATAAAATGTCAGAATGATGAGGTAGAAAGGTTGGCCGTGAGAGTTTGAAACGGAACTAAAGATCTTGGGGAAATATTGGTGGCTTTGGAGTTATGATTGAAGAGAAATGGTTCAAAAATGCACATTTATTACTGTTTGACAGTCTTATTTTTGGGTCGCAAATGGGGAAAGAAATGATCATTAGTTTTTTATGGTAAAAGATACAACTTTTTGTCAGTGATTGCGAGAGTTTAGTGAGTCTTGTGATGAACTATAATATGTTGAAATTGAAAGTGTAAAAAATGAGAAAAAGTGTTTTGGCTGTCATACAAATGCATAGCGTTTAGGCTCTCATGGATCGGGAGATGAATCTGGATCCGGTCCTGGAACTCATGGTAACCATGGACAAGGCCATGGATCAGATGGACATGGTACCGGACCTCATGGACATCACGACGGTACTCCTGGACATGGTCACGGATCCGATTCAGTACCTGGACATGAACATAACCCTCATGGACATAACCACGGTACTTCTGGACATGGTACGGGTACTCATGGATCTGATGGAGGCCACGGACAAGGGCATGACTCCCATGGACATCATCATGGAACTGGAGATGGCACCGGTCACGGACACGGTCCTCATGGACACCATAATGGCGACCACGGATCCGATTCCGGTCATGGACCTTCCGGCTCTGGTACAGGATCTGGATACGATACACCCAATGATAAATCCAGCTCTAGCTCTAGCTCTAGCGAATCCAGTGAAGAGGAAAACAATGGTAGACATGGTACTGGATCACCCAGTGGTTCTGGTCCTGGCTATGATAGCAATACTGGATATGAAATTCCCAAGACTGGCGGAAATCTAGGATATTATACTGGTACCACTCCTGAGCCTAACACTAAAGGTGGATACTACAATGGAGCTGGGGCATCTCGTGCACCAGGATACGAACCATCGACTCCCGCCACATCTGGATATCCCACCACTACACACACTCCCGTCACGTATAGTATGCATCCTTCTGGTAATGGATATGATGGTTACGGTAACCCTACATCGACCAGCAGACCTACTACCACACCTGGTTCAACTCCTGGTTATTCTGGACCTGGTTACGATACACCATCCTCAACATCTGGATATCAACCCACCTCCACATCTAGACCATCTACCACTACTCCATCACAGGGATACGATTCATATCCAGGAAATACACCGGGTAACCGAGTGAGCGCACACAATGTTCCCACTCCTGGATACGATAGATATAATCAGCCATCTTCAACAAGCCGACCTAGCTCCTCTCCAGGATATGATGGTTATGACCGTTCTTCTTCGACCAGAGGACCAAGCAGAACTCCTGCACCACCCGGTACCGGATATGATGGATATGGACAACCTTCATCTACCAGAAGACAGTCATCTACAACCCGTAGACCTTCATCTACAACTGCTTCACATGGAGGATATGATGGTTATGGAACCAAAGACAATGGAACACCCACACCAGGATATGATGTGACTACCTCCAGACCCGGTGGTTATGATAGCTACCAGTCCCCGTCGACCACTCATAGAGCTCCTTCTACAACACAAGCTCCTAGTGGATCTTCTCCTGGATATGATAATTATGGAACTCCACCTGGCACTGAAAACGAAGTAAAAGCTACTCGGCTACCCAATCATGGCCGTCACCGCGGATCAGGTTCGAGCACCGCAGCTCCTGAAGCTTCTCCCAATGGTTATGATGGATACGGATCCACTACCGCCGCTCCTGCTCCAGCTCCCTATAACTATGGATCAACCCCTGCTGCCCCAGCTCCCAGTCCCAACGGTTACGACGCCACAACCGAATTGCCCAAGGATATTCACGAATACAACGGAGCCGCCCTCTATCCCGGTTCAAGTTACGAACCGACCGAGGCTCCTGCAGGATACGATACACCTCCTGTCTATGGTGTACGTAGATAGGATTGCATATTTGCTTTCGTTTTCGTCCCATCTGTCCATATTTATATGTGTGCGTGTAATATTCGTCATATTATTATTTCTTAATATTTATTCTTGTAGATAAATGTATGTTTATGATTTCTTGTCCCTTGTCCTTTGTGCATGATTCTAGCGATCAGATTTGTGACGTTGGTGAGTCCGATTTTCTTTAACTGTCCTTTGTGATTCTAATATTTCTAGTGCCTAATCATTTTTTCCGCTTTTCGCGATAATTGTCCTTGCTTTGCTTATCAATTGATATTGAATTAAGTATATATTATTTTCAGCCCACCAACACTACAAGACCATTCAATCCAGTAATTCCAGCCGAAGGACCAGTAAGTTTATCTTTGAGGTTTCATGTATTTCATTCAGCGATTTCTTTCAGATCATTACCGCCCCTATCAACACCACTACGCCTCAGCAGGTAATATTTATGCATTATGAACTTACACATTTAAAAAAAATTACAATTAAAGTGCATGCATACTTATTCTTGTACATCTATTAATATTATTAATTTGAATTTTTTATTCAATAGACTTAATTAAAAGAAATATAATTTTAGCCAACCAAGGTTCCCAATGAGTTCGGTCTTGAGGGATGCTATAGAACAAAGAAGGGTAAGTATTGCGTCAATGGAACGATTTTAAAATAATTTCTAATCTTTCTAAAATACATAACCTAAAACGATTGTTCATGAAAACTAGATCAACTGAAACTGAATATCACATCATTCGCTTATTTTCTATCTACAATAAAAGCATACTTTTTCCGAGGCATAATTTATTTTGGATGATTGTTTTGTAGGATTGGCTTGTTGCGATCCACGATTGGAGGCAGTTTTGGAGACCGCATTGATGGAGAGAGTCGCAATGGGCAGAAGCAAATGCAATTTCCATCTCTTTGCTAATGCAGCTCAGGTTTAAAAAAATCATATATTTTTTTGTATTTTCTCCAGTTTTTTTTGCGTTCATTGGTCAATTAGTATTTTTAGCAAGCAGCAGAGGATGAGTTCAAGCGATCGTTCGAATCAATCGCTGCTCCTTCAGACTTCGGAATGAAGGCACAGTTTGGAGATAATCTCATGTGCAAGACTGTTGTTGATGGAAAGTAAGTAGTCATTATTTTTTAGAAGAACAATATCTTTGAAAATTGCTCATTGTCAGCTAACTACTGAATGTAGTAATTATTAAATATAATTGTATGGCATTCCATACCATCTCCTATAAATAATCTCGTTTGTTATGATTAAACAACTAGATGCTATGAACGGCGACATTTACACATTTCAACCATTTTAGATTCGTCATGGTTTGGGCCACAGCCGTGCCGTATGCGATCGATGAACCAAACCGACCGCTAACACAGGAGGAGATCGATGCTTTGCCCAACAAACCAGTGGTCAACGAGATCGCTTCTCTTGGTTAAATCCGGTTATACACTCGGTTTGTTATTATCCGATCAATTTAAAGCTTACACTCGCAATACGACCTAGTCATACTGCAACACTTTCGTATTTGTCATTAATTAATTATTTATTTAATTTATTTACTTCTGCCTCCTGACAAAAGATACTCAATAGGGTCTTCTCGTATGATATTCCCGACTCCGCCCCTTATGTATTGATTAATTTAATTTATTTTAATGTAATTAGTTGTTAATTATTTGCCGATTGATGATCCATATTGATGGTTCGATAAGATTATAATAAAGTATTTAATTCATACATAGATTCAATTCGTTTGCAGTGAGGGAATTACTAATGAATAAATAACCAAAGAAAGACATATTATTAATCGTTTACTTCAACAATTCTGTGTATATTTGTCTATCAATTGATTTGAAAATAAAAGAACAAGTTAGATAAATAATGCCAAAATTCATGAATGTATCATTATCAATTCCTTTATCGGTTGCAAAGAACACTTTGCTCATTAACAGAAAAATCACCGATTACACATGAAAAGAGTCGCAGTGAAGGATAATTGTGAAAGACATTCAATTTATGATAATAATATATCGGAAAGACTACAAAAAGCTCAGTGGACGTATACTTCTCGCTGTTCTCATACTCGAATTCAACTTCAATTTGCTCATATTCTGAACGTTCTTCTTTCCAGACTTCTTACCCGGTTTCTCACGTTTCTGTAGTTGTTCATACTTATTGTTAGGAAACATGGTACACCTCAAGCTCATTTTACTCTCCACATTGGAAATACTCTCTCATAGATAACGAAAGCGAGAGAGTGTTGCCAGAGCGGAGATTTTAAATTTAGCTTGAGGAAATAGATGATATTATAAAAATAAAATGAAATAAAAATGAAATAGATGATATTATAAAATGCAAACCTTCAATTCTTCTCTAGCAGTGATCAATGACTTTTCTCTTTCCAAATATTGCTCGTAATTATCCATCCAGAGTCTCTGAAAAGTTTATGAAATTGAATGATTTTTACTCAGAGCAATTCGAAAAAAAATACATGGGAATTTCTGTAGTTTTCGATCAATAATCATTCATACCTGTTGTCGCCACAGCCAAATATTGATTGATTCAGTCTGATCCATAACAAACACAGCTCCATCGAATCGAGTCACATTCACCAGCTTCTCTTTGTTGAGACCACGCGTTACCATTCCACCTACTTTCACTGAAAAATTGAGTTAATATGCACAAAAGTGTTAATTATCTCAATATTTTTGAAGGAGTGTCTATGCCATATTTCAAAACTTAGTTTTAAAAAAACAAACCTTGCAATTGTTCGTGAAGTTGTGAGGTTGCTCGATCAATATTGTCTTCAGAGGCACCGTCTGATACGATCATTAGGATCTGGAAATGATGTTTGATATTTGATCTTTGGTCTTGTCTTCGATCTATAGTGAAAAATATTAGGTATTGCCTGTAATCGATCATGGCGTGGAACTGGTGCATTCTCTAATGACTCCAGCTTCTCGTTCTTCAAGTTTTGTTCGTGCCAGAGAATTCCGGCGGCAAAGTGGAGAGCTGCAAATTAATTATGTATTAATATTCTCTTATTCTAATAAATAAGATTTGCATAATGGTCTCTCTCTACTACGGAAGAGTCCTTTTGCGCAGGTCGAAAGTAGGTCGTCGTTTTTTCTAAGCTATCTGTAGACCACATTGTGCATACCTTTAGCCAGATACGTCGCTCCTCCCGTATAAGGCATTCTATTCAACGCTCTCTTCACAGCCTCCACACTGTAGTACTTATCGAAACCGAATACTACTGTCGGTTGACGGGCGTACTGTAATTGCAGTGTTATCAGAGTCTTTAACCGACTTTAATAACCTGAATCAGTGACACTCGTGATCTACCAGGGGCTATGTCCACATCACGTAGAATAATCTCGATGTTTTGCTTCACCTGAAAATGATCACGTGAAATTTAAAGGAATATTCAGAACTATCAAGAGTTTGTACAAAAACTTTATTTCCCTTATTAATGAAATATCCAAAAATAAATAAACCATAACCTGTTCGAAAGCGACGAGTCCTATACTGGAAGAACTATCAACGAGGAAGAGTAGATCAATAGGTGGAAGAATACGGGCAGGATGATCGAATGGAAGGGATCCCTGTTAGTGTGCAGTGTATGGGTTATTGGGAATTCCATAAAATGCATAGACTTTATATGACACTCGTCGTTGTATCTTCTGTTGATATATTATACAATTTTGGTTCTTATAGATATCTTTTATATAGATATATCAATTATACCCCAATGTTCATTCTAAGTTCATACCTGATAGTGTACATGAGTACCGGATCTCTCCACAACGATACCACTATCATCAGACGAACGACGGCGATTATTTAGATAATCTACAAAAAATATATTAACGAAGTGACTATAAAGACAATATTATTTTTTGTTTTAAATAAAGGAAACCTTTCTGACCCTTCCACGCATTCTCCGTATTCGACAGAGCCAGATCCAATCTGTCTAATTCGTTTTTTAGCTTCAATCTCTCCGTCATTCGACCTGAAGATTCCACTTATCCACCTATTTCCCGGTCATGGTACCGGATCTCAACCCACTACCCACCCAATCGTCTGCTAGTCTCCAACTCCTCTTCAATATCTTGTAGTTCTCGAATAGTCATCAGATCATTGATGTTTCCTTTGATTCTTCTTCCAGATGGAAGAACGATCATCGTTGAATCGAGACGTTCCGTGACCTCGGATTGAATGCCTGACTGCAATTTTGATACTTGAGACGCTGTTTATCAGACAATTTTCTTACTTAACTTCAAATAGTAGAAAAATGATGAAGAAATAAATTTCAAATGTTAGTTTATTCGAACAATTTATTCGTTTTTTTTTCATTTACAACAATTTGTTTAAATATTCCAACCTTTTTCTTCTTCTTCTTCTTTGTACTTTTCTTCGTCCCATTTGTCCCTCGTCCTTCTCTAGATTCTTCATCATCTCTATTAGAATCCCATGAAGAACGACGACGAGATGAACGATGTCTGATAATGATTACATAATTGGAGACACAAACTCTTTAGCATGTGATATAATTCGAGACGAAGCAAATATATTTTATGTAATGATATAAAATACTAAACCTCCGATGTTCATTCAGTTCCGCTGTTTCGAGAGATGAAGAACGACGAGGTTTATCTGAATGAACATTTATTCGATCATTGAAGGGATTTTCTGGTGAATAATTGTGCGAAAAGAATGAAAACAGTAACGATTACTTAAAAATGCTATTGTACAAGTGGTTGTCTCTTGAATTTTTAGAATCCATACAGTTTTAATTTCATCGAAAACTTAACAAATCATCCAAAAGTCAAAATAACCATGAGATTGTATTGTTTTATTCTGAATAAAAACTATTATATTTTTCTGTGATCATTCTGCACACTAATCGATCTTGAATTGCTGTCACACACAACAAGAGGAGGTACCAAACACATTTTATCACTTAAAAGCACACATAAAAGAAAGGAAATAATAATACATTTATTAATTACAACAATATTCACATTGAAACTGGCGGCAAGCGATCCTTCCTATGCGTTGGAATAGGCTCAGATTTGGGTTCAGACTTTAACGTACTAGCTTTAGAAGGCGCTTTGGACACTTTAGAGACGACTGATGATCTTTTACTTGGCTTCGCGCTAGGATTGAGTACCGATGTCTCTCCTGAGCCATGGCTAGGATCCATCGGAATGATCGTACTTTGGTTCTGATGGTTCTGGCCATGGGCGTTGTTCAACGATTGTACCTGGGGCATCATATAGTGGTTAACCGGATATTGGGATTGGTTCATGGGGTGTGGCATCTGGGTATTCAGATGTGGGTACTGGTTATTAGGGTGCGGTGATGGGGCACCCGGTTGTGGTTTCTGTGGAGGTAGTGCTACATGTGCTCCCGTGGCTTTGGCATATTCAATGAGTGCATGTGTACCATGATTTCCGTGTCCGAAGAATGCAGGAATGATGATGGGTTGTGGTTGTGGAGGTGGAGGAGGTGGAGGAAGTTGAGCAGGAACGGGTGCTTCTAGATGCTTCTCCAAACGTTTCTCAAGCCTCTCGGCGTGACTATGATGGGCTTCCTCGGCCTTGCGAAGCTCCTCCTCGAATTTAGCACGAGCCTTAAAGTAGCAAGATTTAAAGAAATAGATTTGCACTGTTATGACTGTTTTCTCTCATTGTCAGATTTTTCTTCAACGAAAAAGTGTTTTTGCCGTGATTTGTTCCATGGATTCAGTTCCATAGGTAAATTGTTTGAAAGGGCGCAAAATAATTATATTTCGGTTCTTACCGCAAGTTCTCCTTCCATTTGTTTGTGTAGTTTATTGGTGAAATACTCGTTTTGTGTCCTCAAGTTTCGTTCATTCTCAATGATCTTACGACGCAAACGATTGTCTAAAACATTATTTTGTGATTTTACTCTCAAATGTCGTTTTGACAGTCCGCTTTGGTCAGGCCAGAAAGTGTTGCTAATGAGCAGATTTTAAAATTATGTTTAAACAACCCTTAAAAGTGACTTACTCTCCTCACGATATTGCCATATTGCCAGTGCTAGAGCGAGAACAATAACAAAGAAGAGGAGGATGAGGACTGCAGTGATGGTCCATGCCAGTGGAGAGAAATAGTCCCAGGGTATCGCTGAAAAGATCAAAGATCAAACTACGTTAAATTCTCAAAATATTATCTTTAAAATGAACAACGTACATCTGATGGGAGCGTTGGTGTATCCATCGGAAGGATACAAAGGTGGTCGTGTATTGGGTTGATCCGGCCAATGGTTCGAATTGTTGTGGGCTCCTGTGCCATGACCAGGTATGCCTCCAGGACCGGGTCCATGACCGGAAATTCCCGGATTATTTGATGAGCCTGAATATTTCGATGATAAGTTGATTCCAACTTTAGTCCGTCAAATATTGTAATGTGAAAGATAAGGTTAAAGTTCTTTTTTAACAAGGGAGATATCACATGAAAGGAAGGAAGATATAAAATGAATTGTATATCTTAATTTACCACTATACAAGATAGAACTTCCTTCTCTTTTGTAGACTATTGTTTTTTTTTTGATTATATCTTTTCCAAAGAACCCTCAAACTAGGGAAACCAAAAGACACCATCATAATTTCCCTGAAGTGTTCCTTTTACGTGATATCTCCCTTGTAAGTTTTTCTCACACGCTTCTGTCCATGAAACAGTTCCCGCTGCATTGGTCTTCGTACACTTGGAAATATTCCAGTTTAAGTAGTTCCACCACGAAAGATCCGGAATCTCGCTCATTTTGGTGGTATGATATTACCGTAACCAGTGGAATGGGAAGAAACGAAGAAAATTACAGTAAGAGATGGCAGATAAGAAAAAGGAAAGTGCTACTAGTTGCGAGCGCGTAGATGTTGTAGAAGGATAGAGACGGAGAGAGATAGAGAGCACAGAGAAAGAAGAAGAAAAGCGTCCATAGCGACAGTACGAGAAGTAAAGAAGAAGAGAGAAAGACAAAGGAATCTATGAGAGACTGAAAGAAATGGAGAGGATTTTAGAGTAGAAAGAAAGACTCGTCGCGTTTTTCGTATAGTCGAGTGTCACAGAATACGAAACTATCAAAAATATTGCCCATGAGATCGACAACTAGCGATTAAAGGAATTTTGAATGTGGGAAAAATCAAAAAATGTAACATTAATCACACTGACCGTAGAATACAAAATCATTGACGGAACGACAAAGTGGATGGACTAGATCGATCAACGATGAAAAGTCCACTGCAGTCAGCATGATGGATGTGGCCGCTGGCTCGAATTTTCGCTGTAAAAATCAGATATGTAGGTAGAACCGAGTACAATCATGGATCAAACTGTAATTCATACCTGAGGCACCGATGATGAACCAACAAGAATGTAGAATGCATGGATAGGAGACGTGGGTGACATTAAAGTTTCTTTGTCACGCTGAATTTTGTAAATTTGTTAGTAGTCTTATATGGTCAATATGGACAGATTACATAAACAAGTTGATTTGATTGGAATAAATGTCTGGTTATTGATTGTTCATATATTATTGTTCCTCACAAGTTCAGGAATGGGCCATTTGGATGAAGATACGACAATGATCACATCCGGAATCTGCTTACGATTGCCCTCCTGAGAACAATATAATGAAATTAAATAGCGAATATCATAGTTGTAGCCGAAGATCACTATAAAACAAAAAAAAAGAACCGTGTTGAGGATAATCTGTTTTAGCACCCTATTTTTTCAATTTTTCTAGAGTTTTGATCTTACTTTCAATGAGTATTGTGCTATCATATTGACACTGGCCGTTGGTTCACATCCATTTTCATCTTTCGTTATATCGCATCCAATGTGTTGAAGGCTCTGAAAGAAGATTCGATTAATTTTTAAATGAGTATTGATTAGTATAGCGAAGTTTTGTAGGCACACATATCGTTTTGGCGAATAAACTTTTTTGTGGTAGTTTTGAGTGATTTTGTACATTGACTTGTCACGCTTTCCTTGAGAAATATAAATACTCACTTGTACAGTACTTAATGCGGTTTCTGCACCATTTGGCCCTCCAGTGGCCGCCAGAGAAAGTTCATGTTTAGATCTCGGAGTGAACTGAGCGATCGCTACCCGAGTATGATTTGAAGATATGGTCATGCGTGTTAAGAGCTGAAAGAAGTCAAGGAATAACAAAGCCAAACGTGGTACGATTTCAAAGACTTATTTTTATAAATGGAGTTCCGCGGATTTTTGGTGAACAGTTTGTATAGCCAGAAAATATCTTGCATACCACTTATTCCTTGAATAAGGCGTAAGGCATAGATTTGCATTTTTATTCTTTGAATGATAGTTTATTCAAATTTCTTTTTAATTTTTAAAAATTCTGGCAATTTAAAGGTTTCCAACCTTTTGAACAAATGCAATCTCCTGGACGTGATCATAAGGTGAAATATTGAGAGTTGAATCGATTATGAAGAGTGTATCGGTATCAGGCCAAGAACACTGTAAAGACACTTTTTAAAAAATTATTTTTTTATAATTCTTATTTTCAAGTCATGTTTCAACAAAGTTTTAATCATTTATGCAATGTAGGACAGAGTATTTGAAATTTTTTGCAATTCTTGTCAAGAAAAAACATGCCAGAATCATTCTTCGCATTTTTGCGGTGCGCACAAACGACCGGGAAGAGAAAAAAGTCGAGAATAAAGGGAAAATGATTCTGCCATTTTTTTGAATTGCCAAAAAAATTGCCAAAAATTTCAAATACTCTGTCCTATATGGTCAAATCATGTAAGAATTTTCATAATGTACATTTCGCAATCCATGCATGAGTACACATAATTTATTCATAATTCGAGTATATTTCATCTATTCATGCTACTGCAAAGCATGAATTTTCCTTGATCTTGCATGTACTGATGTGGAAAATAATGTACTCGACACCTATCAGAATACAAGGTGTAATATGACTATTTAAGCGTTTTCATTAGGCCTGAAAACGACGGTACCTGTGGTTGTTCTCTCTGACCAATACGAGATTCTGATCGATAAACTATCAGCAATACAATCAGAAATCGGAAGGACAATATACGGTTGAACATGAAGATATGACGAAGGAAAGAGACATACGTACACCTTGAAAATAAAATCAGTCTGTGATCACATACTCCAGTGATACGGTAGATAAGAATACGATACTTAAAAATCGGTAAAGTTTAAAAAAAATAACGGACTATTCTCGCGAAGCGTAGTAGTAGTCCTTTGTAGTGTTGCGCATTCGATATTGGGGAAAGAAGAGAGGGTGAGAGATTGAAGAGTTTGAAGAGACAGCAAAGAAGCAGAGAAAAAAAGAGATAGTACTGCAATGGAAGAGAGTCAGAGATGTCTGAGAGGGTGGAAGGTATAGTGGGAGAAATTAGTTAGCTTACGAAACATTATAAGAGAAAGCTAAGAGAGAGGGGGACCAAAGAGAGAAACGAGGGCCAGAAAAAAGGATAATGAGACTCCATATAGTGTACTGTTGCCAAGCAGACGAAAGGAGTAGAAGAAGCAGAAGAAGAAAGAAGAAGAAGCACACTATACAACTATGGCTAAGAATAGTTGGAGGATGGGGGGGGGGATTATGAAGGAAGGAACTATGGAGTTGGATCTATAAGTAGTACGGTGTACTTCGATGTCACGCAGTCATTTTAGATGCATTTGCAGTATGGATCGCTCATTATCTCTTATCTTAAAAGTCGCGAAAGAAAATGCAAGTGTTTTTCACATTATATGAAAAAATAAAATGAAATCACGGCTAGAAAGTTCTTCACTGAAGCAATCAGGAGTATCAGTAGTTACTAATTGCCTTATATACAATAATGATTGGGAAAAAGTATTATCTTGATCGAAAATGATTTTAATCCAGCTTTTGATAATGTTACTTTCTCAAAGCTCCTTTTCAAATGCTTAAGAGAGATGGCCGTTAAGACTCGACCACCCCCCCCCGGACACGTGAGCTAGCAATGAGAACTGGGAGTCCATACTTGGGTGTTAGGAGTGTCATCTGCCCTTATTACACAAAACAGCTGAAATTTCCTGTTTGTGCCCTCAGGCTATTAGAAAAATTAATTTCAAAAATAAACTTTTAAAAAACATAATTTTTCAAATTGTTGATATGAAGTCTAAATATCATGTGCGATGCGTCTAGGGTGCACAGACCTTGCTAATTCGCTGTTAGCATCGAATGTGCGTTGATTCCTAAACCACTTTTTTGCCTTAAAATTTTGGTTTTTTTCGGACAAATCATCGATTTTTGTAGCCGCTGACAATCATTTCCGACAAGGTATTGTAGCCTTAGCAATTCTGCATCGATCTCACTTAAAACTAGGTTCTTCCCGTTAGACCATTTTGGCGAATTTTTCGCTCGAACTTCCGTCATCGATGGTTTTCCCGAACAAATGCTGTATTTTCCAAACGATTGGTGCGGAATTGCCCATCACTTGGATCAATTTGAAAATAACGATTTTCATGACCCGGGGGTCATGGTCCGAAAATTTCAAAATTTCTCAAGTTTGAAATGTTTTCATTTATGTGGCTTATTGTGAAGTACTAATGATATGAATAATATTTAGCCAATGCTCAATGGCTGATCTCTCCTTTCAACCATTTTTTCGAAAATTTTCATTCTGTTTGCGTGCGAAAAATCAGAATTGTGTTTGAATCGGTTTCCAACTTGCTTTCTATAACATCCTATCTAAGTGCTTTGCAATGTACATAATCAATATGAAAATCGTTTATTTTCGAAAATTAATTTTTTTTTTGCCATGACCCCGGGGTCATGGAAATCGATTTTTCAAAAGTGAGCCGAATGCCGCGATTTCAGTTCTACTATGTTTACTCATCATGAAATTTCACATTGTCATTGTCATTTGCTCATTGTCGTAGCATTCGAGTCGACAAACTGCAATATTTCAGAAATTTGCCGAAAAAGTAGGCACTCAAATTGAATTTTTTGAATTTTCGAAAATAAACGATTTTCATATTGATTATGTACATTGTAAAGTCCTATTACCGAATGTTATAGAAAGCAAGTTGGAAACCGATTCAAACACAATTCTGATTTTTCGCACGCAATCAGAATAAAAATTTTCGAAAAAATGGTTGAAAGGAGAGATCAGCCATTGAGTATTGGCTGAATATTATCCACATTATAAGTACTACACAATAAGCGAAAACACATAAATGAAAACATTTCATACTTGAGAAATTTTGAAATTTTCGGACCATGACCCCGGGGTCATGAAAATCGAAATTTTCAAAGTGATCCAAGTGATGGGTTTCTTGTGTCATTTTACTCGTCTTACCTCTAAACTTTGAGTAGACCACAATTCCGCACTAATCGTTTGGAAAATACAGCATTTGTTCGGGATAACCATCGATGACGGATGTTCGAACGAAAAATTCGGTAAAATGGTCTAACGGGAAGAACCTAGTTTTAAGTGAAATCGATGCAGAATTGCTTAGGCTACAAAACCTTGTCGGGAATGTTTGTCAGCGGCAGCAAAAAGGGATGATTTGTCCGAAAAAACCAAAATTTTGAGTCAAAAAAGTGGTTTAGTAATCAACGCACATTCGATGCTAACAGCGAATTAGCACGGTCTGTGCACCCTAGACGCATCGCACATGATATTTAGACTTCATCTCAATAATTTGAAAAATTATGATTTTTAAAAGTTTTTTTTTAAATCATTTT
Source organism: Parapristionchus giblindavisi (assembly GCA_943737045.1). Taxonomy (NCBI): domain Eukaryota; kingdom Metazoa; phylum Nematoda; class Chromadorea; order Rhabditida; family Diplogasteridae; genus Parapristionchus; species Parapristionchus giblindavisi. The sequence continues at coordinate 1,361,461 of CALSFV010000215.1, forward strand.
TTCTAATAGCCTGAGGGCACAAACAGGAAATTTCAGCTGTTTTGTGTAATAAGGGCCGATGACACTCCTAACACCCAAGTATGGGCTCCCAGTTCTCATTGCTAGCTCACGTGTCCGGGGGTGGTCGAATATGATCGAGTCTTAGGGAACAGGCCTCTTAATCAATGTGGGCATCTGATAATGTGGTCAATCATTTTTGTTCCCCAAGTATTCTGTCAATTTCTTTAAACTTATGTACATGTAGCTAAACAATTGACGTGGATCTATCCTTTCTATGATAGCGAATGTGAGATAGAGATAGATTGCACAAAGTGGAGAGAGTGAGGAGAAATAGAGGAGACAACGTTCACTCTCTAAAGATTGATCTTGATCGTGATGTACCACTACCATTTAGATGGAACAATGTATTCACTCAACGTTTGATGCTTATGTAAGCTGAGTCATTCAAAAGCTATCTTATTCTAATTTTATATTCTTTTACTTTTAATAATACTTCTAGAAAGTCAATCAATAATGCGAAATTGTAGAAATGAGCCCAATAATTCCACCCAGTTTTTGTTGCTCGTTTATAATTCATGAGAATTATAGTTGAGGGTTTAAATTTGAATTTAAGAAGATGTTGATCATGGAAGATCAGCATTAGATGAGTTGATTCAACAGTTTCAAACCAGATTTTCTCCCTGTTCTCGTAGTGACATAATACCTTTCTGCGTTCACGAACCATCATTTTAGTGAGATTTTGTCAATGTTTTCACATAATTTCACGTTGAAAGTATTTTTATTTTTTCAAAGCGGATTTTAGTGAGGATTCTTAATTTATATGGTAGAAGTCTCTACGATGAGTGATTAGCTAGTTCATTTATTTGTCACTAATAGAGGGCGTTTGTGAACAACACGGGCGATAGACCGTCGGGCCCACTGAGTAAGGGCAAACCGACGATAGCATCGTCGGTTTAATTACCCAAGTTTGAGGTTAATATTATATTTGGCTCGTTGAAAGACGTGGCCTCAACCACAAATTTTGGAAAGACTCTGCCCCGGCGGAGCCAACATTTGGTGTAATTATTATATATTATCTAAAAATTAATTATGTACAAGACATTTTTTCATCTTTCGTATTTTTCGCTGATCAACACATTTTGAAATATTGTTTGTTTAATAAGTTACTCTCGTTTCGTTCGTCATGTAGCATGCTTTGAGTAAACAATTCGACGATATTCTCTGATGACAGGCCAATAAGTGATATCCCCCCAGAACTTTGTCTGCTTTGAAATCGGGAATAATCTATACCTTCTTACCTTTACTTCAAAATGGAGTGAACTTTCTAAGAGTGTCCGTTCAATTTTCTCATTCAATAAATGTGGGTCTGATACAATAAATGTTTTTTTCTGGAACTATTTTTGAATCATATTTCAATCGTGAAAAGTTATTGCTGCAATTGTTATACAGCGTATTAATCGATCACTCGTAAGTGGTAAAATATTTATATACAATGTTATAAATAACAACAAACAATAGAATAACCGTATGACATGGAATGAAGATATCTACAAAATGTTACAATCGTATTTACAAAGCAAACTCGTGAGATTCATTCAAAGTTTCGCTGAGATCAGAAGGTTCCTCATCATTTGATTCTTGTGCATGAACATTATCAGAAGGAATTTGAGGTCCATTTCCTAGAATCTTCTTTCCCCCAAATCTGTGTCCAAATCTGTGATGTCTACCATGGAAATGTGGTCGAGTAGCGAAAAGAAGGGCACGGAGTTCACGAGAGTATCCCTTTGTTAGTTCATGAATCTTTTCGAAAGTCTGCTTGTGTGTTATTGAATCATCCTTGAAGATGGCAATGATCTGAAAATATTCAAGATTATTGATTGAAATGTGTTATGGAAGCTAATCCTCAATATAGTTCCAATACTTACAGCATCACGTGCCTCCTCAAGATGTCCAATGGCTTCAGTAACATTCTTGTTGTGATCAATGAAGAATTGTTTTCTCTTGCCATAGAAGGCAGACACTTCTTCCTATAATAAAATTCATTAAGTACAAGTTGTAATACATATGAATACATGATATATATGGATAATATAGTACCTCAAGTTGATATTTGATAGCCCATTGCTTGACATTTTCCTTGATTTGAGCCTTGGTGGATTCTTTGTTGAAAGCGATCTGGAAGAACTCCTTCTTTGCCTCTTCAGTTACATTCTTGAGGAAAGGGAAACGGAAATGATGTCCATGATGCCCATGATGACGACCTGAAGGACAATATTAAGTGATTATGATTATGATTGATAGATATATTAAGTAAAATGTGTAGACAAAGTAAGACATACCATGATGTCCGAACTTGTGTCTCCATAATCCATGACCAACCTTTGAGTCTTCAATGGATTTGGTCTCAGATTCCTTTTCATCAGAGATGATTGCAAATGAAACAGCTACGAGAGCACAAATGAGTAGAATGTTACGAAGCATCTATGAATGGGTAGGAAGAAGTATAGAAGTACTGATGAGAACAGTTGAATGGTTCAATCTTCTTCTTTCTCATCTTATATAGCTAAACAATTGACGTGGATCTATCCTTTCTATGATAGCGAATGTGAGATAGAGATAGATTGCACAAAGTGGAGAGAGTGAGGAGAAATAGAGGAGACAACGTTCACTCTCTAAAGATTGATCTTGATCGTGATGTACCACTACCATTTAGATGGAACAATGTATTCACTCAACGTTTGATGCTTATGTAAGCTGAGTCATTCAAAAGCTATCTTATTCTAATTTTATATTCTTTTACTTTTAATAATACTTCTAGAAAGTCAATCAATAATGCGAAATTGTAGAAATGAGCCCAATAATTCCACCCAGTTTTTGTTGCTCGTTTATAATTCATGAGAATTATAGTTGAGGGTTTAAATTTGAATTTAAGAAGATGTTGATCATGGAAGATCAGCATTAGATGAGTTGATTCAACAGTTTCAAACCAGATTTTCTCCCTGTTCTCGTAGTGACATAATACCTTTCTGCGTTCACGAACCATCATTTTAGTGAGATTTTGTCAATGTTTTCACATAATTTCACGTTGAAAGTATTTTTATTTTTTCAAAGCGGATTTTAGTGAGGATTCTTAATTTATATGGTAGAAGTCTCTACGATGAGTGATTAGCTAGTTCATTTATTTGTCACTAATAGAGGGCGTTTGTGAACAACACGGGCGATAGACCGTCGGGCCCACTGAGTAAGGGCAAACCGACGATAGCATCGTCGGTTTAATTACCCAAGTTTGAGGTTAATATTATATTTGGCTCGTTGAAAGACGTGGCCTCAACCACAAATTTTGGAAAGACTCTGCCCCGGCGGAGCCAACATTTGGTGTAATTATTATATATTATCTAAAAATTAATTATGTACAAGACATTTTTTCATCTTTCGTATTTTTCGCTGATCAACACATTTTGAAATATTGTTTGTTTAATAAGTTACTCTCGTTTCGTTCGTCATGTAGCATGCTTTGAGTAAACAATTCGACGATATTCTCTGATGACAGGCCAATAAGTGATATCCCCCCAGAACTTTGTCTGCTTTGAAATCGGGAATAATCTATACCTTCTTACCTTTACTTCAAAATGGAGTGAACTTTCTAAGAGTGTCCGTTCAATTTTCTCATTCAATAAATGTGGGTCTGATACAATAAATGTTTTTTTCTGGAACTATTTTTGAATCATATTTCAATCGTGAAAAGTTATTGCTGCAATTGTTATACAGCGTATTAATCGATCACTCGTAAGTGGTAAAATATTTATATACAATGTTATAAATAACAACAAACAATAGAATAACCGTATGACATGGAATGAAGATATCTACAAAATGTTACAATCGTATTTACAAAGCAAACTCGTGAGATTCATTCAAAGTTTCGCTGAGATCAGAAGGTTCCTCATCATTTGATTCTTGTGCATGAACATTATCAGAAGGAATTTGAGGTCCATTTCCTAGAATCTTCTTTCCCCCAAATCTCTGTCCAAATCTGTGATGTCTACCATGGAAATGTGGTCGAGTAGCGGAAAGAAGGGCACGGAGTTCACGAGAGTATCCCTTTGTTAGTTCATGAATCTTTTCGAAAGTCTGCTTGTGTGTTATTGAATCATCCTTGAAGATGGCAATGATCTGAAAATATTCAAGATTATTGATTGAAATGTGTTATGGAAGCTAATCCTCAATATAGTTCCAATACTTACAGCATCACGTGCCTCCTCAAGATGTCCAATGGCTTCAGTAACATTCTTGTTGTGATCAATGAAGAATTGTTTTCTCTTGCCATAGAAGGCAGACACTTCTTCCTATAATAAAATTCATTAAGTACAAGTTGTAATACATATGAATACATGATATATATGGATAATATAGTACCTCAAGTTGATATTTGATAGCCCATTGCTTGACATTTTCCTTGATTTGAGCCTTGGTGGATTCTTTGTTGAAAGCGATCTGGAAGAACTCCTTCTTTGCCTCTTCAGTTACATTCTTGAGGAAAGGGAAACGGAAATGATGTCCATGATGACCATGATGACGACCTGAAGGACAATATTAAGTGATTATGATTATGATTGATAGATATATTAAGTATAATGTGTATATAAGGAAAGACATACCATGATGTCCGAACTTGTGTCTCCAGAATCCATGGGCAACCTTTGAGTCTTCAATGGATTTGGTCTCAGATTCCTTTTCATCAGAGATGATTGCAAATGAAACAGCTACGAGAGCACAAATGAGTAGAATGTTACGAAGCATCTATGAATGGGTAGGAAGAAGTATAGAAGTACTGATGAGAACAGTTGAATGGTTCAATCTTCTTCTTTCTCATCTTATATAGCTAAACAATTGACGTGGATCTATCCTTTCTGTGATAGCGAATGTGAGATAGAGATAGATTGCACAAAGTGGAGAGAGTGAGGAGAAATAGAGGAGACAACGTTCACTCTCTAAAGATTGATCTTGATCGTGATGTACCACTGCCATTTAGATGGAACAATGTATTCACTCAACGTTTGATGCTTATGTAAGCTGAGTCATTCAAAAGCTATCTTATTCTAATTTTATATTCTTTTACTTTTAATAATACTTCTAGAAAGTAAATCAATAATGCGAAATCGTAGAAATGAGCCCAATAATTCCATCCAGTCTTCGTTGCTCGCATATAATTCATGAGAATAATAGTTGAGGGTTTAAATTTGAATTTAAGAAGATGTTGATCATGGAAGATCAACATTAGATGAGTTGATTCAACAGTTTCAAACCAGATTTTCTTCCTGTTTGTCGTAGTGACATAATATCTTTCTGCATTCACGAACCATCCCAACTTTAGCGTTATTTTTTTCGATTGGGAGCGAATTTATTTCCCTTATTTCTGAAAATCGTAATAAAGGAACGCATATTCATGTGAAATATCCCATCTTTCCATTCGCGATTTTGACTGGGCTGCGTAGCGGGCGCTGCGACGCGTCGAATGCGCAAAACCGGAGCTCAATCGGAGCATTTTGAATGAAGTTATGGTCATTTTAGTGAGATTTTGTCAATGTTTTCACATAATTTCACGTTGAAAGTATTTTTATTCTTTCAAAGCGGACTTTAGTGAGGATTCTTAATTTATGTGGTAGAAGTCTCTACGATGAGTGATTAGCTAGTTCATTTATTTCTCACTAAAAGAGTGCGTTTGTGAACAACACGGGCGATAGACCGTCGGGCCCGGCCCACTGAGTAAGGGCAAACCGACGATAGCATCGTCGGTTTAATTACCCAAGTTTGAGGTTAATATTATATTTGGCTCGTTGAAAGACGTGGCCTCAACCACAAATTTTGGAAAGACTCTGCCCCGGCGGAGCCAACATTTGGTGTAATTATTATATATTATCTAAAAATTAATTATGTACAAGACATTTTTTCATCTTTCGTATTTTTCGCTGATCAACACATTTTGAAATATTGTTTGTTTAATAAGTTACTCTCGTTTCGTTCGTCATGTAGCATGCTTTGAGTAAACAATTCGACGATATTCTCTGATGACAGGCCAATAAGTGATATCCCCCCAGAACTTTGTCTGCTTTGAAATCGGGAATAATCTATACCTTCTTACCTTTACTTCAAAATGGAGTGAACTTTCTAAGAGTGTCCGTTCAATTTTCTCATTCAATAAATGTGGGTCTGATACAATAAATGTTTTTTTCTGGAACTATTTTTGAATCATATTTCAATCGTGAAAAGTTATTGCTGCAATTGTTATACAGCGTATTAATCGATCACTCGTAAGTGGTAAAATATTTATATACAATGTTATAAATAACAACAAACAATAGAATAACCGTATGACATGGAATGAAGATATCTACAAAATGTTACAATCGTATTTACAAAGCAAACTCGTGAGATTCATTCAAAGTTTCGCTGAGATCAGAAGGTTCCTCATCATTTGATTCTTGTGCATGAACATTATCAGAAGGAATTTGAGGTCCATTTCCTAGAATCTTCTTTCCCCCAAATCTGTGTCCAAATCTGTGATGTCTACCATGGAAATGTGGTCGAGTAGCGAAAAGAAGGGCACGGAGTTCACGAGAGTATCCCTTTGTTAGTTCATGAATCTTTTCGAAAGTCTGCTTGTGTGTTATTGAATCATCCTTGAAGATGGCAATGATCTGAAAATATTCAAGATTATTGATTGAAATGTGTTATGGAAGCTAATCCTCAATATAGTTCCAATACTTACAGCATCACGTGCCTCCTCAAGATGTCCAATGGCTTCAGTAACATTCTTGTTGTGATCAATGAAGAATTGTTTTCTCTTGCCATAGAAGGCAGACACTTCTTCCTATAATAAAATTCATTAAGTACAAGTTGTAATACATATGAATACATGATATATATGGATAATATAGTACCTCAAGTTGATATTTGATAGCCCATTGCTTGACATTTTCCTTGATTTGAGCCTTGGTGGATTCTTTGTTGAAAGCGATCTGGAAGAACTCCTTCTTTGCCTCTTCAGTTACATTCTTGAGGAAAGGGAAACGGAAATGATGTCCATGATGACCATGATGACGACCTGAAGGACAATATTAAGTGATTATGATTATGATTGATAGATATATTAAGTAAAATGTGTAGACAAAGTAAGACATACCATGATGTCCGAACTTGTGTCTCCATAATCCATGACCAACCTTTGAGTCTTCAATGGATTTGGTCTCAGATTCCTTTTCATCAGAGATGATTGCAAATGAAACAGCTACGAGAGCACAAATGAGTAGAATGTTACGAAGCATCTATGAATGGGTAGGAAGAAGTATAGAAGTACTGATGAGAACAGTTGAATGGTTCAATCTTCTTCTTTCTCATCTTATATAGCTAAACAATTGACGTGGATCTATCCTTTCTGTGATAGCGAATGTGAGATAGAGATAGATTGCACAAAGTGGAGAGAGTGAGGAGAAATAGAGGAGACAACGTTCACTCTCTAAAGATTGATCTTGATCGTGATGTACCACTACCATTTAGATGGAACAATGTATTCACTCAACGTTTGATGCTTATGTAAGCTGAGTCATTCAAAAGCTATCTTATTCTAATTTTATATTCTTTTACTTTTAATAATACTTCTAGAAAGTAAATCAATAATGCGAAATCGTAGAAATGAGCCCAATAATTCCATCCAGTCTTCGTTGCTCGCATATAATTCATGAGAATAATAGTTGAGGGTTTAAATTTGAATTTAAGAAGATGTTGATCATGGAAGATCAACATTAGATGAGTTGATTCAACAGTTTCAAACCAGATTTTCTTCCTGTTTGTCGTAGTGACATAATATCTTTCTGCATTCACGAACCATCCCAACTTTAGCGTTATTTTTTTCGATTGGGAGCGAATTTATTTCCCTTATTTCTGAAAATCGTAATAAAGGAACGCATATTCATGTGAAATATCCCATCTTTCCATTCGCGATTTTGACTGGGCTGCGTAGCGGGCGCTGCGACGCGTCGAATGCGCAAAACCGGAGCTCAATCGGAGCATTTTGAATGAAGTTATGGTCATTTTAGTGAGATTTTGTCAATGTTTTCACATAATTTCACGTTGAAAGTATTTTTATTCTTTCAAAGCGGACTTTAGTGAGGATTCTTAATTTATGTGGTAGAAGTCTCTACGATGAGTGATTAGCTAGTTCATTTATTTCTCACTAAAAGAGTGCGTTTGTGAACAACACGGGCGATAGACCGTCGGGCCCGGCCCACTGAGTAAGGGCAAACCGACGATAGCATCGTCGGTTTAATTACCCAAGTTTGAGGTTAATATTATATTTGGCTCGTTGAAAGACGTGGCCTCAACCACAAATTTTGGAAAGACTCTGCCCCGGCGGAGCCAACATTTGGTGTAATTATTATATATTATCTAAAAATTAATTATGTACAAGACATTTTTTCATCTTTCGTATTTTTCGCTGATCAACACATTTTGAAATATTGTTTGTTTAATAAGTTACTCTCGTTTCGTTCGTCATGTAGCATGCTTTGAGTAAACAATTCGACGATATTCTCTGATGACAGGCCAATAAGTGATATCCCCCCAGAACTTTGTCTGCTTTGAAATCGGGAATAATCTATACCTTCTTACCTTTACTTCAAAATGGAGTGAACTTTCTAAGAGTGTCCGTTCAATTTTCTCATTCAATAAATGTGGGTCTGATACAATAAATGTTTTTTTCTGGAACTATTTTTGAATCATATTTCAATCGTGAAAAGTTATTGCTGCAATTGTTATACAGCGTATTAATCGATCACTCGTAAGTGGTAAAATATTTATATACAATGTTATAAATAACAACAAACAATAGAATAACCGTATGACATGGAATGAAGATATCTACAAAATGTTACAATCGTATTTACAAAGCAAACTCGTGAGATTCATTCAAAGTTTCGCTGAGATCAGAAGGTTCCTCATCATTTGATTCTTGTGCATGAACATTATCAGAAGGAATTTGAGGTCCATTTCCTAGAATCTTCTTTCCCCCAAATCTGTGTCCAAATCTGTGATGTCTACCATGGAAATGTGGTCGAGTAGCGAAAAGAAGGGCACGGAGTTCACGAGAGTATCCCTTTGTTAGTTCATGAATCTTTTCGAAAGTCTGCTTGTGTGTTATTGAATCATCCTTGAAGATGGCAATGATCTGAAAATATTCAAGATTATTGATTGAAATGTGTTATGGAAGCTAATCCTCAATATAGTTCCAATACTTACAGCATCACGTGCCTCCTCAAGATGTCCAATGGCTTCAGTAACATTCTTGTTGTGATCAATGAAGAATTGTTTTCTCTTGCCATAGAAGGCAGACACTTCTTCCTATAATAAAATTCATTAAGTACAAGTTGTAATACATATGAATACATGATATATATGGATAATATAGTACCTCAAGTTGATATTTGATAGCCCATTGCTTGACATTTTCCTTGATTTGAGCCTTGGTGGATTCTTTGTTGAAAGCGATCTGGAAGAACTCCTTCTTTGCCTCTTCAGTTACATTCTTGAGGAAAGGGAAACGGAAATGATGTCCATGATGACCATGATGACGACCTGAAGGACAATATTAAGTGATTATGATTATGATTGATAGATATATTAAGTAAAATGTGTAGACAAAGTAAGACATACCATGATGTCCGAACTTGTGTCTCCATAATCCATGACCAACCTTTGAGTCTTCAATGGATTTGGTCTCAGATTCCTTTTCATCAGAGATGATTGCAAATGAAACAGCTACGAGAGCACAAATGAGTAGAATGTTACGAAGCATCTATGAATGGGTAGGAAGAAGTATAGAAGTACTGATGAGAACAGTTGAATGGTTCAATCTTCTTCTTTCTCATCTTATATAGCTAAACAATTGACGTGGATCTATCCTTTCTGTGATAGCGAATGTGAGATAGAGATAGATTGCACAAAGTGGAGAGAGTGAGGAGAAATAGAGGAGACAACGTTCACTCTCTAAAGATTGATCTTGATCGTGATGTACCACTACCATTTAGATGGAACAATGTATTCACTCAACGTTTGATGCTTATGTAAGCTGAGTCATTCAAAAGCTATCTTATTCTAATTTTATATTCTTTTACTTTTAATAATACTTCTAGAAAGTAAATCAATAATGCGAAATCGTAGAAATGAGCCCAATAATTCCATCCAGTCTTCGTTGCTCGCATATAATTCATGAGAATAATAGTTGAGGGTTTAAATTTGAATTTAAGAAGATGTTGATCATGGAAGATCAACATTAGATGAGTTGATTCAACAGTTTCAAACCAGATTTTCTTCCTGTTTGTCGTAGTGACATAATATCTTTCTGCATTCACGAACCATCCCAACTTTAGCGTTATTTTTTTCGATTGGGAGCGAATTTATTTCCCTTATTTCTGAAAATCGTAATAAAGGAACGCATATTCATGTGAAATATCCCATCTTTCCATTCGCGATTTTGACTGGGCTGCGTAGCGGGCGCTGCGACGCGTCGAATGCGCAAAACCGGAGCTCAATCGGAGCATTTTGAATGAAGTTATGGTCATTTTAGTGAGATTTTGTCAATGTTTTCACATAATTTCACGTTGAAAGTATTTTTATTCTTTCAAAGCGGACTTTAGTGAGTATGTGGTTTTATGTGTTTATGTGGTAGAAGTCTCTACGATGAGTGATTAGCTAGTTCATTTATTTCTCACTAAAAGAGTGCGTTTGTGAACAACACGGGCGATAGACCGTCGGGCCCGGCCCACTGAGTAAGGGCAAACCGACGATAGCATCGTCGGTTTAATTACCCAAGTTTGAGGTTAATATTATATTTGGCTCGTTGAAAGACGTGGCCTCAACCACAAATTTTGGAAAGACTCTGCCCCGGCGGAGCCAACATTTGGTGTAATTATTATATATTATCTAAAAATTAATTATGTACAAGACATTTTTTCATCTTTCGTATTTTTCGCTGATCAACACATTTTGAAATATTGTTTGTTTAATAAGTTACTCTCGTTTCATTCGTCATGTTTCATGCTTTGAGTAAACAATTCGACGATATTCTCTGAATAATGTAATATGAGATCTACTGTAATTGCAGAGAATTATTGATTTTTATCTGGATCATCGATTATTGCTTCGTTTTTCTTTGGCGCAAAATATTCTTCTTTTTGACTATTGATTCTGCCCTTTTCGGAAGCCAAAGCACAATAAATGTATAGCAAAAAATGTTGTCTATTCACTTTTGTTTGTAAGGAAGGAGAATCAGGAGATTTGGGGTGTGATATGCCTCATACCACACAACTAACAAAACGATACTGCTACTAACAATAAATACAATAAAAACCATATTTCCCTTTATTTTTCTTTGTGCAAATTAAATATTCGGGGCTAAATACTGCATTTTATTTAAATTCTGCAAAAATTATGACTGGCCAATCAGTGATATCCCCCCAGAACTTTGTGTGCCTTGAAAATCGGGAATTATCTATACCTTTTTTCCTTTACTACAAAAAGGAGTGAGCTTTATAAGAGTGTCCCTTTAATTTTCTCGATCAATAAATGTGATTCTGCTACAATGAATGTTTGTCTGGAATTATTTCCGCAAAATATTTTACTTGCGAAAGGTAATTGCATCAATTGTTATGCTATTATTCGATCTTCCGTAAGTGGTAAAATATTTATATACAATGTTATAAATAACAACAAAGAATAGAATAACCGTATGACATGGAATAAAGAGATCTACAAAATGTTACAATCGTATTTACAAAACAAACTCGTGAGATTCATTCAAACTTTCAGTGAGATCAAAAGGTTCCTCATCTAGTTTGTATGAGACATTGTAGTTTGTATTGTAGAGACTTTGTGAACAAAATGAAGAGAGCATAATGAGAGAAATGGACGAGGGATACTGTGAATGAAGACTACTGTACAGAGAAGGCATACGGTAGATGATATGGACATTATACTGTAGATGAAATGAATGGATGCTTCAACTTTAACATACAGAGCATTTAAGATTTCCCCTAGAGATCTTTAGATAAACAATGTGGTAACTATTTCAATGATCATAAAAATCAATACAGTGCAAACTGATAAGACAAATCAAGAAATGAATGAAATATTTAATAATTCCAATCATAACTGATCCATTATATCAGTACTACACATTGTATCTAATCGAGAAATAATGAGAGGGATCAACACTGAGCTGAAAAATGCTTAGCAAATGCGTTGCTTACGCATTTGCTTAGCGATCCGATCGCTTATAGTTAAGCATATGACATGCTTAGGTGGGAGATGCTTATATTTAAGCATTCCATATGCTTAAATGGGAAGAGGCGCGCGTTCGCCTCCTAGAATAGTCTTTGAGTTATACAAGCCACGTTGATGTGCTGTGGTGGCGTAGTGGTAAGCGCCCCTCACTGGTGACCGGAAGGTTGTAAGTTCGACTCCTACTTTGGTACCCAATTTTTGCCGGGTTGTTTCTTTAATGTAAGCAACCCGGTAAGTGTTTGCGTATGCTTAAATGTAAGCATACGTTCAACTCAATAGTAAGCATTCACGTATGCTTATATGTAAGCATATCTCTCTCTTATAGGGCGCCAGGTAGCATAGGGTATGCTTACTATTAAGCATTTTTTGGCTCAGTGAAAGATTAAAGATCAAAGATCAGAATATAGGGCAAGATGTCAGACAGATACTATATTAGCTATTCAATAAATGCATCAGTCAATGACCTATTTCGTTAGACTTTCTTCATGTTCTCCATTCAATCAATACATTATTGACATCGATCGATAATATTCTTCTACCATATCCACTATCATCATGGTTCATCAGTTCATCAGTTAGATTCACGGACGTTACAAGGGAAGCACAACTGGAAACGTAAACGATTCCGAAATTTACCTATATAGGTGGATACGGGTTCGGAATCGTTTCCGTTTCCAGTTGTGCTTCCCTTGTTAGAGTAGACCTGACGTAAACACATAACTAGTAAATAAATACAGTTATAAAACAAGCAACCAGCGGCTTCAAGACGAGTGCAAACGGAGTGCAACTGAATAAATATCAAAGATCAAAGATCAAATATCAGTGAGTATTGGACAAGTATGAAACAGTAGATGATATGACAATAGAATAATATAGAAGGCAAAACGACAAGAGGTGGAGAAGACTCTCTGAGATAGGAAGCGATTAGAGAGTACACGAAATAAAGAGTGTTTGCTATATTATTCCTCGTCTAACTATAAGGTAGTCTAAAGACCAAAGATCAAAGACCAAATATCGAAGAGAATTGCATGAATATGAAACATATGACAGTAGAATAAAGGAGAAGGAAGAATAGGAGAGTGACAACAGGGGTGAAAGAGGGTGGGTACAGATTCTTTCCGACAATGAGATAGGAAGAGAAGGAATGAACAAGGGGATAGAGAGACATTGTAGTTTGTATTGTAGAGACTTGGTGAACAAAATGAAGAGAGCACAGTGAAAGAAATGGACGAGGGATACTGTGAATGAAGACTACTGTACAGAGAAGGCATACGGTAGATGATATGGATATAATACTGTAGATGAAATGAATGGATGCTTCAACTATAACATACAGAGTATTTAAGATTTCCCCTAGAGATCGTTAGATAAACAATTTCAATGATCATAACAATCAATTACTATTTCAATGATCATAACAATCAATACAGTGCAAACTGGTAAGACAAATCAAGAAATGAATGAAATATTTAATAATTCCAATCATAACAGATCCAATATATCAGTACTACACATTGTATCTAATCGAGAAATAATGAGAGGGATCAAAGATCACCATAATAGGGAATCTATGAGACAGATACTGCGGCTATCTATTCGATTATTATTATTACGATAAAAAAACATTAAAAAACATACCAACTTCGCTAGATTTCCTTCATCTTCTCCAATCAATCAATGAATGTTGTTGTCATTAATCGATAATCTTCTTCTACCGTATCATCTTTCATCATGTTTTGCGTACCCATAAGTTAGATTCATTTTCGTTCTAATTTCACCTGAAGTAAATATATCGTTAATGCATAAATACAAATATGAAACAAAAAAATCACTGGTTTTGTCAAAGGGCAAACGAAGTACAAGCGCTTAAAGATCAAAAGATCAAAGATAAAAGACCAAATATCAAAGAGAATTGCACGAATATGAAGCACATGATAGTAGACTATAAGAGAAGGAAGAAGAGGAGAGTGGCAACAGGGGTGAAAGATGGTGGGTACAGACTCTTTCTATTAAAGAGATAGGAAGAGAAGGAATGAAGAAGGGGATAGAGAGACATTGTAGTTTGTATTGTAGAGACTTGGCGAACAAAATGAAGAGAGCACAGTGAGAGAAATGGACGAGGGATACTGTGAATGAAGACTACTGTACAGAGAAGGCATACGGTAAGATTTCCCCTAGAGATCGTTAGATAAACAATGTGGTTACTATTTCAATGATCATAACAATCAATACAGTGCAAACTGGTACGACAAATCAAGAAATGAATGAAATATTCAATGATTCCAATCATAACTGATCCATTATATCAGTACTACACATTGTATCTAATCGAGAAATAATGAGAGGGATCAAAGATTAAAGATCAAAGATCAGAATATAGGGCAAGATGTCAGACAGATACTATATTAGCTATTCAATAAATGCATCAGTCAATGACCTATTTCGTTAGACTTTCTTCATGTTCTCCATTCAATCAATACATTATTGACATCGATCGATAATATTCTTCTACCATATCCACTATCATCATGGTTCATCAGTTCATCAGTTAGATTCACGGACGTTACAAGGGAAGCACAACTGGAAACGTAAACGATTCCGAAATTTACCTATATAGGTGGATACGGGTTCGGAATCGTTTCCGTTTCCAGTTGTGCTTCCCTTGTTAGAGTAGACCTGACGTAAACACATAACTAGTAAATAAATACAGTTATAAAACAAGCAACCAGCGGCTTCAAGACGAGTGCAAACGGAGTGCAACTGAATAAATATCAAAGATCAAAGATCAAATATCAGTGAGTATTGGACAAGTATGAAACAGTAGATGATATGACAATAGAATAATATAGAAGGCAAAACGACAAGAGGTGGAGAAGACTCTCTGAGATAGGAAGCGATTAGAGAGTACACGAAATAAAGAGTGTTTGCTATATTATTCCTCGTCTAACTATAAGGTAGTCTAAAGACCAAAGATCAAAGACCAAATATCGAAGAGAATTGCATGAATATGAAACATATGACAGTAGAATAAAGGAGAAGGAAGAATAGGAGAGTGACAACAGGGGTGAAAGAGGGTGGGTACAGACTCTTTCTGACAATGAGATAGGAAGAGAAGGAATGAACAAGGGGATAGAGAGACATTGTAGTTTGTATTGTAGAGACTTGGTGAACAAAATGAAGAGAGCACAGTGAGAGAAATGGACGAGGGATACTGTGAATGAAGACTACTGTACAGAGAAGGCATACGGTAGATGATATGGATATAATACTGTAGATGAAATGAATGGATGCTTCAACTATAACATACAGAGTATTTAAGATTTCCCCTAGAGATCGTTAGATAAACAATTTCAATGATCATAACAATCAATTACTATTTCAATGATCATAACAATCAATACAGTGCAAACTGATAAGACAAATCAAGAAATGAATGAAATATTTAATAATTCCAATCATAACTGATCCATTATATCAGTACTACACATTGTATCTAATCGAGAAATTATTAGAGGGATCAAAGATTAAAGATCAAAGATCAGAATATAGGGCAAAATGTCAGACAGATACTATTTTAGCTATTCAATTAATGCATCAGTCAATGACCTATTTCGTTAGACTTTCTTCATGTTCTCCATTCAATCAATACATTATTGACATCGATCGATAATATTCTTCTACCATATCCACTATCATCATGGTTCATCAGTTCATCAGTTAGATTCACGGACGTTACAAGGGAAGCACGACTGGAAACGTAAACGATTCCGAAATTTACCTATATAGGTGGATACGGGTTCGGAATCGTTTCCGTTTCCAGTTGTGCTTCCCTTGTTAGAGTAGACCTGACGTAAACACATAACTAGTAAATAAATACAGTTATAAAACAAGCAACCAGCGGCTTCAAGACGAGTGCAAACGGAGTGCAACTGAATAAATATCAAAGATCAAAGATCAAATATCAGTGAGTATTGGACAAGTATGAAACAGTAGATGATATGACAATAGAATAATATAGAAGGCAAAACGACAAGAGGTGGAGAAGACTCTCTGAGATAGGAAGCGATTAGAGAGTACACGAAATAAAGAGTGTTTGCTATATTATTCCTCGTCTAACTATAAGGTAGTCTAAAGACCAAAGATCAAAGACCAAATATCGAAGAGAATTGCATGAATATGAAACATATGACAGTAGAATAAAGGAGAAGGAAGAATAGGAGAGTGACAACAGGGGTGAAAGAGGGTGGGTACAGACTCTTTCTGACAATGAGATAGGAAGAGAAGGAATGAACAAGGGGATAGAGAGACATTGTAGTTTGTATTGTAGAGACTTGGTGAACAAAATGAAGAGAGCACAGTGAGAGAAATGGACGAGGGATACTGTGAATGAAGACTACTGTACAGAGAAGGCATACGGTAGATGATATGGATATAATACTGTAGATGAAATGAATGGATGCTTCAACTATAACATACAGAGTATTTAAGATTTCCCCTAGAGATCGTTAGATAAACAATTTCAATGATCATAACAATCAATTACTATTTCAATGATCATAACAATCAATACAGTGCAAACTGGTAAGACAAATCAAGAAATGAATGAAATATTTAATAATTCCAATCATAACTGATCCATTATATCAGTACTACACATTGTATCTAATCGAGAAATAATGAGAGGGATCAAAGATCACCATAATAGGGAATCTATGAGACAGATACTGCGGCTATCTATTCAATTATTATTATTACGTCAATAAAAAAACATACCAACTTCGTTAGATTCCCTTCATCTTCTCCAATCAATCAATATGTTGTTGTCACAAATCAATAATCTTCTTCTACCGTATCATCTTTCATCATGTTTTGCGTACCCATAAGTTAGATTCATTTTCGTTCTAATTTCACCTGAAGTAAATATATCGTTAATGCATAAATACAAATATGAAACAAAAAAATCACTGGTTTTGTCAAAGGGCAAACGAAGTGCAAGCGCTTAAAGATCAAAAGATCAAAGATAAAAGACCAAATATCAAAGAGAATTGCACGAATATGAAGCACATGATAGTAGACTATTAGAGAAGGAAGAAGGGGACGCTAGCCAGAGGGGAAGAATATGGTAGGGAAGAACATCCCTTCTGTAAATGAGATAGGAAGAGGGAAGATGAAGAGAGTGTTAGAGAAAGAGGGAGGAAATCAATCATAGAGATAGGAAGAGAGTGTACAAAATGAAGAGAGTATTAGAGAAAGAGAGGGGCATAGGAAACGAATCATTTCTTTATTTGAATATCAATCAATATTGCTTCTTTCATATTTCGCTTGTTTTTAAACGGGTTTTCACATAGTTTCGCACATTTCAAATAGAAGATTTGATGTTTTCCTAATGAAAATTTTTGTTATCATTCAAGGTCCCCCTCTAACTTGGCAAGATCTTCGGTGTATACCGCACCAAACGTCCATCTAAGATATGGAAATGAAGAAGGAAGCAGGGCAGCTGCTGGTCGTGAGTTGTTTCGTTATTCATGTTCATCATCCTTTATTGATGTATTGATGATTTCACTCTATGGGCTTCTCATCGCTACAAAAAGTGCATTTTTTCTGAACTTTTTGCTCCATTGCAGCTTTCAACAAATGCCTTACTAATAGATCCATAGATTACGGTAACTTGGATTACAGTAGCCATTATCATTCATTTATCTTACCGTAATTATTAAGAAGCTGTTCGGCAGCGGGAGAGGGCGGACGATGCTCGAGGCTCTGGGAGAGGCCATTGAGTGCCTGGAGGGTATGTAATTTACATAATTATTCATAATAATATCGCCCGCTTACATTATTTCACAGTTTATTTGTTGATTGATTTATTCTATAAAAGCTCATCTTTTTGTCTGTCTGTCTGTCAGTCACACTTCATTATACAGTATCCATTCTTTACTACCGTATCCTTTTTACCGCTCTACATAGAGTATTCATTCTTTACTACCATATCCTCTATGCCGCTCTACGTACAGTAAACAGCGTATACACACAATCTGATCTATAGTATGATCTACTGATCTTTCAAACTAATCAATAATGTAGTACTTTTAGACGGCATCGCCGTGCCGCTCCATTTGACGGCGTTTGGAGCTACGCGATTCGTCTCCGCGTCGTTCATGCTGGAGCCAGAGGTGACGACGGACCCGGCCACACCACTCCACCTGGTCCTCGATCTACGAGGCGAAGAGGTATGTTGCAGAGATCAAAGATCAATAAATACATTTTAAAAATTGACGTGTATAAGATACATACATACATGGGCACTGACAATCAAGAATATCTCATTGTAGTAATGACATTGTAACTATAATGGCTGTATTATCGATTAATGTGCATTTCAGGCGGTGATCCACCGTGTGAGGGAAGGAAGGACGAGCTCCCAGCCCATTCCCGAGCACTACCGCTCGGTTTGGGAGTTCGTCCGACTGCTGGAGGAGGTAAGACTATCTGATCGATAATTGCCGTAGTCTCTTAATACTATACCGTGGTCTCTTAATAAAATCGATAATTACCGTAGTTTCTTAATAATATACCGTATGATTCAGGAGACGGAGGCTCCGCTGCATCTCACCTCCGACAGGCTGCAGGAGATGCTGCGTCCTCGTCATCAACCTCGCCCTCAGGATGGATCTCCGGCGGCCGCTCTGTAAGTTGTCTACAGTATCACTAGCAGTGTAAAACATAAATTACCTACTAAGGTTGATCTTTGTCTAGGACCAGGGCCGAAACACTGGATCGAATTTGTTTATAGATATACGATTTTTAAATAGTTTTTCAACCTCCAGGGACAACTCTGGTCCGTATGCGGTCATCCCTGACGATGCAGGCCCATCCACCAGCAGGGACGACCCCTACTTAGTCGTCACTCGGGGTCCTGCAGGCCCATCCACCAGCAGGGACGACCCCTACCTAATCGTCAATCGGTACTCCCAATTATCTATTTATTTCATTTAAATGATCTTTTGAGCTCTCAAATTCATAAATCAATCTTTCTTCTTTGACTAGACTATCGTGCATCATATAAAAGTTGATCTTTGATCTCTACAGGCCACCGGAGCGGATGTATGGCAGAGGGTTCGACGCTTCGCAGCCGTCGACAAGCGGATACGAAGCCGCCAATCATCCTCGGTACTCCCAATTATCTATTTATTTCATCTAAATGATCTTTTGATCTCTCAAATTCATAAATCAATCTTTCTTCTTAGACTAGACTATTGTGGATCATACAAAAGGTGATCTTTGATCTTTACAGTCCTCCCGCACGCGCCCTCCATCCGTCGTCGGACTCGGACGACAATGCTCCCATAGTTCTCCTCCCTACCAAACAGAGGAAGGAGAATAAGGGACTGTTCAACAAGTTTAGGGGTCTTTTGAAGAGGTATGTATTACATGCTCACATAGGACTACTCCAAACTATAAATTTCTTTAAACTATTGGACAATTTAGAAAAAATCGTTATTTTCGCATAAATTTTAATCTTTCGCATAAATTTTAATCTTTCGCATAAAACCGAGGCATATTTAGTGGGTCGATCCTCACATTGTGAGGGTATGAAAAGGCATGCTCTAAACCGTCCAAAATATGTTTGTAACTGTGTCACGAAATGTGTACCTTCCGGGCAAGTGTAACATGTCGGACTTTTGTTGACGTGAAGAACGTGTGCCACGTATACGACAAACCAGAATGAATACTAGATCTAATTCTTTGCCAAATCCTAAGATCAAAGATCATTCATTAATATTGATGAATTTGAATTTCAGAAAGAGAGATGGCGATGCTGAGGATCGTATAGAGAGGTGAGGAATACTTAATTGACTACTTGACTAGGAGGGGAATAATACAATAGTTAAGAAGAATCTTGTAAATATACTAATAACAATCAATAAATCAATAATTCTCAGAGCACGAGCCGACGGGGACAGTGACGACAACGATCTCAGGGAGATGGAGAACCCTGCCCTCAATTCGCCTGCACCATTGTAAGTATACAATCAATCGATAAGCACAGTAGTTACAGTACCCTAATCTATTATGCATAACTACCGTATCCTTAGAGCTAGTTTATATTTAAAATAACCGTAATGTTCACTCGTGCAGGGTGAAACGTCGTCGGTCGACCTCACCTACCGTACCCGAGCCCGAGCCATCCGCACCCGCCGCAACCGCCGCACCTGCCGCACCCGCCGCTCCTGCCGCACTCGCCGCACCAGTCGCAACAGCTCAAGAGTAAGCACCATTCCTGGTTCCATTGAGAGATAATTTTACATTAAAGAGATTCGTTTGTCGGTTCCGTAATCAAATAATAATCTGTCATTTGAAAGATATCTCACTGATAACACATATCATGTTAGAGAAAAAGAATGATGATGATGTGAACACAAAGCACACAGAGATATATAGACTATAGATAGCTATTGTTTTCTTGGCATGGTACCAAGAGTATTGTAATATCTTTGATTGCAGAGAAGTGGAGGATGAGATGGATCTCGACGTCGTTGGAGTCAACGATGGGTCAGTCATTACTCTACCATTTTCATATATTATTATCTGGAATGAGCCTTATTGTGCTTGCGCAATCACTCCCATCAGTATAACAAAACAAATTAGTCAGATAGACTTTTCAAAATAAGAATAATCATGGTACTCTAATATCTATGATTGCAGTGATGATGATGATGATCATCCTGGACGTGCAATGGATGTTGACTTCGACCACAATCCAGTCGAAGGAGAGGAAGAAGCCGTAGCCGCTCAAGAGTAAGCTCCTTACATTGAGACATACCATTACATTTGACATTACATTACATTTTTTTTACTTTACATTACGACATTACATTTGAGAGTGTCCGTCCTTATCAGAACCGCAATCTATTATACATAGCATATCATATATTAGAGACTATTAATGAGAGATCAAAACTTTGGAATGGTGCCAACATCACAAATTGTACTGTAACTGATATGATTGCAGGGCGGACGGTGTTGATGGAGAGGAAGGAGAGGAAGGAGATGAAGTAGAGGAAAGAGAGGAAGGAGATGAAGTAGAGGATGAGGCCGGAGCCGCAGCCCAGGCCGCGCCTGCCGCTGCGCCCAATGTGCCCCGTGCAGTGCCCACAGTGCCTGCACCTCCTTCACCGACCTTGGTCCCTGGTGGGCCAGCTCATGTACCCGTGGTGGTCGGAGCTCAGCCTCCTGTCGGAGCTCAGCCTCCCGTCGGAGCTCAGCCTCCCGTCGGAGCTCAGCCTCCCGTCGGAGCCTCCCAGGACTTGGCCATGCCGACCAAGTAAGTCCTCCATTCCTATAATTGATTTCTACGGTAATTCATATTCATACTGTATCTATCACTCAATTCAGGGACCAGACTCTCTCCACCCTTGTGGATCTCCCTGAAACGGGAGTAACCACGCCGATGAGGTCGATCCGTGCCAATGCCGAGGACATCGTCTATAGTGGATATAGATCCGGCATTGCGCACGTCCAGGCACAGAAGAAGAACCTCGTAAGTTCATTACTACTATATACATCTCCCCAATCCTATCCTCTCCCTCTCCCCTCCCTGCCCCTCTACCTCTCCCTCTCCCCTCCCTCTACCTCTCCCTCTCTCCCTCTCCCTCTCCCTCCGTTTCTCTGACTAACTCTATTCTTGCAGACGGCGCTCATTCGTATCTACTCCTTACTGATGCACCATCCCGGTGTATCAGAGGAGGAGTATCTCCAATGGGCAAGGGAGATAAACCGTCTTATTGATGAATTCAATAAGATGGTCGCGGCAGCACAGCGTTTCTTCGCGGTATGTATACTTCGTCTTATTCATTATATTCATCTCCCAAATGTGTAGATACCGTAGTAATATATGACGTCATATTGATACTGTAGTCGCAGATGTTATCATGATTATCATATTCAGTATCTACACCGAAGACTCGCTGCTGCTCGTGCTGGAGGAGAGAAGGTCGATTGGAACGCGGCACTGGAACTGTACCACGGTCGAGTGGTGTAAGTATTCCTTTCTCATCTTATCTAAATCCCTCTCTAACAGTCTAGCTCTAGCTCTAGCTCTAGCTCTAGCTCCAGCTCTAGCTCTTTAAATCAATCAATAAATCAATAATTCATTAACACTTTCAGTGATCGAGCTACTCGACTAACTGAGGCGGTACAGGGTCTCTCTCACACCCTCTCTCTTCATTGAGTGAGGTATGTCTTGTAATTTTAATTATAAAAAGAATACAAACAAACCTAGACTCTGAAAATCTAAATAGAATCAGTTATATGATTAGAATCTCCTATTATTGATTGATTGTTGCAGTAATTATAAATCCAAATAGTAATGATCGAGCTACTGTATCATCATAAACTGACAATAGTTTACATTTCAGGACCACACCACCGCTCGTGCCGCCATCTCGTCAATCAATTCTGTAAGTGATTATAATAATGACTATAATAATAATATATAATAATGATGATTACTGAAACATGACATCATCTCATCATTCTTATCAATCAATACCATCAGTTAACTAATTATTTAAATTGGCCAAATATTGAATGATTATCCATTTTAGACCGTATCTACTTCCGTTCCCTTCCATGTCTACCGTATCCATAACTACCGTACTCCATCAACTATACCGTATCCAATCTCCACCGTAACAAGTAAGTGAAAACAACCATTACGAGCATCTCCATACTGTGAATCAATGAAATCCACAATAGGCACTACAATATACATTGTATTGGTGGGCAGTTGAAACCTGAAAGTAACAGGACCTAGAGTAGGATTATTGATTGATTGATTTTAATTCGCTAAATTATCTGAGCAAGATGTGCCAATGATACTGCACAATGATACAATAGTAATCTTCTTTTGGTATTTGTAGTCTACCGTAATCATTTGTGCCTTTACCATTAACCTATCACATAGTGTACCCTATCATCAACCCTATATCCTACCATTACAGCCATCTGAGAGTCTTCGACAATTAACAACTCACCTTATCGCTCGTCTACTGTTCGATCGATATGATGAATGAGAAGCTCTTATCGTCCATCCACCTCCCGAGAGTATGATGAGGTACTGCAATTGAACAATTAAAATCAATATCGATCGATAGAGAGAGAAGATATCGAGATAGGCCAAAATATAGAAGATTCAGGAAACCAGGGATTGATTTCTTTCATTCATTTTCTTTCTGTAGTTACGGTATCTTGATCACGAAATGATTTTATTCATGGAAACATTCTGCAATTTTTAAATATTTCAGATGGCGCCTTTGCACTCCCCCCTTTATTCCTGTGCGATTAATTAGATTCGTTGTTATTTATGTTACCCTCCATACCCCATCCATTTTATAGCATATCTATAAACTTTTATTATTTCATACCATGTGTCATTTTTGAAGATTCTTTATTAATTTATATTAAAAATTAGAAAAATCGAAAAAAAAACTAAAAAATAAAAAAATCCAAAAAGATTCCGTTTTGTATATATTTTACTCTTATATCTTGTATATATTTTTCTCTTGCTAGTTTTTTTCATTTCTTAGAAAAAACAAAAAAATCAAAAAAAATTAAAAATAAAACAAATCCAAAAAGATATCTTCTATGTACATATTATATTTTATTTTCCTTTATTTCCTTATCCCCTTGTCTCTCCATCCTATTAGTATGCCCCTCTGTACAATCCCCTACACCCCCTCACTGTGTCATATTAGTGTCATTTTCCCCTTTATATTATTTATATCCCCTTTACCCCTGTTATTCTCCTTCATCTATTAGATTCAAAGGTTCGAAACGAAAAGAAACCCAGTGAAAAGAGCGAGAGATTGTGTGCAAAAGGGTTGAATCTCTTCTTTTCGAGTCTTTGAACACAATTATTACATATTCTCCCCTATCATATCCCTTTTCTATCCATTTTATTATTAGTATTATTTCATTACTAGTGTAATATATTTCCTATCATCTCCCTTTTCTATCCATTTTATTATTAGTACAATTTTATTACTAGTGTCATCTATTTCGTATCATCTCCCTTTTGTATCCATTTTATATTTGTAGTCAGTCCACTTTCTCGTATTTTGACCACCACTTTCTCGTATACTTGTTTGTCCGATATATTAGAAATAGGATATATTGTTTATTCCCTTATTAGCTACCGTATTATGTTATTACCTAATAGCCCCTATAGTGCACAGCCCCTTCGCCACTCATCTCTCGGCATACGGTACTACGGTAGCCATTCGATCGATTGACTGAATACAACAACGGGCTCTCCTCCACCCCGTCGAACTATAGTCTATCGTCCCATCGTACCACCACTACCGTACTACCACTACCGTACCGTACGTACCCACCATCACAGAGCACTCATCCCACGATAGATTCAAACCATAACATCTCATTGATCTAAGGTAATTGAGATTTAGAATAATAATAATAATAATCAATAATCGGATCACTTACAGAACGAAGTGAAGATTATCCGTGTGATATCATCGTCTCCATCAATACTATATCTCCTTCATCATAAAGCAGAGAAGGTACGTTATATTTGTGAACGAGTGAAGATTCGATGAGAGATACATGAAACCTGAAATCAACAATCTGAATATTATTTAATAAAAGGAACTAAAAATTGAATGATCTCTTTGATTTCACAAACTATTTTGACGTTAATCAACCATTGAGAGACCATTATGCACAGATCCAATCACTCTCATGATATCATAATATACATTATTTCTACAGATTACATCTAATCCTACACCATATACTGGATATTGATGGCCTCATGGATATAAATCAATCAAAGTTCAAATATCATTCGTGTACTATATACTAATAATAATGTAAGTAAATCATCGAATGTGACTAATTATCATATTGATCTTTGATCTTTTGCAGAAGTTCAATGCAAAGGAACTGCGTCTGAAGTAACAATACTTCCTCGTTTCTGCCACTCTTCAGGATAACATCCGGTTCGATCTTTGATCTTCTATCGTCCATTATTTGATCTCTTATCTTTGCAGTCGTTGCAAGTTGTCCAAGTATGGCAGTCGAGAAGCTGTCCGTGTCGACTTCGCTACATTTGCTGATAAGGTAATAAGAGATGAAAAGATCAAAGATCAATATTGTATCTACAGATTGCAATTCAACTCAATGACACTCATCCTTCACACAGAAAAATAAGTGTTATCCACAGCACATAAGACCTGTGAAGTGTTATATTTAACACTTTTTGGGTGTTAAAAGTAACAAAAAAGTGTTAAATATAACACTTCACAGGTCTTATGTGCTGTGGATAACACCTCATTTCTCTGTGTGTTCCATTGAAATTGCTGAATTGATGAGACTACTCATGGATGTTGAGAGTGCGTTTTATTCTTTCTTCATTTTCCCACTCTACACTATACCGATGGTAATCATTCAGATCTCTCATACGAGCAGGCCTTCGATATCTTTGTCAAGAACTATGAATATACTAATCACACTCTTCTTACACTAATCACACTCGTCTTTCTGAGGTACCGTAATCTATGCTCATTTTTACCGTAATCAATATTATCTGAAGGCCCTCGAACTTTCGTCCGTCAATATGCTCGAGAGCAATCTTCCCCTCAACTTGAGACTATCTAAGAGATTAATCAGAGATTCATGGATGAAAGCTCCGCCTCTCTTGATCTTTGATCTCTAATCAATTAATGTCTTCAAAATCGTCGACTTTGATCGTCTTCATCCTATGAGTATTGTAAAGGAGGCTCATAGAGTATGTTCAGTATTGATTAATTGATTGATTATCGATTACTTTTGTAGCATCGTGAGAAGACTATCAACATGGCTCATCTGTGTATCGTTGCTTCTCAAGCTGCCAATGGTGTAGCTTCTTAACTTCCTTCACTCTGAATTACTCATGACTAAAACGTATGTCCATCGCTTTATTGATTGATTTATGCGACTAATTATCGATTGTTTATTACAGATTTCCATGATTTCTTCCCTTGCAAATTCAAGAACAAGGCGAATGGAATCACACCTCGTCGTTGGCTTTCTCTATCTTATCCTTCTCTTGCTGATGTCATCTGTGAGGTACGGTAACATGAAGAAACGGTAGTTGTAGACTACTGTATTTATCTCACAACTCGATTACGGTATTCATATAGTTTCCAATATTCTAATTGAGTGATGCTTATAGTGAATCAGTGATTCATGCATCACGAATCTTGATGAATTGGTTAAACTGAAGGAACTCGACACAAATACTCAATTCCTTGAACGAGTATTGATTGATTGGATGGTGATTACTGTAATCATTCGATGTAGGAGAACAAGATATCTGAATATCTGGCTGATGAATACAAGGTTCAGATCAATCCTTCATCCATCTTTGATATTCATGTAAGTATACAGTAATGATAATTTCATAATGATAATAATAATAATTATTATTATTATTGTATTTCATTATGATTAACTAAAAATATATTTAATTAAGATAATGCATTTTTAAGGTGAAACATATTCACGAATACAAGAGACTACTCTTGAACATTCTTCATGTTATTACTCTATACAATAGAATCAAGGTCAATCTATCAATCAAGATGGTTCCCAGAACGAAGATCTACGGTGGAAAGGTATACTGTACTTTTGATTTCTTATCGATTGATTACATACGTGGGCGGCATTGTCGCTAGCAATAAAACCCACCGAATTAGCCAAAATTCACTCAAAGTGATCCAATTTGCGTCAAACAAGCGACAAAGGTTGCCCACGTATGATTCAAATTATCAACACACCATAATTAACTTTCATTACAGAGAGAAATCAATGAACTATTGTTATATTTCTGTTATATGTTATTGTTATATGTTAAGTTTTTGTTATTTTGCGGAGCGGAGAAAAGAAGGTGAGAAAAGTAAATCAATAATCTGAATCTCACTATGACGATACCGTAATCTCATTACTTCAGAGCCCTCTGTCAATTAATATAGAAGTTTGATGCTGAACTAACCAAGTATTAGATCGATAATGATTGATCTCCAAATGAATAAAGGTTAGTATAAATCTCTACTTCCTTCATACAATATATAATATCATAGTCTTTCAATTCATAATATTCTTACAATAATCTAAATAATTAATAATAAATAAATAATTATTTAAATAATTGCAGAAATAATACCGAATGCTGTTGAATAGGATCGCTCTATGTAGAACGCGATATAGAAGAATCGATTGACGAAAGATCTGAAGAGTCTTCGTAATCAAAATGCCCTGATACCGTATTCAAAAGGTATTCATTGAACTTTTGATCATGTAATAGTGATAATCAATAATTATTATTATTGTATTTCATTATGATTAACTAAATATATTTAATTAAGATAACGTATTGTTTAGGTGAAACGTATTCATGAATACAAGAGACATCTCTCGAACATTCTTAATGTTATTACTCTACAATAGAATCAAGGCCAATCCATCAATCAAGATGGTTCCCAGAACGAAGATCTACGGTGTAAAGGTATACTGTACTTTTGATTTCTTATCGATTGATTAGATACGTGGGTGGCAGTGTCGCTAGCAACAAGACCCACCCGAATTAGCCAAAATTCACGCAAAATGTGAAATGATCCAATTTGCCTCTAACCAGCGACAAAGGTTGCCCACGTATGATTCAAATCATCAACACACCATAATTAACTTTCATTACAGAGAGAAATCAATGGACGAAAGGCAGAGCATCTACACGAATATCATCAAAAGTGAGACAGAATTATTGATTGATTAATGGAGATTATTATATTGACTTTAATGATGACTAATAAATCAATGGTGTGAAGTTCCTTGACTATGTGATTTAGTGTTTCGAGTGTATTTGATAAAGTGGGGAAAGGACTTCAACTCTCGGATCATTTAGATATTAAACACATTCTTACAGGAGGCAATAGTGTTATCAAGGACACACATAGAAGAGACAATATTGTACATTTGAAGAAGATAATGATTAGCGATTATTCTACCAAGACAATAATGTCAGGTATGCACAGAGATCAAAGATCAACTCTCAATTCACACATCAAAGATCAACTCTCTCTCTATAATTGTCCAGAAAATTGTTTTAAAATAATACTTACAATTAAAGGTATCACCATCGAATAAATAATTATGAATGAAGAAGGAAAACGAATATACTTTTGATGGAAGTTGATCTGAAAAAGAAATAATTAGAAAGGTATTATTTATCTATCGGCAGTTGAAGTGATGATGAATCAGCGGTCTCACACGGTATCGTATCCTATATGACTATCCACCGTAACCTATATGACAAACTACCGTAATCTATATGACTATTGCTTTTCGTTGAACTTTGATCTCATATTTATTCTGTTATAGAATACACATATCCTGTCTGAATATTGTGAAAAGGAATGTTCTCAATCTACTGTACTATGTTGATAATAATAAGCACTCCCAATACATCATTACACAAGATATTACACTATCTTCACGTGAGTACAATGTAATTTGATCTTTGATCTCCGCTGTGGCCGTGAGATAGGAAGTAGCATCGCATGAGTTTTGGTCATTTGATCATCGATCTTTACAGGAGAAGGAGGCAGAATGAGTCAAGGAGATCTCATTCATATTAAATGTGAAGTAGTGAAGCAATTTATTTAGAAGATGGAAAAGTTGCAGATGTAGGTAAGAGTAAAGATCAAGAATCAAAAATCAAAGATCACGAATCAATCGATAATCATTTAAGCTCGAGATAAGAGACTCAACTTTATACATTAAGTACTGTATCACCGTACAGTATCGTCATACTGTATTGAGGAGGAAAAGGAATTTCATATTGGTGCCGTCTCATCTTCACTATGAGAGACAAGAGGCATAACTTCTACACGAATATCATCAAAAGTGAGACAGAATTATTGATTGATTAATGGAGATTATTATATTGACTTTAATGGTGACTAATAAATCAATGGTTTAACGTTCCTTGACTATGTGATTTAGCGTTTCGAGTGTATTTGATAAAGTGGGGAAAGGACTTCAACTCTCGGATCATTTAGATATTAAACACATTCTTACAGGAGGCAATAGTGTTGTCAAGAACACGCATAGAAGAGACAATGTTGTACATTTTAAGAAGATAATGATTAGAGATTATTCTACCAAGACAATAATGTCAGGTATGCACAGAGATCAAAGATCAACTCTCAATTCACACATCAAAGATCAACACTCTCTATATAATTGTTCAGAAAATTGTATAAAAATAATGCTTACAATTATAGGTATGGCCGTCGAATTGATAGTGTACGAAGAATGGATTCATTATTGATTAATCTGAAAGGATAATATTTGAAAAGAATAATAAATAAGGTATGATATCTTGAATATCTCCAAATGGCCACTCTCGTACATTACGTCTATATAGTATCAGAAACAAAAATTCAAACGATTTGAAGTGTAGAATATGACAGATAGAATCAATTATAATTCTCACAGTGTGATTTCATTATTGATTGATTAATGACTAATTGATTAATGACTAATCTCTCGATTATCGAATCACTTTATGAAATCCTCTCATTATCTTTCTTTCAGGAATGAAATAGTATAGTAGCCATTGTGTTCATGGGTATGGATACGGACCACCTATGTATCGATTTATATCGATTAATCTAATATGAATAGGAATGTACAGCAACTACAGGTAAGCATGAATCAATCAATAAATTGTGTTGATCACCTTTATTTCAAAACAATTTTATTGATTATCTTTCAGTACCAACACGTACCTGTAATGTAGATCATCTAGATTATCCATGAAGATATGATTAGAATATCGATCAGACATCAATCAATAATGTGGATAGATGTTGATCTGAAAAGGAAATCATGAGCTAAGAGGTATTATTTATCTATTGGAAGTTGAAATGATAAGGAATCAGTTATACTCATTCTCATTACACCATTTACAGGCTCTAATATATAATAGTATCGAAGTGATACTGTATGAGAATACTGTAAAGAACCCATATTATATAATCGATTGAAATCAATCAATTTCAATCAATTAATCAATCGATTGAAATGGATTAGACAAAAAGTTGCATGAGGTACTATTAACTATAACATAGTAATTCTTAAATACCACGAAAGTATTTACTTACAGGAATGAATATTGATTGATTGATTGATTGAGGATCGAAAAAGTAACATCACGAATATCGATTGATTTATCGAAAAAACGAAGAAAGTGATCGATGTGATGTATTAGTTGATCTATAAAGTAGAGGATACGGTGAAGCATTAAATCATCCTTCTTATAAATCGAATAATGCACATAAGGTATGTAAACTATTCCAACTTTATAATATTGATTAATTGATTACAGAATATTTGTATTGATGTATCATATGTAGTGATACTGCATGATTATGCCGCAAAAGAGCCCCTAATATATTATCGATTGAAATTGATAGAGAAAACGTCCCACGAGGTACAATTAACTATAAATTTTTTTTAAATACCACGAAAGGATTTACTTACAGGAATAAATATTAATTGATAGATTGAAGTCTGACGAAGTTAGAATACGAATATCGATTGTTTTATCGATTTTGGACGAAGATAATGGAAGGGATTATTGATTGTGGAAGGAGAAACATAGATGATATAGAAGATATCTGAATAAATAAATAAGGAATACATAACAGATTGAATGAAATGAATGAATGGATAAGGTAAATATATAGAATATTTACCTAACATCAAAATAAAAGAAAATAATACCTTCAATCGTCCTGTTGCAGCATAATATCGATTATCTTTTGGCTACCGTAATCCATTGATGTAATAATCGACCGTAATCCACGATTGACGTATACACGTCTTCGCTACAAAGGTATATTTTATCATTGATTAATTTATTTTAAATTTATACATCTTTAGGAGGATAATATGGACGATATGATATAGATCGACATGTATATTGAACGATGGACTAAAGTTGTACAAGTTTCATCCAATATCAACCTCTACTTTGTCAAGGTACGGTACATATGAGCAATAAACGGTAGACGAAGGGAATACAGGAGAGAGGAGTATCATGGGGTCTAATGGTACGAGCAATGGAGAGAATATTCCAGATGTCAATCTCTTTCATCTACCTCATCATATCCTTCAATGTTGGATGGCCAATCATGATGGGGATGAGCAGACGTAATACCTGACTCATCCCAAACTGCTCTCTACTGAACCAAGGTACGCATAAAATGGATAGTAAGATAAAAGTACATAATACTGGACAGATAGATAGATAGATAGATGGTTAGGACCGATATATCGTCTATAGACTACCGAAACTCTTGCCGGTTTCTGGCTTAATCTATCAAAAAATCGATTGATCTAAATACCGTATTACAATGTCTTTATTCAGGTTCTCATCTCTCCATCTCTCTTCATCATTCGTTCTCGTCACTCTCCATGGTCTCTCATCATCAACAACGACAGTTACCTTCTCTGTCGCTCCTCCTCCTCTCTCTGGTTAGTTCACTATATACCATTTCTCTATTCAATGGCAGTAATTGCCTTTTTTCTTCGAAAAATTTTGACAATCTATGCAGTAACTGCTACCATATTTTTTTAATTTAATTTTTTTAAATGTTTCTTTACAAAATGGCTGTCCTTTACAGCAATCGAATTCGAAATAAAAACAACAACAAATGGTTTGTTTCCTCCCTCTATGTTGGCTCCCCACATTCCTCATATCGCACCGGTTTCTAGAGTTTTTAAATAGATTACCGATCAATCATATACATGATATTGATGGCTGAGAGTTTCTCAATCGATAATTGAAGTACATGAGAAAGTATCAGAAAAATTGTCACGTATGAACATAAACTTTGATAACTAATTCTTTCTCAGTCGATAGTTTGAAGTAAGTAATATGTCAGACGACACAACGTTTAGACATGGCTATTTAGAAGACCATTCCTGTCACATTTTTGAATGTTGTTCCGCTAGAAGAGAACGCATATCAACTGTTCTGACCGTTCTTGTTTCCGCCTAACCACCTACTCTCCCTCTCGGCTCATCTAGAGTGAGCCCAACTTTGTCAAGTCTCAGAATTTCAACTGCATGATGAACCTTTTAAGGCTTCAATCAATCAAAAAAGAAACAAATATAAAAAATATTCAATTTTAAAAAATATAAATCGCTCATTGACTGAAAATGTGTTGTGTATAAAGACCACTTACTATTTGAAATATCAACAACATAGAGTTGTTAACACCCCTCCTCTCTACCACCCAATCTTTTAAAATATTTTCTCCCTCTTTTCGTTAATAATATAATTTATGATTATTTATCTAATTATTTTTATTATTGTTATTATAATTAGTATTATTATTATTAGTATTATTATTATTATTATTATTAGTATTGTTATTATTATTGTTATTATTATTATTATTATTGTTATTATTATTATTTTTAGTACTATTTAATTATTTTTATTTTATTAAATATTATCGTCTTCGTGCTGGGGATGAGTCATCAACGGCTGTTTTTACATCGCTTATAAAGATTTTTTCGTATTTATTGTACGTATTCCTCCCTGATGGGTTCGTATACCCATTGTTATCTTTAACCTTTGATCTCTGATCTACAATCATTTAAATCATCCATCTATATATGATTCCATTTAGCTGATTCTATTGATAGAATCAAGACGTTTTCATCATCCGTCCCGATCCCGTTCATCTTTATCTACGGGAAGATA
This sequence comes from Parapristionchus giblindavisi, assembly GCA_943737045.1. Lineage (NCBI taxonomy): Eukaryota > Metazoa > Nematoda > Chromadorea > Rhabditida > Diplogasteridae > Parapristionchus > Parapristionchus giblindavisi. The sequence continues at coordinate 1,394,630 of CALSFV010000215.1, forward strand.
AAGGTGTACGGGACCTCCCACTTTCCCTGAAGTTAGGGCGGATCCAGATACGGTAAGGAGACCGATACATATACGGTAACTCATCTGGTCAATTGTAGGCATTGTCGTATCTTAGGAAAGGAGATCCAAGCAAAATCTCTCCAACATTTGGATATCTACACGCGATTCTAGGTAAGCATATTCAGAATTCTAAACATTTGATCAATTCGGAATCAAATCTACAATCTATATTGATCGATGTTCCTTTCAGCCATCCTTGAACAGAATCGTTTTCACTCATGACGGACTCCATGTACCGTCATTAGAGTTGTGAAGTGCCTACTTCACTCCTCTATAGAGAAGATCACATTGTAAGTTTACCTTAGTTTATCGTTAATCAAACTACAGTAACGTAGCATCAATTAATGAAATTCAACAATTAATCTTTCCCAATTCAGGATCACCGACATGCAACACGTGACGAAGATCTTCTCTTCAAGTTCCCGCTAAGTCAAACTAGCGTGGGACAGGATCCCGAGTGGGGTGCATCCCCACTGCACGGAGTGCTCACGTATTACTGGTAAGCACGGCTGGCATAGAGTATTACGGTAGTTTGGTATATGCCAGACTACGGTAGTACGATCTAGACTGAACTAATCAATCGATCACTTTACAGCACTCAATCGGCTCGATAGGCCACCGAAGCTCCGTCTTCGCAGGATGAAGGAGTTAGTCGACGGTATGAATATGATAGCTCAAGAATAATCTTATCGATTGATTCGTTCTAGGTTCCAATATTCATCGACCCCTCTTTCGTCTACACGATCAACAACGTCATCTTCGGATGACGTCATCGACTGTTTTCTGATTGATCTTCATGATTCGTCTCCGCAAAACGAAGGAGTTAGTCGATGGTAAGAATAGGATAGCCCAAGAATAATCTTATCGATTGATTCATTCTAGGTTAACATAACCATCGACGCCTCTTTCGTCTACACGATCAACAACGTCATCTTCGGATGACATCATCGACTGTTTCGTGATCTTCATGATCATCATCACTTCCTCCTCCATTTCCCTTTCCCTCCCTCTCATTTCTCTTTCCCCGCTTTATATTCTCTTTGTTCTTCCCAATATCTCTCATCTCTTTCATTATCATTTCTATTTATATTCGTTGATCCTATTCTAATATATTAGTTTATAATAACTTCCACTTGTTCAAATAGTATGGTCTATGAAAAAGTAACAGTCAATGAGCGTATTCGGAGGTAAAGTAGTTGAAATTCTGAGACTTGACAAAGTTGGGCTCACTCTAGATGAGCCGAGAGGGAGAGTAGGTGGTTAGGCGGAAACAAGAACGGTCAGAACAGTTGATATGCGTTCTCTTCTAGCGGAACAACATTCAAAAATGTGACAGGAATAGTCTTCTGAATAGCCGTGTCTAAACGTTGTGTCGTCTGACATATTACTTACTTCAAACTATCGACTGAGAAAGAATTAGTTATCAAAGTTTATGATCATACGTGACATTTTTTCTGTCAATTACATTTTGCTAACTGACAATTGAAACTAACTGACATACGTGACAATTGCATCTTGCTCACGTGATCTTTCACTTTTTGAACTGCGGTTGAACTGGAACGATATGGGGGGGGGGGGATCACGAAGGGGGAGTCATAAGAGAGTGGGAGGTAATCAAGAGGAGAGGAGAGGAGAGGAGGAAGAGGACATTCATGGACTATGGAGAGGAGATGAAGAAGACACACTTATGGAGACCATGGAGAGGAGATGGAGAAGAAACTTCATTGAGTGGAGAGATGATGTTGAAGATGAAGGCAGAAAGGTAAGCAACATCGAATCTATCCATAGTACTGAACAGATAATGAACCTTGAATCGAGTACCATTGTCTGATTCTAACATAAATGGTCTCAATAATACTTGATTCGCTGATCATACTATAACTAGATTGACATAGCATATACAATTATCAATAACTACCATCAAAACGAAAGAAAAGTAAAACATTTGGGACAAATTGTGACAAAATTTGATAAAACTTCACAAAATAGCACACTTTTGTTTTTAGAGTAGATGCGCTTGAGTAATACATTAAAAGAGAAAATTGGTACACTATACCATACTGTAGATTATTACTGTAAATGTGATCCATCGTGATTTAGCCCCAAAGAATGTATCTGTCATTATATGACTCCCTACAGCGAATTCTTATAGTTAGGTTCGTGGAATGAATCAAACTGCAAAACATGTATATAGTATAATTCCTTACGTATACCAGTTTTACAAAACAAAGTTTAGAGCGAATTATTTCCATATTTCTCTCCTTAGGTCTAATGGAGAAACACACAAATGCTCTATTAAGTATCGAAAAAAGATTTCAAAATCTTGTGGACTTTTATCAAATTTTGTCACAATTTGTCAGAAGTGTTTGAAGATAATGATTGTATTGTAATATATTCAGAGCCGACAAAATGAGATGGGCTGAATTCGTACCAGACTCATCTCGAGTAATACTCCATTTGTGATTAGTGAATGAAGACGGTCCGAGGAAGGACAATGATTGGAGGGAGAAGTTCCGTCTGACTAAATGGTAAGTATGGGAGCGATGGAGAGGGAGAGGAGTGATGGAAAGGGGGGGGGGTAGCGATGGAGAGATTTGCGATAGATGATAACGAAGTACAGTGGGAAAAGTATTAAAACCATTAAACCATTTTCACATTTTGATTCGAGTATAGCACGCACAGATCAACATTGACAGAAAGGGAGGATGGATTTGATCGGAGTTAGTATTAAAAAGGAAAAAAATAATGCAAAAACATTTTGTTGAGGAGAGAAAAAGAGTAGAGGAAACAAGAAGAAAAGTACCAGTTAATGTACATTTATTTTCAGATTGGACATGAATCAATAAAGGCGAAGAAGAGGAATAATTAATCGATATCACTCCTCCATCGTATGAAGACAATCAAGAGAAATTAAACTCTCAGGTATGACTAGAGTTCGAACATTTGGTTATCTTTGATTACTGTAATTACAGTACACTCTAGATATCTTTGTATGGTTAGTAGCCATTAGTTATGATAGTCCAAACAAATATAAATAATATTACTTTCAGATTATACAGTAGTTCTATCGAAGGAACACTGCGGTTACGGTAGATGAAGGATCACGTTATCGATCAGACTGAATGAATTAATCAATGATGCTACTCAACAAACGTTCTAATGTGAGAAACCGTGACTTTATGTATGATAAATAACTAATCTTTGTTTTTTCAGGTCAAGTAAAGAATGGCCATAATATTCCCACTAATTTTTCATTATCCCAATCTCTGTAATTCTTTTGATAATCCCTTTACAATAATATTTATCTTGCTTGAACATTGCTTTTCCTTCAATTTTTGATTAAGAAATGAGAAAAAACCTATTCCCGTAGTTATTTTCTCTCTCGATAGAGTAGATTACATTCATTAATGAGTGTATCATATTTCAATTTTATTCGTTTAATAATCAAATCCCCCATTCCCATGTATCTCACACTCCAAATATTCATTTCGAATACAGAATCATTAACAGTTCCCATGATTATGTCCATCTTATTCTACTACTATCTTGGACATCATTCATTACTTTGATATTTGTATGATGTTCGTGACCCAATCCAAAGTCATTATCCACTAGGATTTCTATGAATACCTACATTTGCAACCTTCTCTATTCCCGACTATTTCCATATCTTCCTTATTATTATGACCACTTACTCATTACACTTATTTGCATATGATATCTATTTTACGACCCCTACAGTATGCCACCATCCCATAACCTATCTATTCATACTGTATAATTCTTATGCATATCTATCACTTTCATATTTTGTTTATTGAATATTATTGTTAACGAGATACGCGTTGCGGTAAGCGCATGCGTTTTTTGGCTTTTCATCCATTTTCTTTTTTCATTCACGAATTTTCAACGAAGTTTTGGGGTATAACTGCCTCTAGCCTGCGGCAAGATCAGCCCTTGTATTACAACAACTGGCCTGCTTCAATTCTCTTCTGTAATCTCCTTCTATACCAAAGCAAATTTTGAACGGGGCCAAAAAAACCAAAGGCCTACCAAAGCATAATACCAACCTATAATTCCCTGCATTAAAACACGCCTTTTCTTGATTTTCCCTCTGCTTTCATGGATCTTCAACCAAACCGATTACTTTTCAATTCAACAATTCAATACAATACTCATTCGTCAAACACAGAACCACTGAGGAGGTATTAGTTGCCACTATATGACTACTTTGTACGTGATGATGCAAGGGCCATTTCTATCTTCAATAATTCATTTCTCTACTTCTTCCGAGTTACTTTATCGATTCAAATCTGGACTTTTTTCATATTCTTTCAAAACGTCCCGATACAATATTCTACTTTTGCAATCACAATCAGCTCACTCTCACAAAACGTTGACATAAACCATTACACTTTTCTAGAGTAAAAAGTCTTCTCTTTTCTTCTAAATCTTTTATGACCATGGGGACATGTTTCTCCACACTGTATTCTACAAGTCCCTTAAAGACTGGTTTTTACTCTCTATTTCCCCCAATAACTACCAAGGACCTATCGTCTACGGACGTCGTATCGTCCTATCTCTTTACTCTCTTTTCCCCCAATAAATACCAAGGATCTATCATCTACAGACGTCGTTTCGTCATATCTCTTTCCTACATCTTCCAGCCAACTACCTTACCTATGCATGATCGTCATTAATCTTCTCTAGCCCGTCATAGATCGTTCTCATCTACTCAACCTCATCATTCAACATTCAACTTTTCTAGTCAATCAGTCTATCTTTTCTTGCACTATCTATATATATCTTCGATGATCATCAACTTCATCTATCACATTCGTCTACTAGTCATTTCAATGTTGATATTTAGATGCACGATAATTATGTAGCATGCATATCACCCCCATTCCCCTATAAAACATGCGATTCCTTCTCTCCTGTTCAGTCCAGAGCTCTCCCATCTTGAGGAGAGCTCAGGGAGCACCCGTGGACATCGTCCTCCCAGTGAGGGACGACCCCTTTATTCGATCGAACTATCGAAATCGAAATGGGGGTGGCCAAATTTCGATGAATTTCCGAGAAAAGTAGGTCAAGAAGAAGAGGAAGAAAAGAAGGCGCAAGTAAAAAAAGGAAGAAGGAAAAGAGAGAGAAAAAGAAGATAGAAGAACGAAAAAAAGAAGAAAAAAGAAAGAAAGAAAAAAAGAAATAAAGAAGAAAAAGGAGAAGAAAAAAGAGGAAAAAGGAGAAAAAAAATATTACTAACCCACGTTTTATATACTAACCACATACTAACAAACGTTTTATATACTAACCGCATGCTTAATTACTAACCACTAACCCGCTACTAACCACTAACACGCTACTAACCACTAACCCGCTACTAACCACTAACCCGCTACTAACCACTAACCCGATACTAACCACTAACCCGCTACTAACCACTAACAACCCCCCCCCCCCCACCCTTTACTAAGCAACAAACTCAATAAATATTATATTTTAAGGATCGACCGCGCGGAGGGAAGACACTACTACAGCAAATACAGCACATAAACGGTACGTGCTCAATTAATCATCTTAGCTCCTTCCATAAATAAAATACTAATAAATCAATAATTCAGGATCCCGAGACGATCCGATCTCCTGGATACGGTAAAGTAAGCAGTACGGTAGGAGAACGCCTCACATTTTGAAAGATATCGTATACTGATTTTGTATCATGTTACAGCGGAAAGAACGACGTCTGTGTCAACGGAGATGGGGTCAATGATAATGGATAGAGGATATCCAACAAGTCAAGGTTAGTAATAGCTGATAATATGCATGTTGGAGGGGGTACAACAATAAATAGAGTGGATTGGGTATAGATTGGGTATATCTCATTTCATGGTTCTGGTCATTCCTTAACGTTTGTCTCACATTAAAACAAATATCGTATACCATCATGCCTCTTTAAAGAAAGTAAAGATAGTAAATGATTTTATTAAACATAATATTTAAGCGCTCCCCGCTCTCTCATCGGTTGACTGGACGAACGGGACCATACGGATGATTCACTCTTTTCACGATACGGTAAGTATTGGAGGAGAAAGGCAAACATAGAAATCATAAACTGACTTCATACCTCGAATAAATTGTTAAATAACCAAAAAAATAGCGAATACCTTGTTAGTCATGACTGATGGACCGTAGTGAGTACCGCTTTGTAGATCGCCAAACCGATCTAAGATTATGCATAGATCAATTATTAAGCAATACTGTGCCGCTAAAAAGCAAATCAAGAATCCAAAAAGAATAAGAGAATGAACTAACGGCTTAGATTTAGGTATCCTATCTTCTTCATTGGTCGTCTTCTTCATTCCATCAGTCCAATCTCTGTTCTCCATATTCGCTGACTTCTGTAACTCCAACAACATTTCTTCACTCTCTCGAGTCGATTCTACTTTACGGAAACGGGCGTTACTGTAATGAATATATTGTGAGGTAAGAGGATAAGAAAGATATGAACATGTTGTCAAAGCTTAATCAATCCTAAGATAATAACTCGCATTATTTTTTCGTTATATGATGTTACATTTCACGTTAACTTTTTTGGAGTGTTTTAGGAATCGAGTAGAAAAAAAGAATAGAGTAGAGAAGAGTAAAGTAGAGTAGAATGGGTCATAAAATTACTGTAAAAGTTAAGGTAGTATCCAGTATTGATCGATGGTTACGATAACTTCCAAAATAAAAAACCTCCGGTTGGAAAAAAATGAAAAGACTCACAGTTTACATGATATCGTATGGAAATCACGAGATAGTTGATATGCCTTAGCCATTGAATACTTCTCAGTTAATGAAGTAGATGAAGGAGTGAATGGAGGATTAGTAGAGATAGATTGAAATGAAGATTGAGGAAGAGGAGATGATACTACTGATGAAGATACAGGTCATGATAACTTTCGACCTATGAATGTTGTGATGATTTGGATAATACAATAGACATGGCGTACCTCTTTCTTTGTTTCTTTGATATCAAATTGTATAGTATCAGCAACAATCTGCAGTGTACTCTCACATGAAGAGGAGATAAGGATAACCATACTACGAGTGATTCATATCCTGCTACTAGTAGTAGCCTACTACCTACAAAATAGAAACATCCAATCAATCAATCAATATCAAGATGATGATATACCGTACCGAACTATGAAGATCTCTTGAATGGAATGGAGGAGGTTTATTCAATTGAGTTTCAATGAATCGACATTGAGATGAGACAATCAACATTCATGTTGTTAGATCGCCTGTAATCAATAGAAACTTGTAACGTATCTCTCTATTTGTTCTTCAAAATTCATAACTATCATGAAACATGAAACTGCCAGCCAAAGGATGAATAGGTCACTGAATATTCAATACATTTATGATAATCTAATAGTATAACCATAGATTTTAATACCCTCATAGTGCGAGGACTGACCCACCATATTTGGCTCATTTTTATGCGAAAGATTACAGCTTCAGCTAAAAACAGCGTTTTTTTCTAAATCGACCCACTATATTTCGAAAATCGACTCGCTATGTAAAAAAAGATGCTGTGAGGGCGCCGAAAATGTATGATTGAATTGCCATTTATGATAACAAACCACTAGTGAATAGTATATGTGGATGGATGGTAGATATAACAATAAGAGTATGAATGTCATATGGACATAGAGAGAAGTCTCCTTGCCATTCATTTCTACATAAACCATCTCATATGTCTGAGGTATAGATATAGAGATATGGCTGATAATATAGCGAAGCGTGAATCCAACAAGGGAAATCTCGGAAGTGCCAGAGAATGAAAATCGTTAATAATTTAAACATAGGTCGAATAGCTAGGTTACAGATTTGCAAAATGCGGTCAAGCTTCGTCGTTTGCAACATACTTTTCGACCTATGTTCCCTTCTATTCTTTTATTTTCGCGCCTCTTAAATTAATAGTACAAAAAGCGTGCAATAAGTAATAAAAGTTTTTTAAATGTCATATGTCAATGCGTACCATCAACAAAAATAAATACAGCGATCTTTCCATTGTAAATAGCGATTTTAAATAGAGATGTCTACAAATTAAATAGATAGATATTCCATTGATAGTGAACAGGGAAACTTGAATCGAGAGAATAATAATAGTCTTGCGTCCAACTAATTTCAAAGATATATGCTAAGCAACTGTTAATGCTACGATCATTGTGACTAGCAACAACATGAAATAAACAATTTAAGACCACCGGCTGTCACAAGTCAACGGAGTAATCGCAATATTCCAAAATAGCTGAGAATCTTACAATGATTTAAAGAATAGGTACATTATACTAAGTAGCAGTCATTGAATCCAGCATTTATAATGAATTTACTGTAACACAACGCGCTTAAAAGGAATTTTTTTAAACTAGGCATGATCAAAATTGACGGCATTCCAAGAAAATCAAGGGAAAGAGAATGCGGCGGACAAGGGGGACATCTATGTTACTTCTACGATATGAAAACTAAAATACATTAAAATGAAAAGAAACAATCGACTAGTTAGCAATATTTACCAACGAATCAATCAACGGCTATCGATTGGTTTTGAAGTAAAAGTTGTATTCATTTTATGTACAGTATACACCGATCGTGAACTGATTATATTTTTCGATTCTGAAGTTTAAATTGTATTCGCAGACTCGACTATTGTTTTCCTAATATTCTTCTAATAGTTATAAATTGGTTGAAATGAAAATACAACAAAAATTGATAATTAGTGAAAATCAAAGAATCAATATATTCATACCAAAATAGCAGATGAAGGGGGTGTTCTTCAGTTATTCCACTGGTGTTGATCGTCATAATGCACTAATCCCCTTGAATTCATATCTCAATCGAACACAATGTTGACCTGGAGAACGACTTTTAACACAAAAATATGATATCCAATAAGTGCAGCATCTTGCATATTTTGAAATTCTGTAACGTACAGTACCGTGCAAAAGTATATCCACTTTTGCTTTTTTCGTCATAACTTTTTTCAAACTCAACCGATCATGTCCAGCTTTTCAGGGATTATTTTGAGAGTGTTTTCACGTGTTTTACACAACCACCTAACCCGGGTGAACTCTTACGGTGAAATTTATTTCGAATTTATCAAAAGTCACAAAAGTGAGATTTTCGTTTTCTTCGATTTCGTCATAATTTTCTCACGCATTTCGCTACCAATGTGTGTTAAATCGTTTCAAAACAATGAAAAGGCCTCTTGGAAGCAAGAATCTAGCGATATCCGAGTTAGAATCCATTCGTCGTGGACGTCAGATGGGACTGTCCGCAGTCACCCTCTCACACCATTTTCGGATGTCTGTTTCGACTATTTACAAGGGCAACACAACTCCAAGCGATGCTCAAGCAATGAAGAAAACTTATGAACGACCTCACAAGACGTCCGCGATATCTAATCGTTTGATTACTTGCATCTCGAAGGAGAACCCGAGGCTCAATGCAAGGGACATCAATCAGGAACTGGCGGAATTTCACCAAATTGGGGTGCCTAAAGCTTCTAAACTTGGCTGAAAAGATGATTGAGGTGTCCATGTACATTGTGTAAAGTCGTTTTCGTGAGTCGGGACTATTGGAACGTCGGCATATCTAGAAACCGCTGACCCCCGAAGCGATACGCAAAGCAAAAATCGCATGGGCAAAAGAGCCCATTCATTCGACCCCCTAACAATAGAAGTAGGTTGTATTCTCAGACGAAATCAAGTTTCTGATGATCGGTACGGGGTGAATAACTCATGTTAGTCGACCGGTTGGCACTAGATTTGATTTGAAGTGCTAGCTGGCCTCCGTGAAGCATGAATGGGGATAGTTGATGTTGTGGGGTTGTTTCTCTGTAGATGGGGTTGCCCACCTGGTCCATATGAATGGAATTATGAGTAAGGAGGACAAGATCAATATCCTAGAGACCCATTTCATTCCCTCAGACATCTTTTCAGATAAATTTAGAAGCTTTAGGCACCCCAATTTGGTGAAATTCCGCCAGTTCCTGATTGATGTCCCTTGCATTGAGCCTCGGGATCTCCTTCGAGATGCAAGTAATCAGACGATTAGATATCGCGGACGTCTTGTGAGATCGTTCATAAGTTTTCTTCATTGTTTTAGCATCGCTTGGAGTTGTGCTGACCTTGTAAATAGTCGAAACTGATGTGAGAGGGTGACTGCGGACAGTTCCATCTGACGTCCACGACGAATGGATTCTAACTCGGATATCGCTAGATTCTTGCTCCCAAGAGGCCTTTTCATTGTTTTGAAACGATTTAACACACATTGGTAGCGAAATGTGTGAGAAAATTATGAGGAAATCGAAGAAAACGAAAATCTCACTTTTGTGACTTTTGATAAATTCGAAATAAATTTCACCGTAAGAGTTCACCCGGGTTAGTTGGTTGTGTAAAACACGTGAAAACACTCTCAAAATAATCCCTGAAAAGCTGGACATGAACGGTTGAGTTTGAAAAAAGTTATGTCGAAAAAAGCAAAAGTGGATATACTTTTGCACGGTACTGTAGCTATTCGATCTATTTTCAGTCAATCAATCAAAACATCAAAAGACTTAAATGTATTAATATAATTAATGTGTGATTATTCAAGATTGGCAGGACGAACAATCAGCTATACCATCTCTGCTGTACCAGCTCCTCGCCAACTGTCTCCATCCTCAGAGGTACGGTAACTTAAATATCCACTACATCGATCGATAATAACTTCATGCTCGTCTTTCTAATAATATAAATGATGTTTTGTTATTTACTAAATAATCGATGGAACATATAGCAATAAATATGATTATAATGATATGCTGTACTAATTTTTGTTTTTATTATTTTTTCAATCATATAATTATTGGCACATTCTCTTTGTCTTATTACTATCGTAGCGTCAAAAAAAAACAAAAATTGTAGAATCGACGAGAGTGTGGTCTCACAGAAGTGGGAGCGTGTCTGTGATCGCATGACTTACATGGGCAATGTGGATATAGATGAGTAACGATCGTGCTTCCAGATGGGATACGGTAGGATGTGTTCAGTACTACTACTAATAATTATACTGACTATTATTTATATTTAAAAAAAAATATTTGTACCTATAAGTGAATGCATTAGGAAATGGAAAAAAAGATGCGATTTTACCATGAAACTAATGGTAGATTGTGAGTGAGAGAGAGAGAGTCAATCGCTGTGAAAATGTCATTGTTGCTCCCTTCAATATTCTTCAAACTTTTCAAATATTTTGCAAAATAAATAAATAATATTTTTCGCTTTTCCAAGTTCCTGTCTAAAAGTAGATTCGCATACAAGTTCACCAATCTGTGCAAGGTGAGGGTACTACTGTACCCTAGGGTCAGATTTCCCTGAAAACGAATAGAGTGCATTTAATTATAAAGTTATTCTATCAGACCGAGTCTTTCGACAATTATGAGGGCCTTCACGCATGTTGCTCCTATTGATTGATCAACAACGATGTAAACTCGACAAGGTAATACAGTGAATTATTGATTGACCGATACCGAATAAAGATGTTTATGTGTTGTTGTGATTTCGATCTTTGATCTTCTCTCAATACTGTATCGTATTATGATACTGTAATTGTGATGAAGACGAATAGAATGGATTTATTTATATAGATATTCTTTCAGACCGAGTCTTTCGAGATGTATGATGGTCTTCACGCATCATATTGATTGGTCAACAACTATGTATACTCGACAAGGTAATACAGTGAATTATTGATTGACCGATACCGAATAAAGATGTTTATGTGTTGTTGTGGTTTTAATCTTTCATCTTCTCTCAGTACTGTATCGTATTATGATACTGTATTTGTGATGAAGACGAATAGAATGGAGTTCTTTATATAGATATTCTTTCAGACCGAGTCTTTCGAGATGTATGATGGTCTTCACGCATCATATTGATTGGTCAACAACTATGTATACTCGACAAGGTAATACAGTGAATTATTGATTGACCGATACCGAATAAAGATGTTTATGTGTTGTTGTGATTTCGATCTTTGATCTTCTCTCAATACTGTATCGTATTATGATACTGTAATTGTGATGAAGACGAATAGAATGGATTTATTTATATAGATATTCTTTCAGACCGAGTCTTTCGAGATGTATGATGGTCAACACGCATCATATTGATTGGTCAACAACTATGCAAACTCGACAAGGTAATACAGTGAATTATTCATTGACCGATACCGTATAAAGATGTTTATGTGTTGTTGTGGTTTTAATCTTTCATCTTCTCTCAGTACTGTATCGTATTATGATACTGTATTTGTGATGAAGACGAAAAGAATGGATTCAATTATATAGATATTCTTTCAGACCGAGTCTTTCGAGATGTATGATGGTCTTCACGCATCATATTGATTGGTCAACAACTATGTAAACTCGACAAGGTAATACAGTGAATTATTGATTGACCGATACCGAATAAAGATGTTTATGTGTTGTTGTGATTTCGATCTTTGATCTTCTCTCAATACTGTATCGTATTATGATACTGTATTTGTGATGAAGACGAATAGAATGGATTTAATTATATAGATATTGTTTCAGACCGAGTCTTTCGAGATTTATGATGGTCTTCACGTATGTTGCTCATATTGAGTGGTCTTCAGCGCTGTAAACGCGACAAGGTAATACAGTGAATTATTGATTGACCGATACCGAATAAAGATGTTTATGTGTTGTTGTGGTTTTAATCTTTCATCTTCTCTCAGTACTGTATCGTATTATGATACTGTATTTGTGATGAAGACGAAAAGAATGGATTCAATTATATAGATATTGTTTCAGACCGAGTCTTTCGAGATGTATGAGAGCCTTCATGCATCATATTGATTGGTCAACAACTATGTAAACTCGACAAGGTAATACAGTGAATTATTGATTGACCGATACCGAATAAAGATGTTTATGTGTTGTTGTGGTTTTAATCTTACATCTTCTCTCAGTACTGTATCGTATTATGATACTGTATTTGTGATGAAGACGAAAAGAATGGATTCAATTATATAGATATTGTTTCAGACCGAGTCTTTCGAGATGTATGATGGTCTTCACGCATCATATTGATTGGTCAACAACTATGTAAACTCGACAAGGTAATACAGTGAATTATTGATTGACCGATACCGAATAAAGATGTTTATGTGTTGTTGTGATTTTAATCTTTCATCTTCTCTCTGTACTGTATCGTATTATGATACAGTATTTGTGATGAAGACGAATAGAATGGATTTAATTATATAGATATTGTTTCAGACCGAGTCTTTCGAGATTTATGATGGTCTTCACGTATGTTGCTCATATTGAGTGGTCTTCAGCGCTGTAAACGCGACAAGGTAATACAGTGAATTATTGATTGACCGATACCGAATAAAGATGTTTATGTGTTGTTGTGATTTTAATCTTTCATCTTCTCTCAGTACTGTATCGTATTATGATACTGTATTTGTGATGAAGACGAATAGAATGGATTTATTTATATAGATATTCTTTCAGACCGAGTCTTTCGAGATGTAGGATGGTCTTCACGCATCATATTGATTGGTCAACAACTATGTATACTCGACAAGGTAATACAGTGAATTATTGATTGACCGATACCGTATAAAGATGTTTATGTGTTGTTGTGGTTTTAATCTTTTTTTAATCTTTCATCTATTTATTTACCCGTCTCTTGTATTATCGGTGTTTCCACACAGGTATCTTCCCCCATTATCTTGATAGATTAACCTTATTCAATCTCTCTACCCTCTATCATAGACGAACAGTGATCGATATTATTTATGCTTTAAAGATTCTTCGTTGTGAAGTAGATCTTACATCTAGCCATTTCTTTGTTTTTAAACCTACATTTGGTCGATTATCTTGTTTTGCATTTCATATTCCTGTAACTAGACGTGAAAACCTCCGTTCTTCTTTTTCTGTTAGGTGTGCCCGTTTATTGACCAAATTACATTGTGCTACTGGTTCTCCCACCCTGTTACATAGCACCCCAATCATTAAAGCTAAATTAATTTCTTGCACTGACCTTATTGCTAAATTAGGAATTACCATCACACCACTTTAGTGCACTTCTTCATAGTAGACTCGATTCAATCCGATATATATTGAATCAATGCGGACTCCTCCCCCGCCAGGTCTTGCCAACCTACCTTAGATCATGTTGATCTTTGATCTTATTAGTCTACATATGAAGACCCGCACTCCCCTCCCACTTCTCCCTCCACAATTCCTACCACCCACTTTCCCGATTCTCCTATTCACTTATTTATTATTCGTTTCAAATGTTGTCACATCTTTATTGGATGTATGATAAATAAATCTTCTCTCAGTACTGTATCGTATTATGATACTGTATTTGTGATGAAGACGAATAGAATGGATTTAATTATATAGATATTGTTTCAGACCGAGTCTTTCGAGATGTATGAGGACCTTCACGCATGTTTCTCATATTGATTGATCTACAACGATGTAAAGTGGACAAGGTAATACTGTGAATTATTGATTGACCGATCCCGAATAAAGATGTTTATGTGTTGTTGTGATTTCGATCTTTGATCTTCTCTCAGTACTGTATCGTATTATGATACTGTATTTGTGATGAAGACGAATAGAATGGATTTATTTATATAGATATTCTTTCAGACCGAGTCTTTCGAGATGTATGAGAGCCTTCATGCATCATATTGATTGGTCAACAACGATGTAAACTCGACAAGGTAATACAGTGAATTATTGATTGACCGATATCGAATAAACATGTTTGTGTGTTGTTGTGATTTCGATCTTTGATCTTCTCTCAGTACTGTATCGTATTATGATACTGTATTTGTGATGAAGACGAATAGAATGGATTTATTTATATAGATATTCTTTCAGACCGAGTCTTTCGAGATGTATGATGGTCTTCACGCATCATATTGATTGGTCAACAACTATGTAAACTCGACAAGGTAATACAGTGAATTATTGATTGACCGATACCGAATAAAGATGTTTATGTGTTGTTGTGATTTCGATCTTTGATCTTCTCTCAATACTGTATCGTATTATGATACTGTATTTGTGATGAAGACGAAAAGAATGGATTTATTTATATAGATATTCTTTCAGACCGAGTCTTTCGAGATGTATGATGGTCTTCACGCATCATATTGATTGGTCAACAACTATGTAAACTCGACAAGGTAATACAGTGAATTATTGATTGACCGATACCGAATAAAGATGTTTATGTGTTGTTGTGATTTCGATCTTTGATCTTCTCTCAATACTGTATCGTATTATGATACTGTATTTGTGATGAAGACGAATAGAATGGATTTAATTATATAGATATTGTTTCAGACCGAGTCTTTCGAGATTTATGATGGTCTTCACGTATGTTGCTCATATTGAGTGGTCTTCAGCGCTGTAAACGCGACAAGGTAATACAGTGAATTATTGATTGACCGATACCGAATAAAGATGTTTATGTGTTGTTGTGGTTTTAATCTTTCATCTTCTCTCAGTACTGTATCGTATTATGATACTGTATTTGTGATGAAGACGAAAAGAATGGATTCAATTATATAGATATTGTTTCAGACCGAGTCTTTCGAGATGTATGAGAGCCTTCATGCATCATATTGATTGGTCAACAACTATGTAAACTCGACAAGGTAATACAGTGAATTATTGATTGACCGATACCGAATAAAGATGTTTATGTGTTGTTGTGGTTTTAATCTTACATCTTCTCTCAGTACTGTATCGTATTATGATACTGTATTTGTGATGAAGACGAAAAGAATGGATTCAATTATATAGATATTGTTTCAGACCGAGTCTTTCGAGATGTATGATGGTCTTCACGCATCATATTGATTGGTCAACAACTATGTAAACTCGACAAGGTAATACAGTGAATTATTGATTGACCGATACCGAATAAAGATGTTTATGTGTTGTTGTGATTTTAATCTTTCATCTTCTCTCTGTACTGTATCGTATTATGATACAGTATTTGTGATGAAGACGAATAGAATGGATTTAATTATATAGATATTGTTTCAGACCGAGTCTTTCGAGATTTATGATGGTCTTCACGTATGTTGCTCATATTGAGTGGTCTTCAGCGCTGTAAACGCGACAAGGTAATACAGTGAATTATTGATTGACCGATACCGAATAAAGATGTTTATGTGTTGTTGTGATTTTAATCTTTCATCTTCTCTCAGTACTGTATCGTATTATGATACTGTATTTGTGATGAAGACGAATAGAATGGATTTATTTATATAGATATTCTTTCAGACCGAGTCTTTCGAGATGTAGGATGGTCTTCACGCATCATATTGATTGGTCAACAACTATGTATACTCGACAAGGTAATACAGTGAATTATTGATTGACCGATACCGTATAAAGATGTTTATGTGTTGTTGTGGTTTTAATCTTTTTTTAATCTTTCATCTATTTATTTACCCGTCTCTTGTATTATCGGTGTTTCCACACAGGTATCTTCCCCCATTATCTTGATAGATTAACCTTATTCAATCTCTCTACCCTCTATCATAGACGAACAGTGATCGATATTATTTATGCTTTAAAGATTCTTCGTTGTGAAGTAGATCTTACATCTAGCCATTTCTTTGTTTTTAAACCTACATTTGGTCGATTATCTTGTTTTGCATTTCATATTCCTGTAACTAGACGTGAAAACCTCCGTTCTTCTTTTTCTGTTAGGTGTGCCCGTTTATTGACCAAATTACATTGTGCTACTGGTTCTCCCACCCTGTTACATAGCACCCCAATCATTAAAGCTAAATTAATTTCTTGCACTGACCTTATTGCTAAATTAGGAATTACCATCACACCACTTTAGTGCACTTCTTCATAGTAGACTCGATTCAATCCGATATATATTGAATCAATGCGGACTCCTCCCCCGCCAGGTCTTGCCAACCTACCTTAGATCATGTTGATCTTTGATCTTATTAGTCTACATATGAAGACCCGCACTCCCCTCCCACTTCTCCCTCCACAATTCCTACCACCCACTTTCCCGATTCTCCTATTCACTTATTTATTATTCGTTTCAAATGTTGTCACATCTTTATTGGATGTATGATAAATAAATCTTCTCTCAGTACTGTATCGTATTATGATACTGTATTTGTGATGAAGACGAATAGAATGGATTTAATTATATAGATATTGTTTCAGACCGAGTCTTTCGAGATGTATGAGGACCTTCACGCATGTTTCTCATATTGATTGATCTACAACGATGTAAAGTGGACAAGGTAATACTGTGAATTATTGATTGACCGATCCCGAATAAAGATGTTTATGTGTTGTTGTGATTTCGATCTTTGATCTTCTCTCAGTACTGTATCGTATTATGATACTGTATTTGTGATGAAGACGAATAGAATGGATTTATTTATATAGATATTCTTTCAGACCGAGTCTTTCGAGATGTATGAGAGCCTTCATGCATCATATTGATTGGTCAACAACGATGTAAACTCGACAAGGTAATACAGTGAATTATTGATTGACCGATATCGAATAAACATGTTTGTGTGTTGTTGTGATTTCGATCTTTGATCTTCTCTCAGTACTGTATCGTATTATGATACTGTATTTGTGATGAAGACGAATAGAATGGATTTATTTATATAGATATTCTTTCAGACCGAGTCTTTCGAGATGTATGATGGTCTTCACGCATCATATTGATTGGTCAACAACTATGTAAACTCGACAAGGTAATACAGTGAATTATTGATTGACCGATACCGAATAAAGATGTTTATGTGTTGTTGTGATTTCGATCTTTGATCTTCTCTCAATACTGTATCGTATTATGATACTGTAATTGTGATGAAGACGAATAGAATGGATTTATTTATATAGATATTCTTTCAGACCGAGTCTTTCGAGATGTATGATGGTCTTCACGCATCATATTGATTGGTCAACAACTATGTAAACTCGACAAGGTAATACAGTGAATTATTGATTGACCGATACCGAATAAAGATGTTTATGTGTTGTTGTGATTTCGATCTTTGATCTTCTCTCAATACTGTATCGTATTATGATACTGTAATTGTGATGAAGACGAATAGAATGGATTTATTTATATAGATATTCTTTCAGACCGAGTCTTTCGAGATGGATGATGGTCTTCACGCATCATATTGATTGGTCAACAACTATGTAAACTCGACAAGGTAATACAGTGAATTATTGATTGACCGATACCGAATAAAGATGTTTATGTGTTGTTGTGATTTCGATCTTTGATCTTCTCTCAATACTGTATCGTATTATGATACTGTAATTGTGATGAAGACGAATAGAATGGATTTATTTATATAGATATTCTTTCAGACCGAGTCTTTCGAGATGTATGATGGTCAACACGCATCATATTGATTGGTCAACAACTATGTAAACTCGACAAGGTAATACAGTGAATTATTCATTGACCGATACCGTATAAAGATGTTTATGTGTTGTTGTGGTTTTAATCTTTCATCTTCTCTCAGTACTGTATCGTATTATGATACTGTATTTGTGATGAAGACGAAAAGAATGGATTCAATTATATAGATATTCTTTCAGACCGAGTCTTTCGAGATGTATGATGGTCTTCACGCATCATATTGATTGGTCAACAACTATGTAAACTCGACAAGGTAATACAGTGAATTATTCATTGACCGATACCGTATAAAGATGTTTATGTGTTGTTGTGGTTTTAATCTTTCATCTTCTCTCAGTACTGTATCGTATTATGATACAGTATTTGTGATGAAGACGAATAGAATGGATTTAATTATATAGATATTGTTTCAGACCGAGTCTTTCGAAATTTATGATGGTCTTCACGTATGTTGCTCATATTGAGTGGTCTTCAGCGCTGTAAACGCGACAAGGTAATACAGTGAATTATTGATTGACCGATACCGAATAAAGATGTTTATGTGTTGTTGTGATTTTAATCTTTCATCTTCTCTCAGTACTGTATCGTATTATGATACTGTATTTGTGATGAAGACGAATAGAATGGATTTATTTATATAGATATTCTTTCAGACCGAGTCTTTCGAGATGTAGGATGGTCTTCACGCATCATATTGATTGGTCAACAACTATGTATACTCGACAAGGTAATACAGTGAATTATTGATTGACCGATACCGTATAAAGATGTTTATGTGTTGTTGTGGTTTTAATCTTTTTTTAATCTTTCATCTATTTATTTACCCGTCTCTTGTATTATCGGTGTTTCCACACAGGTATCTTCCCCCATTATCTTGATAGATTAACCTTATTCAATCTCTCTACCCTCTATCATAGACGAACAGTGATCGATATTATTTATGCTTTAAAGATTCTTCGTTGTGAAGTAGATCTTACATCTAGCCATTTCTTTGTTTTTAAACCTACATTTGGTCGATTATCTTGTTTTGCATTTCATATTCCTGTAACTAGACGTAAAAACCTCCGTTCTTCTTTTTCTGTTAGGTGTGCCCGTTTATTGACCAAATTACATTGTGCTACTGGTTCTCCCACCCTGTTACATAGCACCCCAATCATTAAAGCTAAATTAATTTCTTGCACTGACCTTATTGCTAAATTAGGAATTACCATCACACCACTTTAGTGCACTTCTTCATAGTAGACTCGATTCAATCCGATATATATTGAATCAATGCGGACTCCTCCCCCGCCAGGTCTTGCCAACCTACCTTAGATCATGTTGATCTTTGATCTTATTAGTCTACATATGAAGACCCGCACTCCCCTCCCACTTCTCCCTCCACAATTCCTACCACCCACTTTCCCGATTCTCCTATTCACTTATTTATTATTCGTTTCAAATGTTGTCACATCTTTATTGGATGTATGATAAATAAATCTTCTCTCAGTACTGTATCGTATTATGATACTGTATTTGTGATGAAGACGAATAGAATGGATTTAATTATATAGATATTGTTTCAGACCGAGTCTTTCGAGATGTATGAGGACCTTCACGCATGTTTCTCATATTGATTGATCTACAACGATGTAAAGTGGACAAGGTAATACTGTGAATTATTGATTGACCGATCCCGAATAAAGATGTTTATGTGTTGTTGTGATTTCGATCTTTGATCTTCTCTCAGTACTGTATCGTATTATGATACTGTATTTGTGATGAAGACGAATAGAATGGATTTATTTATATAGATATTCTTTCAGACCGAGTCTTTCGAGATGTATGAGAGCCTTCATGCATCATATTGATTGGTCAACAACGATGTAAACTCGACAAGGTAATACAGTGAATTATTGATTGACCGATATCGAATAAACATGTTTGTGTGTTGTTGTGATTTCGATCTTTGATCTTCTCTCAGTACTGTATCGTATTATGATACTGTATTTGTGATGAAGACGAATAGAATGGATTTATTTATATAGATATTCTTTCAGACCGAGTCTTTCGAGATGTATGATGGTCTTCACGCATCATATTGATTGGTCAACAACTATGTAAACTCGACAAGGTAATACAGTGAATTATTGATTGACCGATACCGAATAAAGATGTTTATGTGTTGTTGTGATTTCGATCTTTGATCTTCTCTCAATACTGTATCGTATTATGATACTGTAATTGTGATGAAGACGAATAGAATGGATTTATTTATATAGATATTCTTTCAGACCGAGTCTTTCGAGATGTATGATGGTCTTCACGCATCATATTGATTGGTCAACAACTATGTAAACTCGACAAGGTAATACAGTGAATTATTGATTGACCGATACCGAATAAAGATGTTTATGTGTTGTTGTGATTTCGATCTTTGATCTTCTCTCAATACTGTATCGTATTATGATACTGTAATTGTGATGAAGACGAATAGAATGGATTTATTTATATAGATATTCTTTCAGACCGAGTCTTTCGAGATGGATGATGGTCTTCACGCATCATATTGATTGGTCAACAACTATGTAAACTCGACAAGGTAATACAGTGAATTATTGATTGACCGATACCGAATAAAGATGTTTATGTGTTGTTGTGATTTCGATCTTTGATCTTCTCTCAATACTGTATCGTATTATGATACTGTAATTGTGATGAAGACGAATAGAATGGATTTATTTATATAGATATTCTTTCAGACCGAGTCTTTCGAGATGTATGATGGTCAACACGCATCATATTGATTGGTCAACAACTATGTAAACTCGACAAGGTAATACAGTGAATTATTCATTGACCGATACCGTATAAAGATGTTTATGTGTTGTTGTGGTTTTAATCTTTCATCTTCTCTCAGTACTGTATCGTATTATGATACTGTATTTGTGATGAAGACGAAAAGAATGGATTCAATTATATAGATATTCTTTCAGACCGAGTCTTTCGAGATGTATGATGGTCTTCACGCATCATATTGATTGGTCAACAACTATGTAAACTCGACAAGGTAATACAGTGAATTATTCATTGACCGATACCGTATAAAGATGTTTATGTGTTGTTGTGGTTTTAATCTTTCATCTTCTCTCAGTACTGTATCGTATTATGATACTGTATTTGTGATGAAGACGAAAAGAATGGATTCAATTATATAGATATTGTTTCAGACCGAGTCTTTCGAGATGTATGATGGTCTTCACGCATCATATTGATTGGTCAACAACTATGTAAACTCGACAAGGTAATACAGTGAATTATTGATTGACCGATACCGAATAAAGATGTTTATGTGTTGTTGTGATTTTAATCTTTCATCTTCTCTCTGTACTGTATCGTATTATGATACTGTATTTGTGATGAAGACGAAAAGAATGGATTCAATTATATAGATATTGTTTCAGACCAAGTCTTTCGAGATGTATGATGGTCTTCACGCATCATATTGATTGGTCAACAACTATGTAAACTCGACAAGGTAATACAGTGAATTATTGATTGACCGATACCGAATAAAGATGTTTATGTGTTGTTGTGATTTCGATCTTTGATCTTCTCTCAATACTTTATCGTATTATGATACTGTATTTGTGATGAAGACGAATAGAATGGATTTAATTATATAGATATTGTTTCAGACCGAGTCTTTCGAGATTTATGATGGTCTTCTCGTATGTTGCTCATATTGAGTGGTCTTCAGCGCTGTAAACGCGACAAGGTAATACAGTGAATTATTGATTGACCGATACCGAATAAAGATGTTTATGTGTTGTTGTGGTTTTAATCTTTCATCTTCTCTCAGTACTGTATCGTATTATGATACTGTATTTGTGATGAAGACGAAAAGAATGGATTCAATTATATAGATATTGTTTCAGACCGAGTCTTTCGAGATGTATGATGGTCTTCACGCATCATATTGATTGGTCAACAACTATGTAAACTCGACAAGGTAATACAGTGAATTATTGATTGACCGATACCGAATAAAGATGTTTATGTGTTGTTGTGGTTTTAATCTTTCATCTTCTCTCAGTACTGTATCGTATTATGATACTGTATTTGTGATGAAGACGAAAAGAATGGATTCAATTATATAGATATTGTTTCAGACCGAGTCTTTCGAGATGTATGAGAGCCTTCATGCATCATATTGATTGGTCAACAGCTATGTAAACTCGACAAGGTAATACAGTGAATTATTGATTGACCGATACCGAATAAAGATGTTTATGTGTTGTTGTGGTTTTAATCTTTCATCTTCTCTCAGTACTGTATCGTATTATGATACTGTATTTGTGATGAAGACGAAAAGAATGGATTCAATTATATAGATATTGTTTCAGACCGAGTCTTTCGAGATGTATGATGGTCTTCACGCATCATATTGATTGGTCAACAACTATGTAAACTCGACAAGGTAATACAGTGAATTATTGATTGACCGATACCGAATAAAGATGTTTATGTGTTGTTGTGGTTTTAATCTTTCATCTTCTCTCAGTACTGTATCGTATTATGATACTGTATTTGTGATGAAGACGAAAAGAATGGATTCAATTATATAGATATTGTTTCAGACCGAGTCTTTCGAGATGTATGATGGTCTTCACGCATCATATTGATTGGTCAACAACTATGTAAACTCGACAAGGTAATACAGTGAATTATTGATTGACCGATACCGAATAAAGATGTTTATGTGTTGTTGTGATTTTAATCTTTCATCTTCTCTCTGTACTGTATCGTATTATGATACAGTATTTGTGATGAAGACGAATAGAATGGATTTAATTATATAGATATTGTTTCAGACCGAGTCTTTCGAGATTTATGATGGTCTTCACGTATGTTGCTCATATTGAGTGGTCTTCAGCGCTGTAAACTCGACAAGGTAATACAGTGAATTATTGATTGACCGATACCGAATAAAGATGTTTATGTGTTGTTGTGGTTTTAATCTTTCATCTTCTCTCAGTACTGTATCGTATTATGATACTGTATTTGTGATGAAGACGAAAAGAATGGATTCAATTATATAGATATTGTTTCAGACCGAGTCTTTCGAGATGTATGATGGTCTTCACGCATCATATTGATTGGTCAACAACTATGTAAACTCGACAAGGTAATACAGTGAATTATTGATTGACCGATACCGAATAAAGATGTTTATGTGTTGTTGTGGTTTTAATCTTTCATCTTCTCTCAGTACTGTATCGTATTATGATACTGTATTTGTGATGAAGACGAAAAGAATGGATTCAATTATATAGATATTGTTTCAGACCGAGTCTTTCGAGATGTATGAGAGCCTTCATGCATCATATTGATTGGTCAACAGCTATGTAAACTCGACAAGGTAATACAGTGAATTATTGATTGACCGATACCGAATAAAGATGTTTATGTGTTGTTGTGGTTTTAATCTTTCATCTTCTCTCAGTACTGTATCGTATTATGATACTGTATTTGTGATGAAGACGAAAAGAATGGATTCAATTATATAGATATTGTTTCAGACCGAGTCTTTCGAGATGTATGATGGTCTTCACGCATCATATTGATTGGTCAACAACTATGTAAACTCGACAAGGTAATACAGTGAATTATTGATTGACCGATACCGAATAAAGATGTTTATGTGTTGTTGTGGTTTTAATCTTTCATCTTCTCTCAGTACTGTATCGTATTATGATACTGTATTTGTGATGAAGACGAAAAGAATGGATTCAATTATATAGATATTGTTTCAGACCGAGTCTTTCGAGATTTATGATGGTCTTCTCGTATGTTGCTCATATTGAGTGGTCTTCAGCGCTGTAAACGCGACAAGGTAATACAGTGAATTATTGATTGACCGATACCGAATAAAGATGTTTATGTGTTGTTGTGGTTTTAATCTTTCATCTTCTCTCAGTACTGTATCGTATTATGATACTGTATTTGTGATGAAGACGAAAAGAATGGATTCAATTATATAGATATTGTTTCAGACCGAGTCTTTCGAGATGTATGATGGTCTT
Organism: Parapristionchus giblindavisi; assembly: GCA_943737045.1. Lineage (NCBI taxonomy): Eukaryota > Metazoa > Nematoda > Chromadorea > Rhabditida > Diplogasteridae > Parapristionchus > Parapristionchus giblindavisi. The sequence continues at coordinate 1,419,273 of CALSFV010000215.1, forward strand.
CACGCATCATATTGATTGGTCAACAACTATGTAAACTCGACAAGGTAATACAGTGAATTATTGATTGACCGATACCGAATAAAGATGTTTATGTGTTGTTGTGGTTTTAATCTTTCATCTTCTCTCAGTACTGTATCGTATTATGATACTGTATTTGTGATGAAGACGAAAAGAATGGATTCAATTATATAGATATTGTTTCAGACCGAGTCTTTCGAGATGTATGAGAGCCTTCATGCATCATATTGATTGGTCAACAGCTATGTAAACTCGACAAGGTAATACAGTGAATTATTGATTGACCGATACCGAATAAAGATGTTTATGTGTTGTTGTGGTTTTAATCTTTCATCTTCTCTCAGTACTGTATCGTATTATGATACTGTATTTGTGATGAAGACGAAAAGAATGGATTCAATTATATAGATATTGTTTCAGACCGAGTCTTTCGAGATGTATGATGGTCTTCACGCATCATATTGATTGGTCAACAACTATGTAAACTCGACAAGGTAATACAGTGAATTATTGATTGACCGATACCGAATAAAGATGTTTATGTGTTGTTGTGGTTTTAATCTTTCATCTTCTCTCAGTACTGTATCGTATTATGATACTGTATTTGTGATGAAGACGAAAAGAATGGATTCAATTATATAGATATTGTTTCAGACCGAGTCTTTCGAGATGTATGATGGTCTTCACGCATCATATTGATTGGTCAACAACTATGTAAACTCGACAAGGTAATACAGTGAATTATTGATTGACCGATACCGAATAAAGATGTTTATGTGTTGTTGTGATTTTAATCTTTCATCTTCTCTCTGTACTGTATCGTATTATGATACAGTATTTGTGATGAAGACGAATAGAATGGATTTAATTATATAGATATTGTTTCAGACCGAGTCTTTCGAGATTTATGATGGTCTTCACGTATGTTGCTCATATTGAGTGGTCTTCAGCGCTGTAAACTCGACAAGGTAATACAGTGAATTATTGATTGACCGATACCGAATAAAGATGTTTATGTGTTGTTGTGGTTTTAATCTTTCATCTTCTCTCAGTACTGTATCGTATTATGATACTGTATTTGTGATGAAGACGAAAAGAATGGATTCAATTATATAGATATTGTTTCAGACCGAGTCTTTCGAGATGTATGATGGTCTTCACGCATCATATTGATTGGTCAACAACTATGTAAACTCGACAAGGTAATACAGTGAATTATTGATTGACCGATACCGAATAAAGATGTTTATGTGTTGTTGTGGTTTTAATCTTTCATCTTCTCTCAGTACTGTATCGTATTATGATACTGTATTTGTGATGAAGACGAAAAGAATGGATTCAATTATATAGATATTGTTTCAGACCGAGTCTTTCGAGATGTATGAGAGCCTTCATGCATCATATTGATTGGTCAACAGCTATGTAAACTCGACAAGGTAATACAGTGAATTATTGATTGACCGATACCGAATAAAGATGTTTATGTGTTGTTGTGGTTTTAATCTTTCATCTTCTCTCAGTACTGTATCGTATTATGATACTGTATTTGTGATGAAGACGAAAAGAATGGATTCAATTATATAGATATTGTTTCAGACCGAGTCTTTCGAGATGTATGATGGTCTTCACGCATCATATTGATTGGTCAACAACTATGTAAACTCGACAAGGTAATACAGTGAATTATTGATTGACCGATACCGAATAAAGATGTTTATGTGTTGTTGTGGTTTTAATCTTTCATCTTCTCTCAGTACTGTATCGTATTATGATACTGTATTTGTGATGAAGACGAAAAGAATGGATTCAATTATATAGATATTGTTTCAGACCGAGTCTTTCGAGATGTATGAGAGCCTTCATGCATCATATTGATTGGTCAACAACTATGTAAACTCGACAAGGTAATACAGTGAATTATTGATTGACCGATACCGAATAAAGATGTTTATGTGTTGTTGTGGTTTTAATCTTTCATCTTCTCTCAGTACTGTATCGTATTATGATACTGTATTTGTGATGAAGACGAAAAGAATGGATTCAATTATATAGATATTGTTTCAGACCGAGTCTTTCGAGATGTATGATGGTCTTCACGCATCATATTGATTGGTCAACAACTATGTAAACTCGACAAGGTAATACAGTGAATTATTGATTGACCGATACCGAATAAAGATGTTTATGTGTTGTTGTGGTTTTAATCTTTCATCTTCTCTCAGTACTGTATCATATTATGATACTGTATTTGTGCAGAAGACGAATAGAATGGATTTAATTATATAGTTATTGTTTCAGACCGAGTCTTTCGAGATGTATGATGGTCTTCACGTATCATATTGATTGGTCAACAACTATGTAAACTCGACAAGGTAATACAGTGAATTATTGATTGACCGATACCGAATAAAGATGTTTATGTGTTGTTGTGATTTTAATCTTTCATCTTCTCTCAGTACTGTATCGTATTATGATACTGTATTTGTGATGAAGACGAATAGAATGGAGTTATTTATATAGATATTGTTTCAGACCGAGTCTTTCGAGATGTATGATGGTCTTCACGCATCATATTGATTGGTCAACAACTATGTAAACTCGACAAGGTAATACAGTGAATTATTGATTGACCGATACCGAATAAAGATGTTTATGTGTTGTTGTGGTTTTAATCTTTCATCTTCTCTCAGTACTGTATCGTATTATGATACTGTATTTGTGATGAAGACGAAAAGAATGGATTCAATTATATAGATATTGTTTCAGACCGAGTCTTTCGAGATGTATGAGAGCCTTCATGCATCATATTGATTGGTCAACAGCTATGTAAACTCGACAAGGTAATACAGTGAATTATTGATTGACCGATACCGAATAAAGATGTTTATGTGTTGTTGTGGTTTTAATCTTTCATCTTCTCTCAGTACTGTATCGTATTATGATACTGTATTTGTGATGAAGACGAAAAGAATGGATTCAATTATATAGATATTGTTTCAGACCGAGTCTTTCGAGATGTATGATGGTCTTCACGCATCATATTGATTGGTCAACAACTATGTAAACTCGACAAGGTAATACAGTGAATTATTGATTGACCGATACCGAATAAAGATGTTTATGTGTTGTTGTGGTTTTAATCTTTCATCTTCTCTCAGTACTGTATCGTATTATGATACTGTATTTGTGATGAAGACGAAAAGAATGGATTCAATTATATAGATATTGTTTCAGACCGAGTCTTTCGAGATGTATGAGAGCCTTCATGCATCATATTGATTGGTCAACAACTATGTAAACTCGACAAGGTAATACAGTGAATTATTGATTGACCGATACCGAATAAAGATGTTTATGTGTTGTTGTGGTTTTAATCTTTCATCTTCTCTCAGTACTGTATCGTATTATGATACTGTATTTGTGATGAAGACGAAAAGAATGGATTCAATTATATAGATATTGTTTCAGACCGAGTCTTTCGAGATGTATGATGGTCTTCACGCATCATATTGATTGGTCAACAACTATGTAAACTCGACAAGGTAATACAGTGAATTATTGATTGACCGATACCGAATAAAGATGTTTATGTGTTGTTGTGGTTTTAATCTTTCATCTTCTCTCAGTACTGTATCATATTATGATACTGTATTTGTGCAGAAGACGAATAGAATGGATTTAATTATATAGTTATTGTTTCAGACCGAGTCTTTCGAGATGTATGATGGTCTTCACGTATCATATTGATTGGTCAACAACTATGTAAACTCGACAAGGTAATACAGTGAATTATTGATTGACCGATACCGAATAAAGATGTTTATGTGTTGTTGTGATTTTAATCTTTCATCTTCTCTCAGTACTGTATCGTATTATGATACTGTATTTGTGATGAAGACGAATAGAATGGAGTTATTTATATAGATATTGTTTCAGACCGAGTCTTTCGAGATGTATGATGGTCTTCACGCATCATATTGATTGGTCAACAACTATGTAAACTCGACAAGGTAATACAGTGAATTATTGATTGACCGATACCGAATAAAGATGTTTATGTGTTGTTGTGATTTTAATCTTTCATCTTCTCTCAGTACTGTATCGTATTATGATTCTGTATTTGTGATGAAGACGAATAGAATGGAGTTATTTATATAGATATTGTTTCAGACCGAGTCTTTCGAGATGTATGATGGTCTTCACGCATCATATTGATTGGTCAACAACTATGTAAACTCGACAAGGTAATACAGTGAATTATTGATTGACCGATACCGAATAAAGATGTTTATGTGTTGTTGTGATTTTAATCTTTCATCTTCTCTCAGTACTGTATCGTATTATGATACTGTATTTGTGATGAAGACGAATAGAATGGAGTTATTTATATAGATATTGTTTCAGTCCGAGTCTTTCGACAATTATGAGAGCCTTCATGCATCATATTGATTGGTCAACAACGATGTAAACTCGACAAGGTAATACAGTGAATTATTGATTGACCGATACCGAATAAAGATGTTTATGTGTTGTTGTGATTTTAATCTTTCATCTTCTCTCAGTACTGTATCGTATTATGATACTGTATTTGTGATGAAGACGAATAGAATGGAGTTATTTATATAGATATTGTTTCAGACCGAGTCTTTCGAGATGTATGATGGTCTTCACGCATCATATTGATTGGTCAACAACTATGTAAACTCGACAAGGTAATACAGTGAATTATTGATTGACCGATACCGAATAAAGATGTTTATGTGTTGTTGTGATTTTAATCTTTCATCTTCTCTCAGTACTGTATCGTATTATGATTCTGTATTTGTGATGAAGACGAATAGAATGGAGTTATTTATATAGATATTGTTTCAGACCGAGTCTTTCGAGATGTATGATGGTCTTCACGCATCATATTGATTGGTCAACAACTATGTAAACTCGACAAGGTAATACAGTGAATTATTGATTGACCGATACCGAATAAAGATGTTTATGTGTTGTTGTGATTTTAATCTTTCATCTTCTCTCAGTACTGTATCGTATTATGATACTGTATTTGTGATGAAGACGAATAGAATGGAGTTATTTATATAGATATTGTTTCAGTCCGAGTCTTTCGACAATTATGAGAGCCTTCATGCATCATATTGATTGGTCAACAACGATGTAAACTCGACAAGGTAATACAGTGAATTATTGATTGACCGATACCGAATAAAGATGTTTATGTGTTGTTGTGATTTTAATCTTTCATCTTCTCTCAGTACTGTATCGTATTATGATACTGTATTTGTGATGAAGACGAATAGAATGGAGTTATTTATATAGATATTGTTTCAGTCCGAGTCTTTCGACAATTATGAGAGCCTTCATGCATCATATTGATTGGTCAACAACGATGTAAACTCGACAAGGTAATACAGTGAATTATTGATTGACCGATACCGAATAAAGATGTTTATGTGTTGTTGTGATTTTAATCTTTCATCTTCTCTCAGTACTGTATCGTATTATGATACTGTATTTGTGATGAAGACGAATAGAATGGAGTTATTTATATAGATATTGTTTCAGACCGAGTCTTTCGAGATGTATGATGGTCTTCACGCATCATATTGATTGGTCAACAACTATGTAAACTCGACAAGGTAATACAGTGAATTATTGATTGACCGATACCGAATAAAGATGTTTATGTGTTGTTGTGATTTTAATCTTTCATCTTCTCTCTGTACTGTATCGCATTATGATACTGTATTTGTGCAGAAGACGAATAGAATGGATTAAATTATATAGTTATTGTTTCAGACCGAGTCTTTCGAGATGTATGATGGTCTTCACGTATCATATTGATTGGTCAACAACTATGTAAACTCGACAAGGTAATACAGTGAATTATTGATTGACCGATACCGAATAAAGATGTTTATGTGTTGTTGTGATTTTAATCTTTCATCTTCTCTCAGTACTGTATCGTATTATGATACTGTATTTGTGATGAAGACGAATAGAATGGAGTTATTTATATAGATATTGTTTCAGACCGAGTCTTTCGACAATTATGAGAGCCTTCATGCATCATATTGATTGGTCAACAACGATGTAAACTCGACAAGGTAATACAGTGAATTATTGATTGACCGATACCGAATAAAGATGTTTATGTGTTGTTGTGATTTTAATCTTTCATCTTCTCTCAGTACTGTATCGTATTATGATACTGTATTTGTGATGAAGACGAATAGAATGGAGTTATTTATATAGATATTGTTTCAGACCGAGTCTTTCGAGATGTATGATGGTCTTCACGCATCATATTGATTGGTCAACAACTATGTAAACTCGACAAGGTAATACAGTGAATTATTGATTGACCGATACCGAATAAAGATGTTTATGTGTTGTTGTGATTTTAATCTTTCATCTTCTCTCTGTACTGTATCGTATTATGATACTGTATTTGTGCAGAAGACGAATAGAATGGATTTAATTATATAGTTATTGTTTCAGACCGAGTCTTTCGAGATGTATGATGGTCTTCACGTATCATATTGATTGGTCAACAACTATGTAAACTCGACAAGGTAATACAGTGAATTATTGATTGACCGATACCGAATAAAGATGTTTATGTGTTGTTGTGATTTTAATCTTTCATCTTCTCTCAGTACTGTATCGTATTATGATACTGTATTTGTGATGAAGACGAATAGAATGGAGTTATTTATATAGATATTGTTTCAGACCGAGTCTTTCGAGATGTATGATGGTCTTCACGCATCATATTGATTGGTCAACAACTATGTAAACTCGACAAGGTAATACAGTGAATTATTGATTGACCGATACCGAATAAAGATGTTTATGTGTTGTTGTGATTTTAATCTTTCATCTTCTCTCAGTACTGTATCGTATTATGATACTGTATTTGTGATGAAGACGAATAGAATGGAGTTATTTATATAGATATTGTTTCAGTCCGAGTCTTTCGACAATTATGAGAGCCTTCATGCATCATATTGATTGGTCAACATCGATGTAAACTCGACAAGGTAATACAGTGAATTATTGATTGACCGATACCGAATAAAGATGTTTACGTGTTGTTGTTGCTGGATCTTCTCTCAGTACTGTATCGTATAATGATGTTGTATTTGTGCAGAAGACGAATAGAATGGATTTAATTATATAGTTATTGTTTCAGACCGAGTCTTTTATATCAACAGTGAGCCAACTTATTATTGTGGATACCGTAATCCGAACTACCAAGATCTAGCTACCGTACCTCATATTTAGTATGGTTGCGAAGTTTCCCGGTGCTTGCATTTAGAGGTGAAGCATGGATTAAATACCGATCTCCGGTAACAATTGTTACAGTAATCCTGAATGTAGTGGCGTGATTACAGTTCGACATGAACTGAAGATTACATTATTCATGATATTTTCACAATTTCTTTTTTAAAGACCTGTCGGTACAATATGCTCTTGAACCCCACATACGCGCAAGTTTATGACACAGGACTACATGTACATCCTACTTCAAATATATCCTAAAATATGTAATGTATAATTTAGTTCAGAACGGAACATGTATTGCCCCCCTTTTATAGATGTGTAACATTTTAATCCAGATATATCGATTTTTGAGATGCAATCACCAATTTGTTTGTCGTTTCGTCTTATCAATGAAGCTTTGTGCATTTCCTAGCTATACATATGTCTCACAAACGCGAGATTTAGGTGTCCAAGTAGTTAAGAAAATACTTCAGCTGATGATCATATCAACAAGCAATGCGGTGTATTAATATTTAGCTGTTTTTCGACCGCTAGTGTAGATAACTCGCTTCTCAACAAAAAGTACGAGAAGTTTGAATTTGTTGACCTCGTCGACGTTGTTGGAAGTCATATTCTGTAATATTTAGGTATGGAATATTTGACAAGCACTGCTGACGCATTTGATCTGTCGATTCAACGAAACATCTGCCTTGGGAAAAAGCACATTTAAAGAAAGTAAAACTAAATCGAATATTAGTGAACAGTTTATGAACTTTGAAGACAGAATGACAACTCGCAGCATATTTGGACTTCAAATTACAAAATTTCGATGTCGACTTTTTCAAAGCTCAGTATTGGACAACTTTAAAGGATTCATAATCAGCATCGAACACTGAAACCAATAGACGACGTCTTACAAGTTTTCCATACTTTTCACAACTTTATTTGTGATACTGAAGAAATTTGTGATTTCAGTGCATTCGTGATATAGTAAACTTTCAATTTATTGGAACAACTTCGATGGTAGCGTATGTAACAGATGAAATCACTCTATGTTCATTTGTTCTTTCGAAACATCTGTTTACTTCAAATTATGCCCGCATTTTCATGTTCATTCAAGCTCGCTGATGGTGTACTCAACTTTCGATCGTAGGTTTTTTTTATGATTTGAAAATTCAATCATATCATCATTTATATCTTTCGTTCACATTTTAAAAAGAGTTTTCAATCAATTGAGAATTGTCCCGATATAACAATCATAATTCAGTAGCCTGACCGATACTAAGTATAAGCTGAAAATGAAAAAAATGTTTTGAAATTGCAGCAACCCATTCCAAAACTACTGCAGTTTCTCTTGGATTAGCCCGATTTCCACCCTCCGAAGAGTATCCTCTTCTACTTCTCATTGATATATTTGTGGCCATTCCGGCTCTACTCGGAAATATCATGATGATTGGTATTATTGTTATAGGAAGGAAACGACTATTCGAAGCAAGTGTACAATCTTTAAAAAAAATAAATATAAAATTGACATGAAAGTAATAATATCTATTTCATTATGTTTATAAAACAATGCAGTGGCCGTATGCAATACTATGCATGAACAACGGGAAAACCGTTTTCCGGGAAATGTGACGTCATTAGCGCAGGCGGAAGCGTTTTCCAAAAATCCTCCGCCTACACTAATGACGTCACATTTTCCCGGAAAACGATTTTCCGTTGTTCATGCATACGGCCACAGCATAAAAATACGGAACTGTGAAAACTGCATTGTAATGCGAAAGTCGACAATTTATTTTTGGCGAAGGCTACATCAATAATAAATTTTATTTTTTAAACTATTTTTAAAATGAATAAATTTCAGTCTCAATTCTATGTATTTCTATCTAATCTTCTCATATTCACTACAATGAAGGCTCTAGTACATTTCTGCTTTGTTATACCATATCATTTCAAGCAATTCACGAAGACAACTGTTGTGGTGATTAACTATAATCTTTAATCTTTATTTTATCGTGATAATTTTTAAACAAAAACAATAATAATGAACATCATTTTTGGACTGTGAAAAATTCTTGCATTTGTTCATGAAATCTTCTTATAAAAAATATACACTGACGGCAAACTCTCTCATATTTGAGCCATAGGTTATCTAACGTGCGACAGTTAGAGACACGTTGTCTCAAATGTGAGATAACTTAGTTAGCTTACTGCAGTCCCCATTACAATCTCGAGTGAGAGAGTATTATATAACGTGTCTTTTTGAGAGAGTTTGGAGTAAGCTAACCTTTCGCTATGGTTGTCCAGTAAGACAACCTTTCTCTAAGAGAATTTGCCGTGAGTGTAATGACCTGTATAATGATATATTAATTTAATCTAGAATACATAGAAGGTAGGCTTTAATATGAGGAAATCACATCACAAGTAGTAACCAGCTGAAAAGAATTCTATCTTGACGCACATCTGACTATGAAATATATCTTTGAAGAAGTTAATTATGTGATATTCCTTAAAGAAATGTCCATACCCAGTTACATTCGAATATGAATCGAAAGATTACAGAGTCTATTCACGGAAAAGTATGATTTCTTCATCTTCCATATTGGAGTACTGGCAGACTATGGAACTTTATTTTTCTCTTTCGCTATAGCCATATTCAGAATGCACACTTTCATTGTGAAAAGGGCTGAACCTCCAATTAATAAGTATGTTCAGTATACATATCATATCTTATAAGTAATTGATAGTAAAAAAATAATAAAATTAAACTAAAGCATCAAACTTTAATAAAAGAAATATTTAAAATTCTAGTATTTTCCTAAAATTTTATTTTTTTTTCATTTCTTGAGACTCACCTTTATCAACCCCATCATTTTTTTTTCATTTCAAAATTGATTATATTCTTATAAATACATTTATTAAATAATATTCAGAATCAAAACATTGATATATTGTGCGATCATTTGGTGTTTCGTCTTGTTCTTTCCCGTTATGTTATATATTGGAGGCTGCTCGCAAGTCTATGATTTCTCATATGTTAGTGTATCTTTCTTTCAAATATAAGTTTCAAAATTAAATAATCTAAGTTAATACACTCCATCAATCTAAATTCTATATTTTTTTCTCTGCGAATGAGAATTCGTAGAGAAAAATGCGTCTTGCTTTATGAGCGTACTGCTTTATGATTCTCTTTTCTTAATTTTTAAATCATAATTTCCAGAATCTCTATTACAATAGTTGCACAAACAAAGCTGGTCCATTTAATGAAATCTTCATGGCAATCGCTTCTTATTGCTCATATGTCGTAGCTTGTGCCGTTCTATTGCTATATGTTTTCCTGTTTATCTTCATATGGTGAGAAACATTCGAACCCAATAGGGATCAATCGATATCTCTCAGGAGGAGTCGAAAGTACAGTAAAGTGGATGATAATCGGAAGGGAACCAATCCACAACTGCGTCTGCTAAAACAATCAATAGTCATGTTCATTCTTTATGCGGTATGAGATTATTATTCATGAACAGAGCCACAGGAGAAAATTGTGTTGTTGAAGGAATTAAAGATATTCATCTGTACTATATTTTCATATAAAAATTACATATTAAAAAAATATTTTACATGTTCTTATGTGAATATTAAATGTTAATATTTTATGATTAAATATTATTTATTATATATTCTAGGCGTCTATATTCATCACTCTTCTACTACCATTGTTAGATACCTTTGCCTATCTAATATCGTACATAGAAACATTGATGAATCTATCAATATCTCTCATCTATCCAATATGCTTCCTCTCACTCTCAGGAGACTTGAAAACGTGCGCATTTTCAACGAAATATATGTATTGTTAATCATTTCAGAATTCTCTACTCGCTTTTGCCACGACAACCGACAACAAACATTACAAATGTTACTCGATCCAAATAATAAATTTAAAAAAATATTTTTCGACGTTACATCGTAGATAAAGAATATGTATATAAGAACAAATTATCATATTGTATAGGTGTCGAGCATTTCGAAAAATGTTCACCTATGTATTTTCATCCAATATGCTTTTGAAAATTCAATAATCAATCGAGTAACAGTGAATTTCTCACACTGAAAATGAGTCTTTTCATCTCGGACATTATTTCACTATTCTCTATATATTTCTTATTATCGATTGATGAAATAGATTACTGTACATAGAGTTCACACTTTAGGTGCATAATCGAATAATAAATAAATTGGATATACATTGGGAGAGGTGTTTTCATTCATTTCATTCGTACTCTTTACTCTCATTCCGAGCGGTAGTCTGCGATGGAAATGGAGGACAATAAACAAGAGCAACTCGAGACTCAGGTAAACGACTCCCGCTTTGCGTTTTATTGATTGGTTGGTTGGTTGATTGATTGACTTTAATTTATCCAATTTAATCCATTCCAGGAAGGACTGTGCGAAGATATGGCAAAAGTTACATTAGATGAGGAGTATGGAGTAGAGGAAGAAGTAAAGGAATCAGAGGAGGTCGTTGATTCAGTTAAGAAGCCAGTGAGATATTACACTGCTGAAGAGATCGATACGGACTCGGAATACGAAGGATGGGTGAGTACGATAACTTTTTTTAATGTATTTTGTTAAATACATTTTAATTTTTTTAAATAATTTAAATAAATTTAGTATTATAGGCGAAGGAACTAATGCTGAATGAGGACAGAGACGTTCCTCTTCTTGAATCTGATTCAGAATATGAAATAGATTATGAAGATACTCTCTCTCGTTCAGATAGACTTAAGGTGAACTTTAACTTCCCTCTACATCCATCAACAAAGGATTCATCTGATGACGACGAGGAAGCTCCGGTTGAGCCTCCAGTCAAACCCCGAGTTGTAGCCCCTGCTCGTCCACCTTTCCTCAAACCTCTATACTTAAGAGAATTGGAGAAAAAGCAGTGATCAAGTCCTCCATTTGATATGATAAAGAGTAGTTAATAAATCAACAGCCAACACAAATTCTATCACATCATTTATCTTCTATTCTATCTAATCTAAACGAGTAATGCAACAATAAAACGAGATGGTCATTTTAAAACCCGCGAATAATAATTGAGTACCTAACGATCGAAAAAAATGATTTTTAGCAACAACAAAATCATAGATTCCACAAAATTGATAATCGAGATCGAGATCAAAATAACGAATTATTAGAGGAGAGATCAAAGAACATTAAACATATCGAGACCAAGACGATAGTACACGAAAACAGATAATAGAATACAACAGAACCAGGTACTTTCTAAAATTCTAGAACAGCAATAGCGCAATCAGTAACTGAAGTGTGAATCTAATAAACCCATTAAATGATCACTAAAACGGGGCTAAATGTTTGACAAAGAGTATTAGCAGAGCAATGAACACGATGAGAGAAGAATAGGGTGAGGCAACATGACAAGAACGATCAATCAATAAATCCTATAGTTGTGTAAGATCAGAATACTCCCTCACTTGCCGTAGACTCCCATAGGGAAGATTATACGGTAGATCATTACAATATCGATTAGAAGGTTTAGAATGGACCGGCGGACTGGCTGGGGATGATGACGATGGTACGTAGGGAGTCATTGTATGATACTCACGAATGGTATCATAATCGTGTAGATCATTCGACGATATAAAGGATACAGGAGACAAGATCTCAGATGGAGTTGAGTAATCATATGGTGGCCAAGGAATCGATGGGAACGTCTCCTGTAATTTAAATTTCATAAGAATACTCATTTTCAACTACTTTTTTCACAAATCTTTACCAAAAAGGTGTCAACATTTTAAAAAGTCATAAAAATGCAGATATTAACTGACCACATTCGATTCAGCTCCAATATTGTCATTATCTTCATATACTTTCTCATTAGCGTTATCGTGAAATGTCTCAGTCATTGTATCTTCAGTATCTACCACAACTTCTTCTTCAATAGGAGTCTGAAAGAATTGACATTGAACAGAACAGTGAATCTACATTATCGATATGAATGCGCAGTAATGTATAGAAAATAATAAAGGCAAAGAAAAGTTCATTGATCTTTGGTCTTTATAGAAACAACAAAATTACTATCAATTGCCATCAATTGTTTGAACGGTATTCATGTGCCATAAGTGTTGTTTGAACATTACCCCCAAAAAATATCAACCGAATTTTATCATTACAATCAACAAAACGTCTAATTGACTTACAGTAGGAATCTTCGAAAGTTCAGATACAGAAGTATTCAGACATTTCGACAGTTTGGCGTCCATCTAAGAGATAAACTACTTATTCAAAACAAATAATAATAATAATAATAATAATTTATCGATTCTTGAATATATATTGAAAAATACAGCCCATAAATTAATAAATATATAAGAAACCTCGCTGATTTTATCAGGACACATGGCATATACGGTAGCAATTCTTGTTCCTATATTGATTTCTTCAACTTTGTAGAAGTATCCACTCGATGAAAGAGCCTGTCTCAGAGAATTCTTCCATGAATCTGATGAACTTGTACGATAGTACACAAAATGATCACTGAAAATCAATAAGAATCAATCAATACTCGCCTGGGTCAACAACCGGGGAAGCAAGCAAGGAAAATGCGAACAGTTTCTTTCCTTTTCTTCCAAATACTAAAATAAAATGCTTACGCGACAGCTTTGTATATCTCAGATGTTGTCATTCGACCGGTCTTACTGAGCTTTAGAACATATGCAGCGAGACACGAATAAGGCCAATCTGGCTTGGAATGAACATCGTATTGATTCATCTGAAAATACCTTTTATTATTCTTATTTGTAAAGCGCTTCTTGACATTTTCATCTCTACTTCTCTCAGTCAAGGATTACGGATCATGCACTCAAAATCTTAATCTAGTACATTTAGTATTCATATCTGATTCTACTATGATTTGCTTTATCTCTGCTCAGTCGTGATCTCTACATAGTATACCACAGTGCCCGTACTATATTCGCCCTTTCCACTTCGTGCAAACGCCGAGACTATTCCAAAACTGATTGGTCTTCTATCAATTGCGCTATTAACTCTATCAACTGGACACAATAATTGGATTGACCCAACCGCACTCTATTCTCTCTTCAGTATCTTCTATAATCAATCAATATGTGTCTATACGTTAATATACATTGCCACTCCAACAGAAGCTCAACGATCAAAGATCAATCCTTATCTTTAGTCACACTCGTTAGCGTATACATTGCGTTCACTCTACCATGTTTTGTTGTGATTCCACAGTCTCCTGTTTAATATGAACTGATGTACTGTGAACAGCGGATATACTTCTTATTTCCTGAAAAAATAAGACTGAAATTAATTTTAAAAGTTTGAAAATACCAGTGATTCGTCAGCTTTCCGTTGGGTCGGCTCAGATCTACCATAATCAGAAGCAATAACTTTGTAATCGAGTGGCGAACTACCGTAGTGGTTTTCCGAGCATTCTCCTGAAAAGAAATTCAATAATTTCGCGAAATCGATAAGTATTGAGTGGTCATCGAGATATCAGGGACTTACTTGAATTGATCGATAGTTCTTTCCCGTTAGCTACAGTATCTCTCGAAAACGAAACCCGTTTAGAACCAGGATCTGCATGACTGAGTTTTCCGAGATTCTGCAATCGAAAATTGATTACTCGCTGAACAGTCATGTTAGAGTATTCATTTTCCCGTCTCTACCAAAAACATAAATACTTAAATGTATTACAAAAAATTGAAATACACTCACGGTTTGAATCATAACTTTGAGATCCTCTCGTACTTTTACATTCAAAACCTTCATAGCTATATCACGAAGTGCTTCCTTCGAATCTTCTTTCTCCGTTATCTCCATTGGTTTCGACGTTACATTTGATTCCTTCATACACTCACTACACTCACTGAGCTTGTATGAGATCTGGAATGAATCAACGTTATCCTCACCATATATCCTCTAATTTTTAAACGACGCGCGTGCAACAAGTGGGATTACTGTACCCCTCTCCACTGTGCGCACTCCGACTCACAATCAGTGAACGACTACCACAAGGTAGTAGTAGAGTATCAAGCTCTTTCACATGTGATAAACATCGTTAACGGGGCTGTTTAAATTAGGATCAACCGAATTTTATTTAAAAATATATATTTAAAAATTAAGCTAACCTCATCCATAAATATGGGAACAATAGCCCATTCAGAGATGATCTTTCCCCAACTCAATCGTTGTCCACTTCCTTCTATCTTATAGAAGTATTTGGAGTGTGATAGACAACTCCTCAGAGTGGTTTTCCATCCAGGAGACGCCGAGACCAATGAACGATATTCATCCCTTAATTAGTTTAATTCAATATTTATAAAATATCTCTCGACACAGGGAGCAAGCTTGGCAAAAAACGATTACGGTAGTCGCCATCTGAATGTCTGCGCTCTCTCAATTAGGTGTACTCTCTCACTCTCATAAGGCCCCTTTCTCTGTCCATGTTTTGTCCCTATAACAATGTACCTATATGAGACCTACACATAAATCATGAAGCTTTACAATCGTTACATCAGAAAGTCAACCATATCTCTCGCTATCGTTCATGAATTCGTCCTTTATAGTTCAAAATGAACTTACCAAACGTATTTGTACATCGCTGATACAGTGAGTCTACCGGTCTTGCTGTTCTTGATAGCCAATGCAATTAGACACGCGAATGTCCATCCCGGGTTGGGCTTAAGAGAAAATCAATAGACATTTATATGGAACGGTTCCTTTATCTTATTTACGTTGAAGTCAATGGCGTCATCCACTACGAAGATAATGTAATTCATGACTACAACTACTACACAATACAGGGCTCTCTTGACTATGAATTCCAGAACAACTGCTCAACAAAGAAACTCTCTCGAATACAATCTCTAGCTTCCCTGGTTTTCAAATACAAGTGCCAGAATGAATGCCAGAATGCAAGTGACACCCACAACAAACAATATCAACTTCTCGCATACCTTGACCACTTTAGAAGCTGAGATTTCAAGCTTCTTTACAGTAGCTTTATCGTCGTTGGAAGAGTCGTTTCGAGACCGTAATCGAGTATCGTACACTTTTCCCATAGAACTTCCTAGAAACCATCAGTACATGATCTGGGCGCAATAGAAAGTGACCAAAACAAACAATTTATGATCAAAATCTTGAGAGGGAAAAATAAGCGAAGATAGAGAATAATTGGGATATATCGATTGATTGTCGATAGGAAGAGATTAGAGGAGAGGCAA
Source organism: Parapristionchus giblindavisi (assembly GCA_943737045.1). NCBI lineage: Eukaryota > Metazoa > Nematoda > Chromadorea > Rhabditida > Diplogasteridae > Parapristionchus > Parapristionchus giblindavisi. The sequence continues at coordinate 1,435,838 of CALSFV010000215.1, forward strand.
AGAGAAGATAAAGGAATGGGAAGAGATCAAATGGGGTATTTTACATTTGAAATCATACCTACCATGATAGCTTCTATACGCAGGACAAGAGATCAAAGATCAATGCGTCTACACACATATACGTAGACTATTGAATACCGTATTGATCCTTGATTCCCAGTAGTGCGTCAATCACAGTAAAAGTGAAATTGTGCTCAGATAACTGATACAGTTCATTCAATGAATGATCTATGATCTTTATCCTTCCCAGTGTCGAAGACAACACCAAGAAGTAATCATTGTGCATCTTCGTGCAAATTTTCACACAATAAATATTCTTTACAGCACATCTTAAAATCAAACAATCAAAACTATACAATAACAACAACGACAACACTACTTCTATTATTACTCAACCACAACTGGGTGGTACGGTATTCACGGGCGATAGAAAACGACTGACTCAACGACACATCATGGTTAGATAGAATTATAATGACATGAATAGACTACAGTAACCTAATATCGGCACTCACTGACTTTCGTAGCAACCTGATAGTATAGGATGGACAATTATGGTTTATATTCCATGGGTATTCCATAATGGCAAAGTATAAGTCTCATATGAAGTCTCTTCGATATGAGATCGATCATGAACAACTCCTATCCAATCAAGTTCCAGACTGAACGGACCATCTATACGATCCATCAGAACTATCGAGATCGAACTGCAAATTATTCATTTATTGATTCAGATTAATGAACATCAATTCAAGAGAGTAATCTGATAGAGTTACAGACAAGCAGATACACCGATAAACTAAATAACGTCATGGAAAATTAACGTGAAGTCACTATAGTTCCACTCAAATTTCACTTTATTGCAGTAGATACAAATAATGAGATTATCATTCAAATATAGTACCTAACATCAGGTAGGGACACACTCTGTTGTCGATCTTGAATACGCCCAGCTACGGTGTGGAAGAATCTGTCAATGAGATAACATTAACGATCTTTAAAATCACACATTCTAGTAGTTTTACCATAATCCCTCACCCTACCGTACTCCTCCTACCGTATCATTTACTTACTTTGAGAATGGTATCCTCTCATACTGCCAATATGGTCCTCCATGTGTATGAAGTGGATATGAGAATGAGTCACCCCATGTCATATCCATAGCCAATGGAGAGTGCAACATGATCTTGTAGCTACGACCATCTCCGCGACACTTAATACGAATTACTATTGGTAATTAGGAAAGAAATAATGCGAATAAAGATTTAAACCAAACAAAAATTAATAGATGTCTTGCATTCTGCCACTAAAGAGTTCATGGTAAGAACTACTAGGACTTACAAACACAGAACGACCTATCATGACAACAATTTGGATAACTCCCATGCTCATTTCGGTTTCACTTTTTTTTCAAAACAGAAAATCTCTCGAATCTTCAATCATGACTTGTCTGAGTTTGATAATAATAATATAATAATCATGACTTAAATACTAAAAAATACTACCATGTCTTAAATATTAATCGTATATAGTAAATGCATACTTTTATCATAAGATGTGAGTAGTTCTGCCAATGACCGAGATATTTACGACGATTGAACGAGGCCTGAAGAGGATTCATTCAGATTACAATGAAAGTAGTCAATTGTATTGTATACTCCGACTTATTTTATATTATATACTTGAGTCTCTCATTCTCCTTCTCCCTTTGGAACAGCTACGCATTTTTTTGCCAGAAATATAATGGGACAATCACGAATTTAGAGGTCATGGAGTTATATCGGTCCATCACTGACCATTGTTATAAATTAATTTTTCATTCATTGATTTTTTTTGAAATTCAAAAAGAGCCCTTTCATAATAAAGTTGTCGTTTGCCACAACCTTATTTCTCCGAGTAAATTGATGAAAATAGCATTGCATCAATCAATATACTCAGAGATACTGTACCTTATCTTCCAATTTAATCGATGCCCATCCAGCTCGTTCGATTCGACCATCACGAACAATTGCTGATGAGATTGAACCACTACAAGTCATTTATCGATTGATTGTCCACAAAGAAAATATCCAAGATAAAAATCAATATTCAGCTTACAGTAAACCCCTGCTACCGTAACTCAATATGACCTATCGTATAGATATAATATAGTATCTTCGGAATTTTTTGCAGTGGAATCAAAGCTGTTATCTATAGATATGGCAGTATATCGGTCGTTCTTTCATCTAATTTTGCATAAATATCGTTCATTTCCTCTCGACTAATAAGAAACGATAAACTTTCTTACAATCGTACCTAAACACAGCCGTTCCCTTATCCGTCAATTGGAGATCCACAGCGGAGAAACCCTCGTGCCAGTCAGAATCACAACCCTTGTGCCACAGTGCGAGATCCTGCAACGAACGAATACAGTAATCAATGGAATGTTGAAAAGTTCAAAAAGATTAGGCTTATAAAACTTATAAACGTTCAAAAAGACTTATAAAACGACCCATCTTATTTATAATTAATTTAAATCTTTGGTATTTCTACTTCATAAAGAACACATCAAATGAAGAAATTAATGAAATTCATTATTGGATCAATGAAACCAGAATGTTAAAGGTAATTTATTACTTGATTGCAAGACCAGTTTTAAAATCTATACAATTGGCGGTAAGAAATGTCGTATGTTCATCCTGATCTACAGTAACCTTCAATCAGACACTACCGTATACCTCATGTGATCGGAAAGTGAAATCAGCCCTGGCTTCATCATCTTTGAGTCCTCCAAGGGTCTCTATGATATCCGTCTTCTCGACTGAACCACGAATTGACGAAATCTCCGAGCCAAGCTTCTAGAAAGAAATATCAATTAGATAAAGTCATACAGAACCAATTGTAAGTAATATAGATTATATATCAACATTTAGTGATATGTTTAACATTACACAATCAAATAGATGTCTACCACAATACTTTGCTTCCATAGATTTTATCTATATTAGTTGAAGAAAATAAGGTGTTCGGAATTAAAATAAATTAACCTTGAATTCCTTTTTGAGTGTTTGTGGTGCATTCTTAATCATTTCTTCTATTTCTTCTTGTCGATCTTCGAATCCTTCTACACCCTTAATACACATACATATTTAATTTGCTAATTATACAACCAATATTCCGTAGCAACGAACATGACATTACATATTTGTTTAATAAAATTAATCTTTCTCTCAAGTTTTCATATTCTCTCAAGTTTTTCACTTGTTGTTACATCTCATGTAAGAGTGATGAAAAAATAAAATAAATATAATAGGCAATGAAACAGAGTATAAACATTAGTTGTTTGTTTTAAAACTAACCTTCCGATTCGGGAAAGCAAGGTTGACCGGAACACCAAAACCTCCGAACAGGGAACTGAAAGAGCGAAAAATCAATAAAAAAATTATTTTTTTATCAATCAAATACAATAATTGCATCTCATGCCTGTGAGTATTTGAATAGAAGACATATTTCAACTATCGTCGATAACTGTTATCCCCGGCGGTTAAATAGAGACCATGAATAACAATCAATTGATAATATGGAATACTTACGGCTTCGTTTTGTCGCCCTTCTTGATATCATTAGAGACGATTTCGTGTCGACCATCCCCACCCATCTTCTTAGGAGCATTCTGAAATTAATGATCATAGAAATAATGATGAAATCAATTGTAAAAGTAGAATAAAGGCTTCCAAGTAAAATCTGTCATGTATAAATGTAGTTTAATTTGTCCGATGTTCAAGACGAAATTATTAAACTGCTAAAGCCTATTCAACTCACATCCGATGCAGTTCGTCTGTTGACAGACGCTCCCAAAAGTCGTGGACTCGGCCGGAGACCGGTTATTAGCCGCGTTGCCGCCGTTGGAGCGGACATGCGGATACACTACAAATATGTCAGATGCAAAGGATTATGGTTTTACGTCACAGGAAATATTCTTCGATCTCTTTAAATTCAAAGCCTATATATATTTGTGATCAAATACTTATTTCCTAGCGAAGGTTTTTATCAGTAAGAATTTTCGATATTGTTATAACTTCACAAATAATTATTTTAATTCTCATCTGTGGTATACGGTTCATTTCTCTAACATTACCCCAACGATCGACAGTATTACTTACAGTACCATCGTGAAATGTGAATACTTTCATGTCAGTGCAAGAGATTCTCATATGGCCATGAACCATTGTCTTCCATAGTGATCCGTTAATTTCAGATCGATTCAAACTTTAAAATCATTTTATTCTCGACACAAGAACTGACGAGTGACAACAATTACGATTGATATCTTTTGTACAAGTACGACCGATTAGGAAAGGTCGACGGCGATGGAGCACACGACGCACCACGAACAACTACAGTAAGAATACACTAACACACTACCAGGTTAGACAGTATGAGGGGGGGGGGCGATGATGATCAAAACCCGGTTCCATAATCGAACGGATGCAAGAGAGGGAAGAAGAAGGGGCAAAAGACACCGAGATTTGTGAAAGAATTTAACAACGTATGATCGAGCCATATAAAAATTATATTGAAGAAAACAACAATAATAGCAAGTGTAAGTATATATGTACGCATTTTTTTCTCTAGACCCAACTATAAGTTCGATATCTTAGCCTGAAAGCTGAGAATATTGCTGGCGATCGAGATCGCGACACACTGTCTGACCCAGTTGGACTGGAGAAGGGGGTTACGGTATAAGATGAATACGGGAAGTGATCAGGCGGGCTCCTTGAATTGCTTTGGTCGACGCTCAGAGCGCATTGTGAATGGTCGAGTCTTCGAATGGAGGGGAATGAAGAGTTCAACATTCACCTGTAATTGGAATGAGATTAAAGATCAAAGATCAGAGATCAAGAAGTCAGATTTCATCATAATGGTGTTATTGTAACTTGAAGTACTATACTGTATTCATTTTGGACTTATCGATGACATTGCGGTACATGGACTACACTCTCTTTCTCATTCATTATCAGTTATGCTACAGAATGAACCAAAATAAGTTTCACGTTACTTTAAATGTGCTATACACAAAGATCAGACTACACACACAGAGAAATAAGTGTTATCCACGGAGCATAAGACCTAAAAAGTGTTATATTTAACACTTTTTGAGCTCAAATATAACACTTTTTAGGTCTTATGCTCCGTGGATAACACTTATTTCTCTGTGTGCAGTAACCCTTACATCAGATTATAGTACCCCTCATAACCAGCAACAGTAACCGTTCACGTGATACGATGCCACTGACCCTATCTCCATCGATAACATGAGGTCTTTGCTTCATGGCCTTGGTTGCACTCTCTGCTCTCTCAAAGGTCAACGAGGCGAATCCACGATGAAGACCGGTTTGGGCATCCTGCAAATATACAAATAAGTTACTAACAAATACTAAATAAGTTCTGGTAATATTTAAAATTCACCGTGGCCACGAGTATAAAAATCAGGACCGTGTAAAGGTATACATTTCTCGGGATATCACTATAGAGCAGCAGAAATTTAGTGGGACTTGTTAAACACTGTGTCACATAAATCGATTGACGATGGTATATGTCAATTTAAATCCGTCTAATGTAGAAAGACAGAAATTGTTCACTGCCAGGTATCAACAGAATAACTTCGACTTGAGAATGACACGTGGTTCCGTAAACAATGTTTGCAAGGAAATTATCATTAACTTGAAAATTAAAGATCATAAAACCCCTAAACAATGGTAATATACATGCAACGCTGTATCTCTTTAACATTATAGAAAGATAGTGAGTCCAAGTATAAGGATTGCATCTCAAAACCATAGTAAAAAGTGAAAACCTCATAGTTCATGAATACTCCACGAGTATATTCACTTTCTCATAAACAAATCGTGATATCGAGTGAGAAAAATTGACGTCTGTCAGTGTAATGAATGATTGCGTCAAGCGAGGAAACAGATGATAACAAGGGCAATAAGAGTAGGTTAATCGAGTATACTATGGCCATAATACATCACTACTATAGTATAAGATACTGCTCATTAAGTATTGCCGATATATAACCAATAAGCGTATGTACACGTTGATTTTTTTAAAAAAAACCTCTAAAATAAATGATACTTACAAAGAACATATCGATACTCTGTATGGGGCCAAAGCGAGAGAAGTACTTCTCGATTTGAGCTGAAAGTGATTCATAATAATAAATCAACTAATCACAATTATTGTTCAATGTATGGAGGTTTTACATAACTATCATGACTTTGGAAATAAACAATTGAACATAGTAGGTTTAAACTTCATATATTCCTTTATTACAGTCGCTATCGCAAATTGACTTCGCTCAAAACGAATAGTATTCAAAAAGATTAATGATTGAGCATGAGTGTAACCATTCGAAAAGTGATGCAATAATGATTAAAACAATATTAAATCGTTAAGCACGTACTTTTGCCAGTGACCCACTTAACATGAGTGAGGTACACCGTCTGACTATTCGACGACGATGGAGTCGAAGCAGAAGTAGTACTAGCGATAGAGCTGAAGCCGCGTCGGGCAATCGAGGATAATGCAGAGACCCGTCCTGCCATTTGTTACGCACCCGTACACTGATATAAATACAATTAGAAGATACAAAGTATAATCTATTGTACAGAACTGGAACAAATACAACGCCCAATAAAGAAAACAACGCTAGAATTTCGAACCAGGAATGAAATTTGCGTAGGAAATGTCGGATTTCAGCACCAGCACATGTGTTTGATTCCATACACGAGAGTAAGGCTATATCAGGAAGAAATTCAACGGCCGCATAGAGAATATTTTATCGACACTGATTTCTATACGATTATAAGGTGAGAGCAACAAACAAACATGAAATGAAACCAAAAACACATGACAAAGTGAATCACGAAATTAAACTTATCACGTGATCCGGAGCCGTCAAATGGTATATCGTAGTTTGAAATTGGCATTAGGTTAGTACGTTGGCGCGCTTTCATGATCAGTTACAGTAAGATTTATCTTCTTTGTTATGTATTTTCTCTGTAGTACGTGCTTTTTTCTAATTTACATTTTTAAATTTGTTTAATCATTATGATAATGTCGAACTGTGTTCACTTGCTCGAGCACACTCTCATATCTATCATTAGAACAACTATTCAAAGATATCTTCTCCACCCTCCGGGACTAGTCTGATAACAGAATCATCAGAGAGAATAATTAACTAAAGTGTAATCGGCTTTATCACTGACGAGAGAGTACGTGAAAGTGAGAGAGTATCGTCGACTCCTGTAAATACCTCGACTCTTTGGCCGTCACAAGAGCAAACGTTGCCTGTTTCTCTTAGAATCTCTCTGTCTCTCTGACTCTCTGGGGGATACAAACATACAGTTTTAACTCTAGCACAAGCAACTAGTAGAAGAAGTCCCACCCTCCTTTATAACGTCATTCATCATCCTCTCATTCATTCGCATCCATCCCATCATCCATCATGAACTCCGTCCTGATCGTTCTCGTTGCCCTTCTCGCTATTGCTTCAGCTCAACAGGTAACAATCACATTTGTAAACGTCGCCCATAAAGTGTATCTGTGCACCAAGCTACCGTACCTACCTCTTGAGATCCCGTTTTTCTTCACGCTTTTGTATTGATTAGCATGAAGATTGAAAAACCGTATCGAAACCGAAACCGCCCGTATTGTAGGCCAACCAACAATACCGACAATACTCTACTCCTAATAATCAATATCAGTACCAACAGCAGCAACCTCAGTACCAGCAACAACAGGGATACAATCAGCAATACCAACAGGTAGATCAATTATCGATTGGTTTTGTAGTCGTACTTTAATTTCTATTATGGATTGCTACGAAGTTCCATTTCGCAACCGAATTCTTCTATTAAAATTTACATTGGAAATCAGTTATTGTATCAGAATTCTGAACAAATCCGTATCTTCGTATCTTATAATTAGAAGCACCAAAACCGGATAGATATTACAGTATCCAATGCTTATCATTCATAACTTTCTATTGTAGACCACCCAGAACCCCTACGGCTACAACCAAGCCCAGACCAGCACAAGCAACATCAACAGACAATATGACCAAAACGGTGAGATAACAACTATCAAAAGTCAGATCAAAGATCATGAAAAACCTCTTTGATCAAAGTTAAAGTGTCTGTCTGCAATTGTAACATCAAACACAGAGAGCTCGATCTTTCATCTTCTTTTTTGTGTTTACTTAATGCCCCCGAGCTACTGTTTGCTCTTTTTTATGAAATCAATGTGTCTGAACTGCTTCGGCACATTAAAAGGAAAATTAAAATCGATAAATAATATATTTATTAAATCGATAATTTGCAGGAAACGTGATGTACAACTCAGTCTCTCCTCTATCTGCCACTGCTGCCCTTCTTTCCTCTGTAATTGCACTGTTTATGATCTAAGAATACTTGTACAGTCATATTGATTTTTATTGGAATAAACTATTTGAAGTTTATGTGATTGATTGATGAACAAGTGTGATACTCAGAAAGAATGTAAGTCTTTCTTTCAAGAACTTATTGAGCTATTCAAAAACCGCCATAACGTTAGTGTTCAAGAATTGTCTTATTTGAGTGACCTACACATGTAACTAAATATATTTAAAAAATCATTCCACCAAGGGTCGTAAATTTTCTATCGGTCACACAAAAGGGTTGCTTTTTAACCCTTTCCCTTTCCCTAAAGAACCCTTTCCGAAATTAAGAAAAAAAACCGTTCCAATCAACCATTCATCTGTAAATTGGTACACTTTATCCATAACACGGTATTCTTTTATTTTCTTACACGTCTTTATCTTTTTATGTTGTTCATATAATAAAAACTATTACACATCAATTGTTTCTAGATTTTTCTACAGATTTTTTATTAGAGAAAATAGAAAATAAATGGAGATTGAGTTATGGTTGTCAATCATTCATTCATATCAAGGCAGACTAGACTAATTGTCTATCATTGTCCTGTATTCTTTATGCAATACAAATACTATTGTATGAACCGGACAATCCATTACATCTTACGATCATTTATTACTTCCCCTGTGTATTGGTCACTAGTGTGTCCCATTATTACTCCGCTCCCCCGTCCCATCTTCGCTCCGCTCCCCTGTCCCATCATTACTCCGCTCCCCTGTCCCATCATTACTCCGCTCCCCTGTCCCATCTTCGCTCCGATCCCCCTTTTCCTACTCCGATGATGTTGACGTTCGTGATTGGTTTGGTCTCGGTTTGCGGTGCGGAAATTCTGAGTAAGTTGAAACGAGATGTATTACTCATAGTTTAGACAAAATAATTGTGAAGTTGATGTAGACGATAGAGTTGGGTTAGAAGGATAGGGAGAGAATCACGAGGAGGATAAGGGAAGGTATAGGGAAGGGAAGGGAGGGTAGGTAGGGAAGGAAGGAAGGAAGGTAGAGGGGATAAGGAGAGGTAGAGGGATAAGGAGAGGTAGAGGGGACAAGGAGAGGTAGAGGGGATAAGGAGAGGTAGAGAGGATAAGGAGAGGTAGAGAGGATAAGGAGAGGTAGAGGGATAAGGAGAGTTAGAGGGAAATATAGAGATAGGGAATATTGTCGTCGTCGTTTTCTTCAATGTGCCATCCTTCGTTATTTGCTTAGATGCATCGAGTAAGAAGAGAGAAAACAGAAGTAGAATAACTTACGATTTCACTTCTGTATATTGCACTATCCGATTGATAACGATTCTGTTCAAAATATCAACGATATCTTCATCTCTGACCTTTTATTCTGATCAAATCCAACCTTGATTTGATCAAGGCGAAAGAAATCGACAATACTGTCATACAGAAGGTTTTCTAACGTAGTTGGTACACATTCTTAAAACAGAAGCAAATAGAGTTGACTCATCGAATTCTAAACAATCTACGTAGAAAGGCAGAAAGGCTTAATAACAGGGATCAAAATATTGACGTGGTTAAAAAAATTCATTTGCAATAAACTATTTTATTACCAACGGATTGTACAATATGGAATAATTCACCCAAAAAGATAAATTGGTGTGGCACGAGTTCTACCAATTGTCACTGTAAATTGATGTTATCATGTGTAAAACATGTCGAGTTAGCTGATGTCTTGTCCTAAATATATATTATTATTTACTATTTATATTATATATACTAAATATTTATTATTATTGATTGCGAAAACGAAATATTTTGGCTATCTCAATCGATAGTCGACTGGAATTTAATATACATATATTATCAGACATTCGAGAGTCGGACGGACCCGTGTACAGTCCTGGAACGCCATTTCTCGGATCCATCAAAACAGGATCCCCTCAGGTTGGTGGAAAGGATGCCATCCAATATATTCATGTCTTTTATCAAAAGATAGTCTTTTGCTCATTTGTACCAACGTTACAACGTGTGTTAGTTTTCACTGCGCAAGAACTTACAATAGAAGATAAGAAGAGAGGGAACAAGCTTGCACAGTCAATCTAGTCATAATCTTACATCATCAGAGCATTCATTTAGAGAGATAGAGTAATGAACTATCGATCTTGCACTCTACCATTTATTTGTTGTAAAAAAATTAAAAAAAAAAACTACAGCGATAGCTACAGTGTGAAAAGAAGAATAACTTTTTCTTCTATCTTTTTTTTGAAAGGAACAGATGAAAAGATCATATTTTTTTAAATTTTCTTACGTTCACCATCAAAAGGTAAATCTCAGTATGTTTGAGTAAGAACGGACTACTAGGGTTCGGAAAAATAATTTTGGGCGAAATGAGATTAGTTCATTTTCTGAAATCCCTTTAAATCTTAAAAACGGTATATTTTATGTGGCATTAGCATTTTGGCAAAGAAGAGTTAATATTTTTTCCAGCCAAAAAGTTCTGCGTTTTAAAAAATGATTTTGTTCCTTCCGGAAATTAAAAAAAAACGGAATGGGTCACCGAAACATAACAATACAAAAGGAAATATGGGAGCATACTAATGAAATGAGAGTTTTGATCCACAGATACAAAATAGAATGGTTCCGTTGGCTAGCCAGTCGCCGAATCTTGTACGGATTTTCATTAATCACTTTAGGCAAATGTAACAATTCATATGACGTGATATACAAATTAATTTTCTTATATTATATAATATAAGAAAATTTGATCTTTGTTCATAAGTATCTAAATCGGTTCAATTCTAGTAGAGTACATTCCTTCCCTGCACATATAAATCTATGAGCAAACATTGATTCTACTGAATTGGTAGCACTGACTATAATATTATAGGAAAAGTAAAACATCTGTAACTCGTTCAGATGTTTGTTAAAGTGTTTGTGATGATGAATTTACACATCGAGAAATGTCAAAGTATTTTGATGAAATAGAAAAGAAAAAAACACATCTATGAAATGGAAATAAATGAAGGAGTCGACGTTTAGTTCAGATATGTTTCAAAATGTGAATGTATCTGTTAAAGTTCTATGTGATAGTCTCATGCACAGAATTAATAATTTATATCAAATGTCTGCTTGATACGGAAATAGATAATGGATCTCCTTGCCACATTCATAATAATAAAGGTAAAGGCAAAGGTACAACCCGTTATTCAAAGCACACGAAGTCCTGCGGTGATCATTGCTAGGCCAGTGATATTTCAGTGATAGTAATATACAGTCTTAATAATAAGTGGACAAAATGGTGGAAAAAATGTCTTCAAGTTTTTAGAAATAAATAATGCTAAACATGAAGAGATCAATTTGCCGAACAGCATAATTATGAACATAGTTGAAAATATGTAAAAAAAGAAATAGGAGTCAATGATATGGTATATTTATTCAGAAATCTCTCGCTGATCTTGGTCCTCCACCTGCCGATCTCCCGTTAGAACTTCTAGAGAAACTAAGACAAGGTTTACTACATATATCAAACATATATAAGAATACGAATTCAAGATAAATCGTGATCATACATGTCCAGTTGAGATCTGTAAGGAGAGCAGTGAAAAATTGATTAAAACATTTTTATTCACTTTCATTTATTTTTATTTTTTTCAAAATATTTAGACAAATTAATAATTCTAGAAGCCGAAAAAGCTCCGAATGGACGAGTAGTGGGAATGGATGTAAGGATCATTGCGGGTTTCTCACCCAGTCAACAAGGAGGTACTATTTAGTTATTTATCATATATCAAAAAATGTGACAACATTTGAACAACAAGGAATTATTAAGTATTGACTTTGGCAGAAAGTCTTTCGCTCCAGCGACGAAGAGATCGAGTAAGTTGAATCAACGAGCGGGGTCAGAATCATGCTCACCTTCCTATCCTTGTGCTGATCGGCCAATTCGATCATGGCAAATTTCCCAAGTTTAAGGGACTTTTCGATTGATTTTTTCTGCTCTAAGCCTGTCTAGTCCTCGTCGCATGGATTCTGTATTTCTCATAATTTCTTAAGAAAGTGAAAACATGGGCGGTGAAATTTTAGGTACATATGAATAGTGCTTTATAGCCAACCCTATTAGTACTTATTATGAATTTGTTAACGAACCAGTAATATTAGACGTATGCAAATCACTTTCTTAGTATAAAGATAGTGACATTTCCCTCTCCATGTTCTCATTATATGAAAGATAATTGAATCATTTAAACGAAATATAATAATAATAATTGAGAGTCATCTTCTCCAATGGCAATCGATGTATTGAAACATTTCGTTCTCGATAAGATCTATCAACAATTACCACGAACATTCGTCGTGCCTAGTGATGTTTACAAAACGCCTAATGAGGGTGGTGAGTTAACTTAGGGTCAATTAACTCTATTTTAGTACTAAGTTAAATGCTGACATAGTTGCAGGTGATGTGTACCGTACTCCTGACAAGAATGTTTTCCCATTCGTATATGATTATCCTTATAAGAAGAGTGCAGCAATAATCAAGAAACATCTCATTGTTTAAACTGATAATCCTTATTCATCGAAACATGATAAATAATATAACACAGAATTTTATTATGTATTTTAATAAAACATAAAACATCGAACATTTTGTTAAAACATCGAGATTTTTGACAACGGCCAGTCGAATATTCTTTACCAGACGAATATTCATGTGTTGTTCCAATGCCACTTAGGATTAAGGCATGCAGAATAACTTTTGCTATCTTTTTGTCTTCACAGTTTGTTCACAAAAATATTCGTGGTACTTCACCTTTAACTTGAATGTGCGCCTCAAAATTCATAGGAACCTAATAAAATATATACCATCCGATGTTTAATTGTATTTGCCCGTTGTATCGCTTTTACATCTTTTTATTGGTATTCCCGATGCCATAATAATAATATTAGGTTGTACCATAAGTTTTTGTGCTTTTTGAAGTCCACATTCAAATTAAAGGATAAAGATACACAAAGAAATGAAGAGAAAAACTCGACTGGAATAGGTCAAAGATATCCGAAATAGTTATGCGGTGTTACTGGAAGAAAAGAGGAAAACTGAAAGAATCGTATTTAAATTCATGAACAATGTGTCTGATAAGGAAAGTATGGCCATATGGAGCTATAGTTGATTTTCACTTCAGAATAGCACTTTCATTTTAAATAAGAATTAATGAATTTTCTCTTATATGTTATTAGCAGTGTTTCAAAGTGAACTTGATTAATTGCTCGACATATCCAAAAAATTTATCGATAAGTACTTTGCAGTTTATCAAGATTGTGAATCAATCTTCGGTGTCAAAAGTGAGAATTTAGATTGAACAACATTTAGAGATCTTTTTTATTTCTGACGATAGTTTTTAAATATTCTTGTTTGAAGTTATTGATTGATAATTGTTCTCATTCATGTTAATTAGAAGAAGTGAAAGAAGATGAAGCACTATCTACCAGTCTTCCTTCTTCTCGACCAAATATTCTTTCCATCGCTGAATTCACATTCATCAAAGTAATAGGAAAGGGTTCATTCGGAAAGTTACAGTTGAGGAACAAATAATTTTTTAAAAACTTTTTTCTTTTATCTGTTATTGGCAAAAAAACCTGCTTTTTGCTCGACATAACCAATAATGTATTTAATCGATAGGTACTTTGCAGTTTATCAAGATGATGAATCTATCGTCATCGCCTTTATGGGTTATAGTATCTTATTTGGTTGTGAGGAGTGCGGTTGATGTTGTAACATAGATGTTATATTGTATTGTATTCTGACAAAACCATTTTTGTTTGAAAGAAAAGCGGTGTATTAAAGAGACAATTTCCATGTCGAGAGGTCATTCTGGATCTCAAAGTAGAACACTGTGCATTATTAAAATATAAATACTTGATAATACAATGGGGGTACATTATGATGTTTCTACGTCAAGAACTAACCCACAAACTACTTCTCCAACTAACTCTCATCACTTTCTAAATAGCCACTTGCACTTTTCTGGTCTTTGAACATAGGAATAAACATATGAGTTTTGCTAAGTTAGTAAACATTTAAATGAACAGATATGGAATTGTCAAAGTGAGATCAAAACATAGTCTGTTGATGACTATATGGAATGCATTTCTACCATACTTTTCGGAGAAAATCATATCATTAGTCTATCACATGTTCTTCATTCTTGTCCTATACTATGTCGGACTTGCAGATCAAAAATCCGAATCGATTATTTAACGTCATTTTATATCCTCTGCTTATGAATATTTTTCAATTCTCTAAAATCGTAATCGCAAGAAGTAACAAGCTGTAAATATCAGTGATATCAGTAGTATTACGTTTTTTTTTCTACCCATATGTTTACTTCAACTATGAATTTTTCTTTTTTCCTGTGCATGTGTTTTTGCTTTTTTCATTTCAAATTTTCAATTTTACATTGCTTGCACAGTTTATAATGTGGTTAACAATTACGATTCAAAGTACATATAGTACACCCATCCAATTACATTTTTTGTAGAAATGGAAATATTATTCCAAGGGTGAACAGTCATAAAAAGTAGTTGATACCACTGACCCTTACGATTAAGTGTTTCTGAATCGAAAAATATTCATACGAAGAGGAAATGGTGCTCGCAAAAGAGTGCCGAAGTGACTCTCGTATATCGAAACTTAAAATCTACTTAAAGTTTGCGCTTGAAGTAGACTTGTAAGTCCACTTAAAATGGTGTGGCATACTGTAATGTAATGTATTTCGACAAATGTTCTTTTACTTGAAGTTGACTAAAAGTCTACTTTTTTTGTCTGTGACGTAGTTTAAGTTGACTTTAAGTTTTCAAATACTAGAGGATACGCATTTTCGAAAATCGATCTGTACAGGCTGTACTGCATTTTCATTTAATACTACTATATTGCATTCCATGAAATTTTAACTGATTTGATTAATATTTCATCTCCACTTCTCATGAAACTGTACAAAAAGAACTGAAAATCACTTGACGAGATCTTTCAAATTAATACATTTATGTGTTTCTTCCTTTTGACTGATCATCTGGTATTGATCCTATAGTTGAGAAATAGCTCGTGCCTTTTCTCTCGAGGCAATCAAGAGTATCAGAATGTCAGAATGAATGCTGTTATCAATAGTCTGTATGCTTTTGCACAGAGAAATCGATATTCGGAAAAGATTCAATCAATATTCTTCTGAGAAATGTATAGCACCCCAATCATTAAAGCTAAATTAATTTCTTGCCCTGACCTTATTGCTAAATTAGGAATTACCATCACACCACTTTAGTGCACTTCCTCATAGCAGACTCTCGATTCAATCCGATATATATTGAATCAATGCGGACTCCTCCCCCGCCAGGTCTTGCCAACCTACCTTATATCATGTTGATCTTTGATCTTATTAAGTCTACATATGAAGACCCGCACTCCCCTCCCACTTCTCCCTCCCCAATTCCTACCACCCACTTTCCCGATTCTCCTATTCACCTATTTATTATTCGCTTCAAATGTTGTCACATCTTTATTGGATGTATGATAAATAAATAAATAAATTCATGCAGACATAGATTAAATGTGTCCTAACTTATCATTCAATTTATCTTCATCTATTTATTTTCATCATCTTTTTATTTTTGATCATATTCATTTTCATGTGTCGTTGCATGCGTGTGCATGTAAATAAAAAATAACTAAGTCTGCGAAGATTGAAGGGACAACGGTACCCACCGTCTCAACTTCAGGTATCGTTTTATTTCCAGAGCCTATAAATGTTTTTCTCTCTGTAGATTAGCATTTTTGCGAATTTGTTTCAACAGAGTTTAGATGTAAGAGTCTACGAAATCTAATGATTAAAGATGGAGGCTTTCGAATGTTAATGCAAAAGCATAGCATATCTATTATGAGAAAGACAAATGATATGCAAGAAATTAGCACGTCCATTATTCAATCCCGTAGCGCAGTGGTAAAAGTGCTCACTAGTTAGCGTAACGTCGCGGGTTCGAAACCTATTGCTGAACTTTCCTATTTTCAAAATTTCGCGCATATGCCTGTACATCAAGCGTGAATTCATTCATGATTCTTGCGATCAATAAGCTGAATAAGCATAAAATAATTTATGTATGGTATGTAGAATAAGTTTTGCTATCTTTCTGCCTTAACAGTTTGTTCACGAAAATATTGCTCGGACTCCACCTTTAAGTAATTTCAGATAATCTTCAATTTGGATATATAGTACTTCGTATTATAATTATTATTGGAGTTATTGCTCTCATTCTTTTTATACTATTCTTCTTATTCACCATGGCCCTTGTTTATTGGTAAGTCACATGAAATGTGAATCGAGAGTCATTGTATTACTTAGGCTCCCGGAATGGATGGAGGCGCTGGATGCTGCTCTCCATCAAGAATGGTATGTTGAATAAGATATTTATTGATTTATGTTAATTATCAATTGATTTAGGCCTATGCCACCAGATGATCCATATGTACATTATGAAGCTAAGGTTGAGAAGAGTAGTTCAACTACTAAGGTACAGAGATCACTATAGAGATCACAAGGAAAGACGAATTAATATTTGCAGATTCCGACTATTAATGAATGTTATGTTATAAATGAATCGGACTAATTTTAATCTAATTGTAATATTTTAATGTATAATAAATAAATAAATAAATAAAAGAGCGGAAGAGGTGCGTTAAAAATTATTCACTCCGCGGGGTTGTCTGGAAGACACCCTGGAGGGAGGCTTTAAAGATTTCCCTGCGTGATGAGCAAAAAAAGATTTGAATTTTTAAATACATGCGCTCTTCTTCTTCTACTATGGATTCCTTTAGCCTCCATTTCCTTCTTCTTAGCAGCAACGAGAGATCGAATCTTAGCTTGTGTTTAGGAGAGAATTACACTTCCCACCTTCCATGATTGGCTTTGCACCAATATAATAGATAGTAGAATTGTAAGTGCATTTCTGAAATGAATCAACACGAGAAAAATCAAGCAAGAAAGGAAAGCAAGAAAAAAACGTGGCGGTACAGAGAAGGGAACGCGAATGTGAACTTATCGTTCCATTCCTTTTCTCTTTCAGAGTTCGCTCGTTTCAGAGAAGGGCCGAGGAGAAGGGAGAGCGATGGGGGAGAGAAGGGAAGGAAAATTGCGATAAACCATCTCGAATGTTCCCTTCTCTCACATATACTTACAATTAAAACAAAACGAAAAAGCTGGCGTTTTTTAAGTTGCATCAAGTCAGAAAGGCGAAAAATCAGTTTTCAATTCATATCTCAAAAATGGTTGTTGTTGAGAATTTGATCGAATCACTAAGAGAATTTTTTCAGGTTGGTCGAGATACAGGGTTTAAATATGCTAATGAGTACATTAACCAATTTTGTTAATTCGGCTGCAGTGGCCGTTGTTCAACATGGGAACGTGCAAAATACTCAGAATTTTTTGCTCTTTCGTTTGGTATATGACACGCTGGGTCTAGCAGAAAATTTTTCATGTCAGGTAATCTTTTGGTCTTATCAGAGTGAAAGCTACTTTGGTACTTTGGGCATTGTGGAATCAACACCAGATTACAGTTTGACATGAACTGAAGTGTAGATTATTCACAATTTTTTGCTCTTTCACGTGGTATATGCTACGATATGCTACGATAAAGCATTGACGTGTCACGAATTCTTTATTGCCAAAAATGCATAATTCAATTTTGTTAATTCGTCTGCAGTGGCCGTTGTTCAACATGGGAACGTGCAAAATACTCAGAATTTTTTGCTCTTTCGTTTGGTATATGACACGCTGGGTCTAGCAGAAAATTTTTCATGTCAGGTAATCTTTTGGTCTTATCAGAGTGAAAGCTACTTTGGTACTTTGGGCATTGTGGAATCAACACCAGATTACAGTTTGACATGAACTGAAGTGTAGATTATTCACAATTTTTTGCTCTTTCACGTGATATATGCTACGATATGCTACGATAAAGCATTGACGAGTCACGAATTCTTTATTGCCAAAAATGCATAATTCAATTTTGTTAATTCGGCTGCAGTGGCCGTTGTTCAACATGGGAACGTGCAAAATACTCAGAATTTTTTGCTCTTTCGTTTGGTATATGACACGCTGGGTCTAGCAGAAAATTTTTCATGTCAGGTAATCTTTTGGTCTTATCAGTGTGAAAGCTACTTTGGTACTTTGGGCATTGTGGAATCAACACCAGATTACAGTTTGACATGAACTGAAGTGTAGATTATTCAGAATTTTTTGCTCTTTCAAGTGGTATATGCTACGATATGCTACGATAAAGCATTGACGTGTCACGAATTCTTTATTGCCAAAAATGCATAATTCAATTTTGTTAATTCGTCTGCAGTGGCCGTTGTTCAACATGGGAACGTGCAAAATACTCAGAATTTTTTGCTCTTTCGTTTGGTATATGACACGCTGGGTCTAGCAGAAAATTTTTCATGTCAGGTAATCTTTTGGTCTTATCAGAGTGAAAGCTACTTTGGTACTTTGGGCATTGTGGAATCAACACCAGATTACAGTTTGACATGAACTGAAGTGTAGATTATTCACAATTTTTTGCTCTTTCACGTGGTATATGCTACGATATGCTACGATAAAGCATTGACGAGTCACGAATTCTTTATTGCCAAAAATGCATAATTCAATTTTGTTAATTCGGCTGAAGTGGCCGTTGTTCAACATGGGAACGTGCAAAATACTCAGAATCTTTTGCTCTTTCGTTTGGTATATGACACGCTGGGTCTAGCAGAAAATTTTTCATGTCAGGTAATCTTTTGGTCTTATCAGAGTGAAAGCTACTTTGGTACTTTGGGCATTGTGGAATCAACACCAGATTACAGTTTGACATGAACTGAAGTGTAGATTATTCACAATTTTTTGCTCTTTCACGTGGTATATGCTACGATATGCTACGATAAAGCATTGACGTGTCACGAATTCTTTATTGCCAAAAATGCATAATTCAATTTTGTTAATTCGTCTGCAGTGGCCGTTGTTCAACATGGGAACGTGCAAAATACTCAAAATTTTTTGCTCTTTCGTTTGGTATATGACACGCTGGGTCTAGCAGAAAATTTTTCATGTCAGGTAATCTTTTGGTCTTATCAGAGTGAAAGCTACTTTGGTACTTTGGGCATTGTGGAATCAACACCAGATTACAGTTTGACATGAACTGAAGTGTAGATTATTCAGAATTTTTTGCTCTTTCACGTGGTATATGCTACGATATGCTACGATAAAGCATTGACGAGTCACGAATTCTTTATTGCCAAAAATGCATAATTCAATTTTGTTAATTCGGCTGAAGTGGCCGTTGTTCAGTGGAATCAACACCAGATTACAGTTTGACATGAACTGAAGTGTAGATTATTCACAATTTTTTGCTCTTTCACGTGGTATATGCTACGATATGCTACGATAAAGCATTGACGAGTCACGAATTCTTTATTGCCAAAAATGCATAATTCAATTTTGTTAATTCGGCTGAAGTGGCCGTTGTTCAGTGGAATCAACACCAGATTACAGTTTGACATGAACTGAAGTGTAGATTATTCACAATTTTTTGCTCTTTCACGTGGTATATGCTACGATATGCTACGATAAAGCATTGACGAGTCACGAATTCTTTATTGCCAAAAATGCATAATTCAATTTTGTTAATTCGGCTGAAGTGGCCGTTGTTCAACATGGGAACGTGCAAAATACTCAGAATTTTTTGCTCTTTCGTTTGGTATATGACACGCTGGGTCTAGCAGAAAATTTTTCATGTCAGGTAATCTTTTGTTCTTATCAGAGTGAAAGCTACTTTGGTACTTTGGGCATTGTGGAATCAACACCAGATTACAGTTTGACATGAACTGAAGTGTAGATTATTCAGAATTTTTTGCTCTTTCACGTGGTATATGCTACGATATGCTACGATAAAGCATTGACGTGTCACGAATTCTTTATTGCCAAAAATGCATAATTCAATTTTGTTAATTCGTCTGCAGTGGCCGTTGTTCAACATGGGAACGTGCAAAATACTCAGAATTTTTTGCTCTTTCGTTTGGTATATGACACGCTGGGTCTAGCAGAAAATTTTTCATGTCAGGTAATCTTTTGGTCTTATCAGAGTGAAAGCTACTTTGGTACTTTGGGCATTGTGGAATCAACACCAGATTAC
The DNA here is from genome assembly GCA_943737045.1 of Parapristionchus giblindavisi. Taxonomy (NCBI): domain Eukaryota; kingdom Metazoa; phylum Nematoda; class Chromadorea; order Rhabditida; family Diplogasteridae; genus Parapristionchus; species Parapristionchus giblindavisi. Next base: position 1,456,442 of record CALSFV010000215.1, read on the forward strand.
AGTTTGACATGAACTGAAGTGTAGATTATTCAGAATTTTTTGCTCTTTCACGTGGTATATGCTACGATATGCTACGATAAAGCATTGACGAGTCACGAATTCTTTATTGCCAAAAATGCATAATTCAATTTTGTTAATTCGGCTGAAGTGGCCGTTGTTCAACATGGGAACGTGCAAAATACTCAGAATTTTTTGCTCTTTCGTTTGGTATATGACACGCTGGGTCTAGCAGAAAATTTTTCATGTCAGGTAATCTTTTGGTCTTATCAGAGTGAAAGCTACTTTGGTACTTTGGGCATTGTGGAATCAACACCAGATTACAGTTTGACATGAACTGAAGTGTAGATTATTCACAATTTTTTGCTCTTTCACGTGGTATATGCTACGATATGCTACGATAAAGCATTGACGCGTCACGAATTCTTTATTGCCAAAAATGCATAATTCAATTTTGTTAATTCGGCTGCAGTGGCCGTTGTTCAACATGGGAACGTGCAAAATACTCAGAATTTTTTGCTCTTTCGTTTGGTATATGACACGCTGGGTCTAGCAGAAAATTTTTCATGTCAGGTAATCTTTTGGTCTTATCAGAGTGAAAGCTACTTTGGTACTTTGGGCATTGTGGAATCAACACCAGATTACAGTTTGACATGAACTGAAGTGTAGATTATTCAGAATTTTTTGCTCTTTCACGTGGTATATGCTACGATATGCTACGATAAAGCATTGACGTGTCACGAATTCTTTTTTGCCAAAAATGCATAATTCAATTTTGTTAATTCGGCTGCAGTGGCCGTTGTTCAACATGGGAACGTGCAAAATACTCAGAATTTTTTGCTCTTTCGTTTGGTATATGACACGCTGGGTCTAGCAGAAAAGTTTTCATGTCAGGTAATCTTTTGGTCTTATCAGAGTGAAAGCTACTTTGGTACTTTGGGCATTGTGGAATCAACACCAGATTACAGTTTGACATGAACTGAAGTGTAGATTATTCACAATTTTTTGCTCTTTCACGTGGTATATGCTACGATATGCTACGATAAAGCATTGACGTGTCACGAATTCTTTATTGCCAAAAATGCATAATTCAATTTTGTTAATTCGGCTGCAGTGGCCGTTGTTCAACATGGGAACGTGCAAAATACTCAGAATTTTTTGCTCTTTCGTTTGGTATATGACACGCTGGGTCTAGCAGAAAATTTTTCATGTCAGGTAATCTTTTGGTCTTATCAGAGTGAAAGCTACTTTGGTACTTTGGGCATTGTGGAATCAACACCAGATTACAGTTTGACATGAACTGAAGTGTAGATTATTCAGAATTTTTTGCTCTTTCACGTGGTATATGCTACGATATGCTACGATAAAGCATTGACGTGTCACGAATTCTTTTTTGCCAAAAATGCATAATTCAATTTTGTTAATTCGGCTGCAGTGGCCGTTGTTCAACATGGGAACGTGCAAAATACTCAGAATTTTTTGCTCTTTCGTTTGGTATATGACACGCTGGGTCTAGCAGAAAAGTTTTCATGTCAGGTAATCTTTTGGTCTTATCAGAGTGAAAGCTACTTTGGTACTTTGGGCATTGTGGAATCAACACCAGATTACAGTTTGACATGAACTGAAGTGTAGATTATTCACAATTTTTTGCTCTTTCACGTGGTATATGCTACGATATGCTACGATAAAGCATTGACGTGTCACGAATTCTTTATTGCCAAAAATGCATAATTCAATTTTGTTAATTCGTCTGCAGTGGCCGTTGTTCAACATGGGAACGTGCAAAATACTCAGAATTTTTTGCTCTTTCGTTTGGTATATGACACGCTGGGTCTAGCAGAAAATTTTTCATGTCAGGTAATCTTTTGGTCTTATCAGAGTGAAAGCTACTTTGGTACTTTGGGCATTGTGGAATCAACACCAGATTACAGTTTGACATGAACTGAAGTGTAGATTATTCAGAATTTTTTGCTCTTTCACGTGGTATATGCTACGATATGCTACGATAAAGCATTGACGTGTCACGAATTCTTTATTGCCAAAAATGCATAATTCAATTTTGTTAATTCGGCTGCAGTGGCCGTTGTTCAACATGGGAACGTGCAAAATACTCAGAATTTTTTGCTCTTTCGTTTGGTATATGACACGCTGGGTCTAGCAGAAAATTTTTCATGTCAGGTAATCTTTTGGTCTTATCAGAGTGAAAGCTACTTTGGTACTTTGGGCATTGTGGAATCAACACCAGATTACAGTTTGACATGAACTGAAGTGTAGATTATTCAGAATTTTTTGCTCTTTCACGTGGTATATGCTACGATATGCTACGATAAAGCATTGACGTGTCACGAATTCTTTTTTGCCAAAAATGCATAATTCAATTTTGTTAATTCGGCTGCAGTGGCCGTTGTTCAACATGGGAACGTGCAAAATACTCAGAATTTTTTGCTCTTTCGTTTGGTATATGACACGCTGGGTCTAGCAGAAAAGTTTTCATGTCAGGTAATCTTTTGGTCTTATCAGAGTGAAAGCTACTTTGGTACTTTGGGCATTGTGGAATCAACACCAGATTACAGTTTGACATGAACTGAAGTGTAGATTATTCACAATTTTTTGCTCTTTCACGTGGTATATGCTACGATATGCTACGATAAAGCATTGACGTGTCACGAATTCTTTATTGCCAAAAATGCATAATTCAATTTTGTTAATTCGTCTGCAGTGGCCGTTGTTCAACATGGGAACGTGCAAAATACTCAGAATTTTTTGCTCTTTCGTTTGGTATATGACACGCTGGGTCTAGCAGAAAATTTTTCATGTCAGGTAATCTTTTGGTCTTATCAGAGTGAAAGCTACTTTGGTACTTTGGGCATTGTGGAATCAACACCAGATTACAGTTTGACATGAACTGAAGTGTAGATTATTCAGAATTTTTTGCTCTTTCACGTGGTATATGCTACGATATGCTACGATAAAGCATTGACGTGTCACGAATTCTTTATTGCCAAAAATGCATAATTCAATTTTGTTAATTCGGCTGCAGTGGCCGTTGTTCAACATGGGAACGTGCAAAATACTCAGAATTTTTTGCTCTTTCGTTTGGTATATGACACGCTGGGTCTAGCAGAAAATTTTTCATGTCAGGTAATCTTTTGGTCTTATCAGAGTGAAAGCTACTTTGGTACTTTGGGCATTGTGGAATCAACACCAGATTACAGTTTGACATGAACTGAAGTGTAGATTATTCAGAATTTTTTGCTCTTTCACGTGGTATATGCTACGATATGCTACGATAAAGCATTGACGTGTCACGAATTCTTTATTGCCAAAAATGCATAATTCAATTTTGTTAATTCGGCTGCAGTGGCCGTTGTTCAACATGGGAACGTGCAAAATACTCAGAATTTTTTGCTCTTTCGTTTGGTATATGACACGCTGGGTCTAGCAGAAAAGTTTTCATGTCAGGTAATCTTTTGGTCTTATCAGAGTGAAAGCTACTTTGGTACTTTGGGCATTGTGGAATCAACACCAGATTACAGTTTGACATGAACTGAAGTGTAGATTATTCACAATTTTTTGCTCTTTCACGTGGTATATGCTACGATATGCTACGATAAAGCATTGACGTGTCACGAATTCTTTATTGCCAAAAATGCATAATTCAATTTTGTTAATTCGTCTGCAGTGGCCGTTGTTCAACATGGGAACGTGCAAAATACTCAGAATTTTTTGCTCTTTCGTTTGGTATATGACACGCTGGGTCTAGCAGAAAATTTTTCATGTCAGGTAATCTTTTGGTCTTATCAGAGTGAAAGCTACTTTGGTACTTTGGGCATTGTGGAATCAACACCAGATTACAGTTTGACATGAACTGACGTGTAGATTATTCAGAATTTTTTGCTCTTTCACGTGGTATATGCTACGATATGCTACGATAAAGCATTGACGTGTCACGAATTCTTTATTGCCAAAAATGCATAATTCAATTTTGTTAATTCGGCTGCAGTGGCCGTTGTTCAACATGGGAACGTGCAAAATACTCAGAATTTTTTGCTCTTTCGTTTGGTATATGACACGCTGGGTCTAGCAGAAAATTTTTCATGTCAGGTAATCTTTTGGACTTATCAGAGTGAAAGCTACTTTTGTACTTTGGGCATAGCGGAATCAACACCAGATTACAGTTTGACATGAACTGACGTGTAGATTATTCAGAATTTTTTGCTCTTTCACGTGGTATATGCTACGATATGCTACGATAAAGCATTGACGTGTCACGAATTCTTTATTGCCAAAAATGCATAATTCAATTTTGTTAATTCGGCTGCAGTGGCCGTTGTTCAACATGGGAACGTGCAAAATACTCAGAATTTTTTGCTCTTTCGTTTGGTATATGACACGCTGGGTCTAGCAGAAAATTTTTCATGTCAGGTAATCTTTTGGTCTTATCAGAGTGAAAGCTACTTTGGTACTTTGGGCATTGTGGAATCAACACCAGATTACAGTTTGGCATGAACTGAAGTGTAGATTATTCAGAATTTTTTGCTCTTTCACGTGGTATATGCTACGATATGCTACGATAAAGCATTGACGTGTCACGAATTCTTTTTTGCCAAAAATGCATAATTCAATTTTGTTAATTCGGCTGCAGTGGCCGTTGTTCAACATGGGAACGTGCAAAATACTCAGAATTTTTTGCTCTTTCGTTTGGTATATGACACGCTGGGTCTAGCAGAAAAGTTTTCATGTCAGGTAATCTTTTGGTCTTATCAGAGTGAAAGCTACTTTGGTACTTTGGGCATTGTGGAATCAACACCAGATTACAGTTTGACATGAACTGAAGTGTAGATTATTCACAATTTTTTGCTCTTTCACGTGGTATATGCTACGATATGCTACGATAAAGCATTGACGTGTCACGAATTCTTTATTGCCAAAAATGCATAATTCAATTTTGTTAATTCGGCTGCAGTGGCCGTTGTTCAACATGGGAACGTGCAAAATACTCAGAATTTTTTGCTCTTTCGTTTGGTATATGACACGCTGGGTCTAGCAGAAAATTTTTCATGTCAGGTAATCTTTTGGTCTTATCAGAGTGAAAGCTACTTTGGTACTTTGGGCATTGTGGAATCAACACCAGATTACAGTTTGACATGAACTGAAGTGTAGATTATTCAGAATTTTTTGCTCTTTCACGTGGTATATGCTACGATATGCTACGATAAAGCATTGACGTGTCACGAATTCTTTTTTGCCAAAAATGCATAATTCAATTTTGTTAATTCGGCTGCAGTGGCCGTTGTTCAACATGGGAACGTGCAAAATACTCAGAATTTTTTGCTCTTTCGTTTGGTATATGACACGCTGGGTCTAGCAGAAAAGTTTTCATGTCAGGTAATCTTTTGGTCTTATCAGAGTGAAAGCTACTTTGGTACTTTGGGCATTGTGGAATCAACACCAGATTACAGTTTGACATGAACTGAAGTGTAGATTATTCACAATTTTTTGCTCTTTCACGTGGTATATGCTACGATATGCTACGATAAAGCATTGACGTGTCACGAATTCTTTATTGCCAAAAATGCATAATTCAATTTTGTTAATTCGTCTGCAGTGGCCGTTGTTCAACATGGGAACGTGCAAAATACTCAGAATTTTTTGCTCTTTCGTTTGGTATATGACACGCTGGGTCTAGCAGAAAAGTTTTCATGTCAGGTAATCTTTTGGTCTTATCAGAGTGAAAGCTACTTTGGTACTTTGGGCATTATGGAATCAACACCAGATTACAGTTTGACATGAACTGAAGTGTAGATTATTCAGAATTTTTTGCTCTTTCACGTGGTATATGCTACGATATGCTACGATAAAGCATTGACGTGTCACGAATTCTTTATTGCCAAAAATGCATAATTCAATTTTGTTAATTCGTCTGCAGTGGCCGTTGTTCAACATGGGAACGTGCAAAATACTCAGAATTTTTTGCTCTTTCGTTTGGTATATGACACGCTGGGTCTAGCAGAAAATTTTTCATGTCAGGTAATCTTTTGGTCTTATCAGAGTGAAAGCTACTTTGGTACTTTGGGCATTGTGGAATCAACACCAGATTACAGTTTGACATGAACTGAAGTGTAGATTATTCACAATTTTTTGCTCTTTCACGTGGTATATGCTACGATATGCTACGATAAAGCATTGACGTGTCACGAATTCTTTATTGCCAAAAATGCATAATTCAATTTTGTTAATTCGGCTGCAGTGGCCGTTGTTCAACATGGGAACGTGCAAAATACTCAGAATTTTTTGCTCTTTCGTTTGGTATATGACACGCTGGGTCTAGCAGAAAATTTTTCATGTCAGGTAATCTTTTGGTCTTATCAGAGTGAAAGCTACTTTGGTACTTTGGGCATTGTGGAATCAACACCAGATTACAGTTTGACATGAACTGAAGTGTAGATTATTCAGAATTTTTTGCTCTTTCACGTGGTATATGCTACGATATGCTACGATAAAGCATTGACGTGTCACGAATTCTTTATTGCCAAAAATGCATAATTCAATTTTGTTAATTCGGCTGCAGTGGCCGTTGTTCAACATGGGAACGTGCAAAATACTCAGAATTTTTTGCTCTTTCGTTTGGTATATGACACGCTGGGTCTAGCAGAAAATTTTTCATGTCAGGTAATCTTTTGGTCTTATCAGAGTGAAAGCTACTTTGGTACTTTGGGCATTGTGGAATCAACACCAGATTACAGTTTGACATGAACTGAAGTGTAGATTATTCAGAATTTTTTGCTCTTTCACGTGGTATATGCTACGATATGCTACGATAAAGCATTGACGTGTCACGAATTCTTTATTGCCAAAAATGCATAATTCAATTTTATTAATTCGGCTGCAGTGGCCGTTGTTCAACATGGGAACGTGCAAAATACTCAGAATTTTTTGCTCTTTCGTTTGGTATATGACACGCTGGGTCTAGCAGAAAATTTTTCATGTCAGGTAATCTTTTGGTCTTATCAGAGTGAAAGCTACTTTGGTACTTTGGGCATTGTGGAATCAACACCAGATTACAGTTTGACATGAACTGAAGTGTAGATTATTCACAATTTTTTGCTCTTTCACGTGGTATATGCTACGATATGCTACGATAAAGCATTGACGTGTCACGAATTCTTTATTGCCAAAAATGCATAATTCAATTTTGTTAATTCGGCTGCAGTGGCCGTTGTTCAACATGGGAACGTGCAAAATACTCAGAATTTTTTGCTCTTTCGTTTGGTATATGACACGCTCGGTCTAGCAGAAAATTTTTCATGTCAGGTAATCTTTTGGTCTTATCAGAGTGAAAGCTACTTTGGTACTTTGGGCATTGTGGAATCAACACCAGATTACAGTTTGACATGAACTGAAGTGTAGATTATTCAGAATTTTTTGCTCTTTCACGTGGTATATGCTACGATATGCTACGATAAAGCATTGACGTGTCACGAATTCTTTATTGCCAAAAATGCATAATTCAATTTTGTTAATTCGTCTGCAGTAGGGATCCGCATTCGTGCAAATGCACAGCCGGTACGGGCATGAACGAAATAAAAATAATGAAAAGTCATTCTGCACAATTTAGACGCATTTTAGCGTGCGATGTAATGCATGCAAATGCCAGACCAACCACCAATTTTATGAATAAAAAGGATCAGAATGAATTGAATGCATTAATTTGAACGAATGAATACTTAATTATAATAATGAAGTCGTGCGCACGACTTTTCTTTCATTTTCATTTTGAAAATCATTTCGCACGAATGCACATTTGCGGATCCCTAGTCTGCAGTGGCCGTTGTTCAACATGGGAACGTGCAAAATACTCAGAATTTTTTGCTCTTTCGTTTGGTATATGACACGCTGGGTCTAGCAGAAAATTTTTCATGTCAGGTAATCTTTTGGTCTTATCAGAGTGAAAGCTACTTTGGTACTTTGGGCATTGTGGAATCAACACCAGATTACAGTTTGACATGAACTGAAGTGTAGATTATTCACAATTTTTTGCTCTTTCACGTGGTATATGCTACGATATGCTACGATAAAGCATTGACGTGTCACGAATTCTTTATTGCCAAAAATGCATAATTCAATTTTGTTAATTCGGCTGCAGTGGCCGTTGTTCAACATGGGAACGTGCAAAATACTCAGAATTTTTTGCTCTTTCGTTTGGTATATGACACGCTGGGTCTAGCAGAAAATGTTTCATGTCAGGTAATCTTTTGGTCTTATCAGAGTGAAAGCTACTTTTGTACTTTGGGCATTGTGGAATCAACACCAGATTACAGTTTGACATGAACTGAAGTGTAGATTATTCAGAATTTTTTGCTCTTTCACGTGGTATATGCTACGATATGCTACGATAAAGCATTGACGTGTCACGAATTCTTTATTGCCAAAAATGCATAATTCAATTTTGTTAATTCGGCTGCAGTGGCCGTTGTTCAACATGGGAACGTGCAAAATACTCAGAATTTTTTGCTCTTTCGTTTGGTATATGACACGCTGGGTCTAGCAGAAAATTTTTCATGTCAGGTAATCTGTTGGTCTTATCAGAGTGAAAGCTACTTTGGTACTTTGGGCATTGTGGAATCAACACCAGATTACAGTTTGAGATGAACTGAAGTGTAGATTATTCAGAATTTTTTGCTCTTTCACGTGGTATATGCTACGATATGCTACGATAAAGCATTGACGTGTCACGAATTCTTTATTGCCAAAAATGCATAATTCAATTTTGGTAATTCGGCTGAAGTGGCCGTTGTTCAACATGGGAACGTGCAAAATACTCAGAATTTTTTGCTCTTTCGTTTGGTATATGACACGCTGGGTCTAGCAGAAAATTTTTCATGTCAGGTAATCTTTTGGTCTTATCAGAGTGAAAGCTACTTTGGTACTTTGGGCATTGTGGAATCAACACCAGATTACAGTTTGACATGAACTGAAGTGTAGATTATTCAGAATTTTTTGCTCTTTCACGTGGTATATGCTACGATATGCTACGATAAAGCATTGACGTGTCACGAATTCTTTATTGCCAAAAATGCATAATTCAATTTTGTTAATTCGGCTGCAGTGGCCGTTGTTCAACATGGGAACGTGCAAAATACTCAGAATTTTTTGCTCTTTCGTTTGGTATATGACACGCTGGGTCTAGCAGAAAATTTTTCATGTCAGGTAATCTTTTGGTCTTATCAGAGTGAAAGCTACTTTTGTACTTTGGGCATTGTGGAATCAACACCAGATTACAGTTTGACATGAACTGAAGTGTAGATTATTCAGAATTTTTTGCTCTTTCACGTGGTATATACTACGATATGCTACGATAAAGCATTGACGTGTCACGAATTCTTTATTGCCAAAAATGCATAATTCAATTTTGTTAATTCGGCTGCAGTGGCCGTTGTTCAACATGGGAACGTGCAAAATACTCAGAATTTTTTGCTCTTTCGTTTGGTATATGACACGCTGGGTCTAGCAGAAAATTTTTCATGTCAGGTAATCTGTTGGTCTTATCAGAGTGAAAGCTACTTTGGTACTTTGGGCATTGTGGAATCAACACCAGATTACAGTTTGAGATGAACTGAAGTGTAGATTATTCAGAATTTTTTGCTCTTTCACGTGGTATATGCTACGATATGCTACGATAAAGCATTGACGTGTCACGAATTCTTTATTGCCAAAAATGCATAATTCAATTTTGGTAATTCGGCTGAAGTGGCCGTTGTTCAACATGGGAACGTGCAAAATACTCAGAATTTTTTGCTCTTTCGTTTGGTATATGACACGCTGGGTCTAGCAGAAAATTTTTCATGTCAGGTAATCTTTTGGTCTTATCAGAGTGAAAGCTACTTTGGTACTTTGGGCATTGTGGAATCAACACCAGATTACAGTTTGACATGAACTGAAGTGTAGATTATTCAGAATTTTTTGCTCTTTCACGTGGTATATGCTACGATATGCTACGATAAAGCATTGACGTGTCACGAATTCTTTATTGCCAAAAATGCATAATTCAATTTTGTTAATTCGGCTGCAGTGGCCGTTGTTCAACATGGGAACGTGCAAAATACTCAGAATTTTTTGCTCTTTCGTTTGGTATATGACACGCTGGGTCTAGCAGAAAATTTTTCATGTCAGGTAATCTTTTGGTCTTATCAGAGTGAAAGCTACTTTTGTACTTTGGGCATTGTGGAATCAACACCAGATTACAGTTTGACATGAACTGAAGTGTAGATTATTCAGAATTTTTTGCTCTTTCACGTGGTATATACTACGATATGCTACGATAAAGCATTGACGTGTCACGAATTCTTTATTGCCAAAAATGCATAATTCAATTTTGTTAATTCGGCTGCAGTGGCCGTTGTTCAACATGGGAACGTGCAAAATACTCAGAATTTTTTGCTCTTTCGTTTGGTATATGACACGCTGGGTCTAGCAGAAAATGTTTCATGTCAGGTAATCTTTTGGTCTTATCAGAGTGAAAGCTACTTTGGTACTTTGGGCATTGTGGAATCAACACCAGATTACAGTTTGACATGAACTGAAGTGTAGATTATTCAGAATTTTTTGCTCTTTCACGTGGTATATGCTACGATATGCTACGATAAAGCATTGACGTGTCACGAATTCTTTATTGCCAAAAATGCATAATTCAATTTTGTTAATTCGGCTGCAGTGGCCGTTGTTCAACATGGGAACGTGCAAAATACTCAGAATTTTTTGCTCTTTCGTTTGGTATATGACACGCTGGGTCTAGCAGAAAATTTTTCATGTCAGGTAATCTTTTGGACTTATCAGAGTGAAAGCTACTTTTGTACTTTGGGCATAGCGGAATCAACACCAGATTACAGTTTGACATGAACTGAAGTGTAGATTATTCAGAATTTTTTGCTCTTTCACGTGGTATATGCTACGATATGCTACGATAAAGCATTGACGTGTCACGAATTCTTTATTGCCAAAAATGCATAATTCAATTTTGTTAATTCGGCTGCAGTGGCCGTTGTTCAACATGGGAACGTGCAAAATACTCAGAATTTTTTGCTCTTTCGTTTGGTATATGACACGCTGGGTCTAGCAGAAAATTTTTCATGTCAGGTAATCTTTTGGTCTTATCAGAGTGAAAGCTACTTTTGTACTTTGGGCATTGTGGAATCAACACCAGATTACAGTTTGACATGAACTGAAGTGTAGATTATTCAGAATTTTTTGCTCTTTCACGTGGTATATACTACGATATGCTACGATAAAGCATTGACGTGTCACGAATTCTTTATTGCCAAAAATGCATAATTCAATTTTGTTAATTCGGCTGCAGTGGCCGTTGTTCAACATGGGAACGTGCAAAATACTCAGAATTTTTTGCTCTTTCGTTTGGTATATGACACGCTGGGTCTAGCAGAAAATTTTTCATGTCAGGTAATCTTTTGGTCTTATCAGAGTGAAAGCTACTTTTGTACTTTGGGCATTGTGGAATCAACACCAGATTACAGTTTGACATGAACTGAAGTGTAGATTATTCAGAATTTTTTGCTCTTTCACGTGGTATATACTACGATATGCTACGATAAAGCATTGACGTGTCACGAATTCTTTATTGCCAAAAATGCATAATTCAATTTTGTTAATTCGGCTGCAGTGGCCGTTGTTCAACATGGGAACGTGCAAAATACTCAGAATTTTTTGCTCTTTCGTTTGGTATATGACACGCTGGGTCTAGCAGAAAATTTTTCATGTCAGGTAATCTTTTGGTCTTATCAGAGTGAAAGCTACTTTGGTACTTTGGGCATTGTGGAATCAACACCAGATTACAGTTTGACATGAACTGAAGTGTAGATTATTCAGAATTTTTTGCTCTTTCACGTGGTATATGCTACGATATGCTACGATAAAGCATTGACGTGTCACGAATTCTTTATTGCCAAAAATGCATAATTCAATTTTGGTAATTCGGCTGAAGAGGCCGTTGTTCAACATGGGAACGTGCAAAATACTCAGAATTTTTTGCTCTTTCGTTTGGTATATGACACGCTGGGTCTAGCAGAAAATTTTTCATGTCAGGTAATCTTTTGGTCTTATCAGAGTGAAAGCTACTTTGGTACTTTGGGCATTGTGGATTCAACACCAGATTACAGTTTGACATGAACTGAAGTGTAGATTATTCAGAATTTTTTGCCCTTTCACGTGGTATGTGCTACGATATGCTACGATAAAGCATTGACGTGTCACGAATTCTTTATTGCCAAAAATGCATAATTCAATTTTGTTAATTCGGCTGCAGTGGCCGTTGTTCAACATGGGAACGTGCAAAATACTCAGAATTTTTTGCTCTTTCGTTTGGTATATGACACGCTGGGTCTAGCAGAAAATTTTTCATGTCAGGTAATCTTTTGGTCTTATCAGAGTGAAAGCTACTTTGGTACTTTGGGCATTGTGGAATCAACACCAGATTACAGTTTGACATGAACTGAAGTGTAGATTATTCAGAATTTTTTGCTCTTTCACGTGGTATATGCTACGATATGCTACGATAAAGCATTGACGTGTCACGAATTCTTTATTGCCAAAAATGCATAATTCAATTTTGGTAATTCGGCTGAAGTGGCCGTTGTTCAACATGGGAACGTGCAAAATACTCAGAATTTTTTGCTCTTTCGTTTGGTATATGACACGCTGGGTCTAGCAGAAAATTTTTCATGTCAGGTAATCTTTTGGTCTTATCAGAGTGAAAGCTACTTTGGTACTTTGGGCATTGTGGAATCAACACCAGATTACAGTTTGACATGAACTGAAGTGTAGATTATTCAGAATTTTTTGCTCTTTCACGTGGTATATGCTACGATATGCTACGATAAAGCATTGACGTGTCACGAATTCTTTATTGCCAAAAATGCATAATTCAATTTTGTTAATTCGGCTGCAGTGGCCGTTATTCAACATGGGAACGTGCAAAATACTCAGAATTTTTTGCTCTTTCGTTTGGTATATGACACGCTGGGTCTAGCAGAAAATTTTTCATGTCAGGTAATCTTTTGGTCTTATCAGAGTGAAAGCTACTTTGGTACTTTGGGCATTGTGGAATCAACACCAGATTACAGTTTGACATGAACTGAAGTGTAGATTATTCAGAATTTTTTGCTCTTTCACGTGGTATATGCTACGATATGCTACGATAAATCATTGACGTGTCACGAATTCTTTATTGCCAAAAATGCATAATTCAATTTTGTTAATTCGGCTGCAGTGGCCGTTGTTCAACATGGGAACGTGCAAAATACTCAGAATTTTTTGCTCTTTCGTTTGGTATATGACACGCTGGGTCTAGCAGAAAATTTTTCATGTCAGGTAATCTTTTGGTCTTATCAGAGTGAAAGCTACTTTGGTACTTTGGGCATTGTGGAATCAACACCAGATTACAGTTTGACATGAACTGAAGTGTAGATTATTCAGAATTTTTTGCTCTTTCACGTGGTATATGCTACGATATGCTACGATAAAGCATTGACGTGTCACGAATTCTTTATTGCCAAAAATGCATAATTCAATTTTGTTAATTCGGCTGCAGTGGCCGTTGTTCAACATGGGAACGTGCAAAATACTCAGAATTTTTTGCTCTTTCGTTTGGTATATGACACGCTGGGTCTAGCAGAAAATTTTTCATGTCAGGTAATCTTTTGGTCTTATCAGAGTGAAAGCTACTTTTGTACTTTGGGCATAGCGGAATCAACACCAGATTACAGTTTGACATGAACTGAAGTGTAGATTATTCAGAATTTTTTGCTCTTTCACGTGGTATATGCTACGATATGCTACGATAAAGCATTGACGTGTCACGAATTCTTTATTGCCAAAAATGCATAATTCAATTTTGTTAATTCGGCTGCAGTGGCCGTTGTTCAACATGGGAACGTGCAAAATACTCAGAATTTTTTGCTCTTTCGTTTGGTATATGACACGCTGGGTCTAGCAGAAAATGTTTCATGTCAGGTAATCTTTTGGTCTTATCAGAGTGAAAGCTACTTTGGTACTTTGGGCATTGTGGAATCAACACCAGATTACAGTTTGACATGAACTGAAGTGTGATTATTCAGAATTTTTTGCTCTTTCACGTGGTATATGCTACGATATGCTACGATAAAGCATTGACGTGTCACGAATTCTTTATTGCCAAAAATGCATAATTCAATTTTGTTAATTCGGCTGCAGTGGCCGTTGTTCAACATGGGAACGTGCAAAATACTCAGAATTTTTTGCTCTTTCGTTTGGTATATGACACGCTGGGTCTAGCAGAAAATTTTTCATGTCAGGTAATCTTTTGGTCTTATCAGAGTGAAAGCTACTTTGGTACTTTGGGCATTGTGGAATCAACACCAGATTACAGTTTGACATGAACTGAAGTGTAGATTATACAGAATTTTTTGCTCTTTCACGTGGTATATGCTACGATATGCTACGATAAAGCATTGACGTGTCACGAATTCTTTATTGCCAAAAATGCATAATTCAATTTTGTTAATTCGGCTGCAGTGGCCGTTGTTCAACATGGGAACGTGCAAAATACTCAGAATTTTTTGCTCTTTCGTTTGGTATATGACACGCTGGGTCTAGCAGAAAATTTTTCATGTCAGGTAATCTTTTGGTCTTATCAGAGTGAAAGCTACTTTTGTACTTTGGGCATAGCGGAATCAACACCAGATTACAGTTTGACATGAACTGAAGTGTAGATTATTCAGAATTTTTTGCTCTTTCACGTGGTATATGCTACGATATGCTACGATAAAGCATTGACGTGTCACGAATTCTTTATTGCCAAAAATGCATAATTCAATTTTGTTAATTCGGCTGCAGTGGCCGTTGTTCAACATGGGAACGTGCAAAATACTCAGAATTTTTTGCTCTTTCGTTTGGTATATGACACGCTGGGTCTAGCAGAAAATTTTTCATGTCAGGTAATCTTTTGGTCTTATCAGAGTGAAAGCTACTTTTGTACTTTGGGCATTGTGGAATCAACACCAGATTACAGTTTGACATGAACTGAAGTGTAGATTATTCAGAATTTTTTGCTCTTTCACGTGGTATATGCTACGATATGCTACGATAAAGCAGTGACGTGTCACGAATTCTTTATTGCCAAAAATGCATAATTCAATTTTGTTAATTCGGCTGCAGTGGCCGTTGTTCAACATGGGAACGTGCAAAATACTCAGAATTTTTTGCTCTTTCGTTTGGTATATGACACGCTGGGTCTAGCAGAAAATTTTTCATGTCAGGTAATCTTTTGGTCTTATCAGAGTGAAAGCTACTTTTGTACTTTGGGCATTGTGGATTCAACACCAGATTACAGTTTGACATGAACTGAAGTGTAGATTATTCAGAATTTTTTGCTCTTTCACGTGGTATATGCTACGATATGCTACGATAAAGCATTGACGTGTCACGAATTCTTTATTGCCAAAATTGCATAATTCAATTTTGTTAATTCGGCTGCAGTGGCCGTTGTTCAACATGGGAACGTGCAAAATACTCAGAATTTTTTGCTCTTTCGTTTGGTATATGACACGCTGGGTCTAGCAGAAAATTTTTCATGTCAGGTAATCTTTTGGTCTTATCAGAGTGGAAGCTACTTTGGTACTTTGGGCATTGTGGAATCAACACCAGATTACAGTTTGACATGAACTGAAGTGTAGATTATTCAGAATTTTTTGCTCTTTCACGTGGTATATGCTACGATATGCTACGATAAAGCATTGACGTGTCACGAATTCTTTATTGCCAAAAATGCATAATTCAATTTTGTTAATTCGGCTGCAGTGGCCGTTGTTCAACATGGGAACGTGCAAAATACTCAGAATTTTTTGCTCTTTCGTTTGGTATATGACACGCTGGGTCTAGCAGAAAATTTTTCATGTCAGGTAATCTTTTGGTCTTATCAGAGTGAAAGCTACTTTTGTACTTTGGGCATAGCGGAATCAACACCAGATTACAGTTTGACATGAACTGAAGTGTAGATTATTCAGAATTTTTTGCTCTTTCACGTGGTATATGCTACGATATGCTACGATAAAGCATTGACGTGTCACGAATTCTTTATTGCCAAAAATGCATAATTCAATTTTGTTAATTCGGCTGCAGTGGCCGTTGTTCAACATGGGAACGTGCAAAATACTCAGAATTTTTTGCTCATTCGTTTGGTATATGACACGCTGGGTCTAGCAGAAAATGTTTCATGTCAGGTAATCTTTTGGTCTTATCAGAGTGAAAGCTACTTTGGTACTTTGGGCATTGTGGAATCAACACCAGATTACAGTTTGACATGAACTGAAGTGTAGATTATTCAGAATTTTTTGCTCTTTCACGTGGTATATGCTACGATATGCTACGATAAAGCATTGACGTGTCACGAATTCTTTATTGCCAAAAATGCATAATTCAATTATGTTAATTCGGCTGCAGTGGCCGTTGTTCAACATGGGAACGTGCAAAATACTCAGAATTGTTTGCTCTTTCGTTTGGTATATGACACGCTGGGTCTAGCAGAAAATTTTTCATGTCAGGTAATCTTTTGGTCTTATCAGAGTGAAAGCTACTTTGGTACTTTGGGCATTGTGGAATCAACACCAGATTACAGTTTGACATGAACTGAAGTGTAGATTATACAGAATTTTTTGCTCTTTCACGTGGTATATGCTACGATATGCTACGATAAAGCATTGACGTGTCACGAATTCTTTATTGCCAAAAATGCATAATTCAATTTTGTTAATTCGGCTGCAGTGGCCGTTGTTCAACATGGGAACGTGCAAAATACTCAGAATTTTTTGCTCTTTCGTTTGGTATATGACACGCTGGGTCTAGCAGAAAATTTTTCATGTCAGGTAATCTTTTGGTCTTATCAGAGTGAAAGCTACTTTTGTACTTTGGGCATAGCGGAATCAACACCAGATTACAGTTTGACATGAACTGAAGTGTAGATTATTCAGAATTTTTTGCTCTTTCACGTGGTATATGCTACGATATGCTACGATAAAGCATTGACGTGTCACGAATTCTTTATTGCCAAAAATGCATAATTCAATTTTGTTAATTCGGCTGCAGTGGCCGTTGTTCAACATGGGAACGTGCAAAATACTCAGAATTTTTTGCTCTTTCGTTTGGTATATGACACGCTGGGTCTAGCAGAAAATGTTTCATGTCAGGTAATCTTTTGGTCTTATCAGAGTGAAAGCTACTTTGGTACTTTGGGCATTGTGGAATCAACACCAGATTACAGTTTGACATGAACTGAAGTGTAGATTATTCAGAATTTTTTGCTCTTTCACGTGGTATATGCTACGATATGCTACGATAAAGCATTGACGTGTCACGAATTCTTTATTGCCAAAAATGCATAATTCAATTTTGTTAATTCGGCTGCAGTGGCCGTTGTTCAACATGGGAACGTGCAAAATACTCAGAATTTTTTGCTCTTTCGTTTGGTATATGACACGCTGGGTCTAGCAGAAAATTTTTCATGTCAGGTAATCTTTTGGTCTTATCAGAGTGAAAGCTACTTTGGTACTTTGGGCATTGTGGAATCAACACCAGATTACAGTTTGACATGAACTGAAGTGTAGATTATACAGAATTTTTTGCTCTTTCACGTGGTATATGCTACGATATGCTACGATAAAGCATTGACGTGTCACGAATTCTTTATTGCCAAAAATGCATAATTCAATTTTGTTAATTCGGCTGCAGTGGCCGTTGTTCAACATGGGAACGTGCAAAATACTCAGAATTTTTTGCTCTTTCGTTTGGTATATGACACGCTGGGTCTAGCAGAAAATTTTTCATGTCAGGTAATCTTTTGGTCTTATCAGAGTGAAAGCTACTTTGGTACTTTGGGCATTGTGGAATCAACACCAGATTACAGTTTGACATGAACTGAAGTGTAGATTATTCAGAATTTTTTGCTCTTTCACGTGGTATATGCTACGATATGCTACGATAAAGCATTGACGAGTCACGAATTCTTTATTGCCAAAAATGCATAATTCAATTTTGTTAATTCGGCTGAAGTGGCCGTTGTTCAGTGGAATCAACACCAGATTACAGTTTGACATGAACTGAAGTGTAGATTATTCACAATTTTTTGCTCTTTCACGTGGTATATGCTACGATATGCTACGATAAAGCATTGACGAGTCACGAATTCTTTATTGCCAAAAATGCATAATTCAATTTTGTTAATTCGGCTGAAGTGGCCGTTGTTCAACATGGGAACGTGCAAAATACTCAGAATTTTTTGCTCTTTCGTTTGGTATATGACACGCTGGGTCTAGCAGAAAATTTTTCATGTCAGGTAATCTTTTGGTCTTATCAGAGTGAAAGCTACTTTGGTACTTTGGGCATTGTGGAATCAACACCAGATTACAGTTTGACATGAACTGAAGTGTAGATTATTCACAATTTTTTGCTCTTTCACGTGGTATATGCTACGATATGCTACGATAAAGCATTGACGTGTCACGAATTCTTTATTGCCAAAAATGCATAATTCAATTTTGTTAATTCGGCTGCAGTGGCCGTTGTTCAGCATGGGAACGTGCAAAATACTCAGAATTTTTTGCTCTTTCGTTTGGTATATGACACGCTGGGTCTAGCAGAAAATTTTTCATGTCAGGTAATCTTTTGGTCTTATCAGAGTGAAAGCTACTTTTGTACTTTGGGCATAGCGGAATCAACACCAGATTACAGTTTGACATGAACTGAAGTGTAGATTATTCAGAATTTTTTGCTCTTTCACGTGGTATATGCTACGATATGCTACGATAAAGCATTGACGTGTCACGAATTCTTTATTGCCAAAAATGCATAATTCAATTTTGTTAATTCGGCTGCAGTGGCCGTTGTTCAACATGGGAACGTGCAAAATACTCAGAATTTTTTGCTCTTTCGTTTGGTATATGACACGCTGGGTCTAGCAGAAAATTTTTCATGTCAGGTAATCTTTTGGTCTTATCAGAGTGGAAGCTACTTTGGTACTTTGGGCATTGTGGAATCAACACCAGATTACAGTTTGACATGAACTGAAGTGTAGATTATTCAGAATTTTTTGCTCTTTCACGTGGTATATGCTACGATATGCTACGATAAAGCATTGACGTGTCACGAATTCTTTATTGCCAAAAATGCATAATTCAATTTTGTTAATTCGGCTGCAGTGGCCGTTGTTCAACATGGGAACGTGCAAAATACTCAGAATTTTTTGCTCTTTCGTTTGGTATATGACACGCTGGGTCTAGCAGAAAATTTTTCATGTCAGGTAATCTTTTGGTCTTATCAGAGTGAAAGCTACTTTTGTACTTTGGGCATAGCGGAATCAACACCAGATTACAGTTTGACATGAACTGAAGTGTAGATTATTCAGAATTTTTTGCTCTTTCACGTGGTATATGCTACGATATGCTACGATAAAGCATTGACGTGTCACGAATTCTTTATTGCCAAAAATGCATAATTCAATTTTGTTAATTCGGCTGCAGTGGCCGTTGTTCAACATGGGAACGTGCAAAATACTCAGAATTTTTTGCTCTTTCGTTTGGTATATGACACGCTGGGTCTAGCAGAAAATTTTTCATGTCAGGTAATCTTTTGGTCTTATCAGAGTGAAAGCTACTTTTGTACTTTGGGCATAGCGGAATCAACACCAGATTACAGTTTGACATGAACTGAAGTGTAGATTATTCAGAATTTTTTGCTCTTTCACGTGGTATATGCTACGATATGCTACGATAAAGCATTGACGAGTCACGAATTCTTTATTGCCAAAAATGCATAATTCAATTTTGTTAATTCGGCTGAAGTGGCCGTTGTTCAGTGGAATCAACACCAGATTACAGTTTGACATGAACTGAAGTGTAGATTATTCACAATTTTTTGCTCTTTCACGTGGTATATGCTACGATATGCTACGATAAAGCATTGACGAGTCACGAATTCTTTATTGCCAAAAATGCATAATTCAATTTTGTTAATTCGGCTGAAGTGGCCGTTGTTCAACATGGGAACGTGCAAAATACTCAGAATTTTTTGCTCTTTCGTTTGGTATATGACACGCTGGGTCTAGCAGAAAATTTTTCATGTCAGGTAATCTTTTGGTCTTATCAGAGTGAAAGCTACTTTGGTACTTTGGGCATTGTGGAATCAACACCAGATTACAGTTTGACATGAACTGAAGTGTAGATTATTCACAATTTTTTGCTCTTTCACGTGGTATATGCTACGATATGCTACGATAAAGCATTGACGTGTCACGAATTCTTTATTGCCAAAAATGCATAATTCAATTTTGTTAATTCGGCTGCAGTGGCCGTTGTTCAGCATGGGAACGTGCAAAATACTCAGAATTTTTTGCTCTTTCGTTTGGTATATGACACGCTGGGTCTAGCAGAAAATTTTTCATGTCAGGTAATCTTTTGGTCTTATCAGAGTGAAAGCTACTTTTGTACTTTGGGCATAGCGGAATCAACACCAGATTACAGTTTGACATGAACTGAAGTGTAGATTATTCAGAATTTTTTGCTCTTTCACGTGGTATATGCTACGATATGCTACGATAAAGCATTGACGTGTCACGAATTCTTTATTGCCAAAAATGCATAATTCAATTTTGTTAATTCGGCTGCAGTGGCCGTTGTTCAACATGGGAACGTGCAAAATACTCAGAATTTTTTGCTCTTTCGTTTGGTATATGACACGCTGGGTCTAGCAGAAAATTTTTCATGTCAGGTAATCTTTTGGTCTTATCAGAGTGGAAGCTACTTTGGTACTTTGGGCATTGTGGAATCAACACCAGATTACAGTTTGACATGAACTGAAGTGTAGATTATTCAGAATTTTTTGCTCTTTCACGTGGTATATGCTACGATATGCTACGATAAAGCATTGACGTGTCACGAATTCTTTATTGCCAAAAATGCATAATTCAATTTTGTTAATTCGGCTGCAGTGGCCGTTGTTCAACATGGGAACGTGCAAAATACTCAGAATTTTTTGCTCTTTCGTTTGGTATATGACACGCTGGGTCTAGCAGAAAATTTTTCATGTCAGGTAATCTTTTGGTCTTATCAGAGTGAAAGCTACTTTTGTACTTTGGGCATAGCGGAATCAACACCAGATTACAGTTTGACATGAACTGAAGTGTAGATTATTCAGAATTTTTTGCTCTTTCACGTGGTATATGCTACGATATGCTACGATAAAGCATTGACGTGTCA
The DNA here is from genome assembly GCA_943737045.1 of Parapristionchus giblindavisi. Lineage (NCBI taxonomy): Eukaryota > Metazoa > Nematoda > Chromadorea > Rhabditida > Diplogasteridae > Parapristionchus > Parapristionchus giblindavisi. The sequence goes on from CALSFV010000215.1 coordinate 1,477,735, forward strand.
CGAATTCTTTATTGCCAAAAATGCATAATTCAATTTTGTTAATTCGGCTGCAGTGGCCGTTGTTCAACATGGGAACGTGCAAAATACTCAGAATTTTTTGCTCTTTCGTTTGGTATATGACACGCTGGGTCTAGCAGAAAATTTTTCATGTCAGGTAATCTTTTGGTCTTATCAGAGTGAAAGCTACTTTTGTACTTTGGGCATAGCGGAATCAACACCAGATTACAGTTTGACATGAACTGAAGTGTAGATTATTCAGAATTTTTTGCTCTTTCACGTGGTATATGCTACGATATGCTACGATAAAGCATTGACGTGTCACGAATTCTTTATTGCCAAAAATGCATAATTCAATTTTGTTAATTCGGCTGCAGTGGCCGTTGTTCAACAAGGGAACGTGCAAAATACTCAGAATTTTTTGCTCATTCGTTTGGTATATGACACGCTGGGTCTAGCAGAAAATGTTTCATGTCAGGTAATCTTTTGGTCTTATCAGAGTGAAAGCTACTTTGGTACTTTGGGCATTGTGGAATCAACACCAGATTACAGTTTGACATGAACTGAAGTGTAGATTATTCAGAATTTTTTGCTCTTTCACGTGGTATATGCTACGATATGCTACGATAAAGCATTGACGTGTCACGAATTCTTTATTGCCAAAAATGCATAATTCAATTTTGTTAATTCGGCTGCAGTGGCCGTTGTTCAACATGGGAACGTGCAAAATACTCAGAATTGTTTGCTCTTTCGTTTGGTATATGACACGCTGGGTCTAGCAGAAAATTTTTCATGTCAGGTAATATTTTGGTCTTATCAGAGTGAAAGCTACTTTGGTACTTTGGGCATTGTGGAATCAACACCAGATTACAGTTTGACATGAACTGAAGTGTAGATTATACAGAATTTTTTGCTCTTTCACGTGGTATATGCTACGATATGCTACGATAAAGCATTGACGTGTCACGAATTCTTTATTGCCAAAAATGCATAATTCAATTTTGTTAATTCGGCTGCAGTGGCCGTTGTTCAACATGGGAACGTGCAAAATACTCAGAATTTTTTGCTCTTTCGTTTGGTATATGACACGCTGGGTCTAGCAGAAAATTTTTCATGTCAGGTAATCTTTTGGTCTTATCAGAGTGAAAGCTACTTTTGTACTTTGGGCATAGCGGAATCAACACCAGATTACAGTTTGACATGAACTGAAGTGTAGATTATTCAGAATTTTTTGCTCTTTCACGTGGTATATGCTACGATATGCTACGATAAAGCATTGACGTGTCACGAATTCTTTATTGCCAAAAATGCATAATTCAATTTTGTTAATTCGGCTGCAGTGGCCGTTGTTCAACATGGGAACGTGCAAAATACTCAGAATTTTTTGCTCTTTCGTTTGGTATATGACACGCTGGGTCTAGCAGAAAATTTTTCATGTCAGGTAATCTTTTGGTCTTATCAGAGTGAAAGCTACTTTTGTACTTTGGGCATAGCGGAATCAACACCAGATTACAGTTTGACATGAACTGAAGTGTAGATTATTCAGAATTTTTTGCTCTTTCACGTGGTATATGCTACGATATGCTACGATAAAGCATTGACGTGTCACGAATTCTTTATTGCCAAAAATGCATAATTCAATTTTGTTAATTCGGCTGCAGTGGCCGTTGTTCAACAAGGGAACGTGCAAAATACTCAGAATTTTTTGCTCATTCGTTTGGTATATGACACGCTGGGTCTAGCAGAAAATGTTTCATGTCAGGTAATCTTTTGGTCTTATCAGAGTGAAAGCTACTTTGGTACTTTGGGCATTGTGGAATCAACACCAGATTACAGTTTGACATGAACTGAAGTGTAGATTATTCAGAATTTTTTGCTCTTTCACGTGGTATATGCTACGATATGCTACGATAAAGCATTGACGTGTCACGAATTCTTTATTGCCAAAAATGCATAATTCAATTTTGTTAATTCGGCTGCAGTGGCCGTTGTTCAACATGGGAACGTGCAAAATACTCAGAATTGTTTGCTCTTTCGTTTGGTATATGACACGCTGGGTCTAGCAGAAAATTTTTCATGTCAGGTAATATTTTGGTCTTATCAGAGTGAAAGCTACTTTGGTACTTTGGGCATTGTGGAATCAACACCAGATTACAGTTTGACATGAACTGAAGTGTAGATTATACAGAATTTTTTGCTCTTTCACGTGGTATATGCTACGATATGCTACGATAAAGCATTGACGTGTCACGAATTCTTTATTGCCAAAAATGCATAATTCAATTTTGTTAATTCGGCTGCAGTGGCCGTTGTTCAACATGGGAACGTGCAAAATACTCAGAATTTTTTGCTCTTTCGTTTGGTATATGACACGCTGGGTCTAGCAGAAAATTTTTCATGTCAGGTAATCTTTTGGTCTTATCAGAGTGAAAGCTACTTTTGTACTTTGGGCATAGCGGAATCAACACCAGATTACAGTTTGACATGAACTGAAGTGTAGATTATTCAGAATTTTTTGCTCTTTCACGTGGTATATGCTACGATATGCTACGATAAAGCATTGACGTGTCACGAATTCTTTATTGCCAAAAATGCATAATTCAATTTTGTTAATTCGGCTGCAGTGGCCGTTGTTCAACATGGGAACGTGCAAAATACTCAGAATTTTTTGCTCATTCGTTTGGTATATGACACGCTGGGTCTAGCAGAAAATGTTTCATGTCAGGTAATCTTTTGGTCTTATCAGAGTGAAAGCTACTTTGGTACTTTGGGCATTGTGGAATCAACACCAGATTACAGTTTGACATGAACTGAAGTGTAGATTATTCAGAATTTTTTGCTCTTTCACGTGGTATATGCTACGATATGCTACGATAAAGCATTGACGTGTCACGAATTCTTTATTGCCAAAAATGCATAATTCAATTTTGTTAATTCGGCTGCAGTGGCCGTTGTTCAACATGGGAACGTGCAAAATACTCAGAATTGTTTGCTCTTTCGTTTGGTATATGACACGCTGGGTCTAGCAGAAAATTTTTCATGTCAGGTAATCTTTTGGTCTTATCAGAGTGAAAGCTACTTTGGTACTTTGGGCATTGTGGAATCAACACCAGATTACAGTTTGACATGAACTGAAGTGTAGATTATACAGAATTTTTTGCTCTTTCACGTGGTATATGCTACGATATGCTACGATAAAGCATTGACGTGTCACGAATTCTTTATTGCCAAAAATGCATAATTCAATTTTGTTAATTCGGCTGCAGTGGCCGTTGTTCAACATGGGAACGTGCAAAATACTCAGAATTTTTTGCTCTTTCGTTTGGTATATGACACGCTGGGTCTAGCAGAAAATTTTTCATGTCAGGTAATCTTTTGGTCTTATCAGAGTGAAAGCTACTTTTGTACTTTGGGCATAGCGGAATCAACACCAGATTACAGTTTGACATGAACTGAAGTGTAGATTATTCAGAATTTTTTGCTCTTTCACGTGGTATATGCTACGATATGCTACGATAAAGCATTGACGTGTCACGAATTCTTTATTGCCAAAAATGCATAATTCAATTTTGTTAATTCGGCTGCAGTGGCCGTTGTTCAACATGGGAACGTGCAAAATACTCAGAATTTTTTGCTCTTTCGTTTGGTATATGACACGCTGGGTCTAGCAGAAAATGTTTCATGTCAGGTAATCTTTTGGTCTTATCAGAGTGAAAGCTACTTTGGTACTTTGGGCATTGTGGAATCAACACCAGATTACAGTTTGACATGAACTGAAGTGTAGATTATTCAGAATTTTTTGCTCTTTCACGTGGTATATGCTACGATATGCTACGATAAAGCATTGACGTGTCACGAATTCTTTATTGCCAAAAATGCATAATTCAATTTTGTTAATTCGGCTGCAGTGGCCGTTGTTCAACATGGGAACGTGCAAAATACTCAGAATTTTTTGCTCTTTCGTTTGGTATATGACACGCTGGGTCTAGCAGAAAATTTTTCATGTCAGGTAATCTTTTGGTCTTATCAGAGTGAAAGCTACTTTGGTACTTTGGGCATTGTGGAATCAACACCAGATTACAGTTTGACATGAACTGAAGTGTAGATTATACAGAATTTTTTGCTCTTTCACGTGGTATATGCTACGATATGCTACGATAAAGCATTGACGTGTCACGAATTCTTTATTGCCAAAAATGCATAATTCAATTTTGTTAATTCGGCTGCAGTGGCCGTTGTTCAACATGGGAACGTGCAAAATACTCAGAATTTTTTGCTCTTTCGTTTGGTATATGACACGCTGGGTCTAGCAGAAAATTTTTCATGTCAGGTAATCTTTTGGTCTTATCAGAGTGAAAGCTACTTTGGTACTTTGGGCATTGTGGAATCAACACCAGATTACAGTTTGACATGAACTGAAGTGTAGATTATTCAGAATTTTTTGCTCTTTCACGTGGTATATGCTACGATATGCTACGATAAAGCATTGACGAGTCACGAATTCTTTATTGCCAAAAATGCATAATTCAATTTTGTTAATTCGGCTGAAGTGGCCGTTGTTCAGTGGAATCAACACCAGATTACAGTTTGACATGAACTGAAGTGTAGATTATTCACAATTTTTTGCTCTTTCACGTGGTATATGCTACGATATGCTACGATAAAGCATTGACGAGTCACGAATTCTTTATTGCCAAAAATGCATAATTCAATTTTGTTAATTCGGCTGAAGTGGCCGTTGTTCAACATGGGAACGTGCAAAATACTCAGAATTTTTTGCTCTTTCGTTTGGTATATGACACGCTGGGTCTAGCAGAAAATTTTTCATGTCAGGTAATCTTTTGGTCTTATCAGAGTGAAAGCTACTTTGGTACTTTGGGCATTGTGGAATCAACACCAGATTACAGTTTGACATGAACTGAAGTGTAGATTATTCAGAATTTTTTGCTCTTTCACGTGGTATATGCTACGATATGCTACGATAAAGCATTGACGTGTCACGAATTCTTTTTTGCCAAAAATGCATAATTCAATTTTGTTAATTCGGCTGCAGTGGCCGTTGTTCAACATGGGAACGTGCAAAATACTCAGAATTTTTTGCTCTTTCGTTTGGTATATGACACGCTGGGTCTAGCAGAAAAGTTTTCATGTCAGGTAATCTTTTGGTCTTATCAGAGTGAAAGCTACTTTGGTACTTTGGGCATTGTGGAATCAACACCAGATTACAGTTTGACATGAACTGAAGTGTAGATTATTCACAATTTTTTGCTCTTTCACGTGGTATATGCTACGATATGCTACGATAAAGCATTGACGTGTCACGAATTCTTTATTGCCAAAAATGCATAATTCAATTTTGTTAATTCGGCTGCAGTGGCCGTTGTTCAACATGGGAACGTGCAAAATACTCAGAATTTTTTGCTCTTTCGTTTGGTATATGACACGCTAGGTCTAGCAGAAAATTTTTCATGTCAGGTAATCTTTTGGTCTTATCAGAGTGAAAGCTACTTTGGTACTTTGGGCATTGTGGAATCAACACCAGATTACAGTTTGACATGAACTGAAGTGTAGATTATTCAGAATTTTTTGCTCTTTCACGTGGTATATGCTACGATATGCTACGATAAAGCATTGACGTGTCACGAATTCTTTTTTGCCAAAAATGCATAATTCAATTTTGTTAATTCGGCTGCAGTGGCCGTTGTTCAACATAGGAACGTGCAAAATACTCAGAATTTTTTGCTCTTTCGTTTGGTATATGACACGCTGGGTCTAGCAGAAAATTTTTCATGTCAGGTAATCTTTTGGTCTTATCAGAGTGAAAGCTACTTTGGTACTTTGGGCATTGTGGAATCAACACCAGATTACAGTTTGACATGAACTGAAGTGTAGATTATTCAGAATTGTTTGCTCTTTCACGTGGTATATGCTACGATATGCTACGATAAAGCATTGACGTGTCACGAATTCTTTTTTGCCAAAAATGCATAATTCAATTTTGTTAATTCGGCTGCAGTGGCCGTTGTTCAACATGGGAACGTGCAAAATACTCAGAATTTTTTGCTCTTTCGTTTGGTATATGACACGCTGGGTCTAGCAGAAAAGTTTTCATGTCAGGTAATCTTTTGGTCTTATCAGAGTGAAAGCTACTTTGGTACTTTGGGCATTGTGGAATCAACACCAGATTACAGTTTGACATGAACTGAAGTGTAGATTATTCACAATTTTTTGCTCTTTCACGTGGTATATGCTACGATATGCTACGATAAAGCATTGACGTGTCACGAATTCTTTATTGCCAAAAATGCATAATTCAATTTTGTTAATTCGGCTGCAGTGGCCGTTGTTCAACATGGGAACGTGCAAAATACTCAGAATTTTTTGCTCTTTCGTTTGGTATATGACACGCTAGGTCTAGCAGAAAATTTTTCATGTCAGGTAATCTTTTGGTCTTATCAGAGTGAAAGCTACTTTGGTACTTTGGGCATTGTGGAATCAACACCAGATTACAGTTTGACATGAACTGAAGTGTAGATTATTCAGAATTTTTTGCTCTTTCACGTGGTATATGCTACGATATGCTACGATAAAGCATTGACGTGTCACGAATTCTTTTTTGCCAAAAATGCATAATTCAATTTTGTTAATTCGGCTGCAGTGGCCGTTGTTCAACATGGGAACGTGCAAAATACTCAGAATTTTTTGCTCTTTCGTTTGGTATATGACACGCTGGGTCTAGCAGAAAAGTTTTCATGTCAGGTAATCTTTTGGTCTTATCAGAGTGAAAGCTACTTTGGTACTTTGGGCATTGTGGAATCAACACCAGATTACAGTTTGACATGAACTGAAGTGTAGATTATTCACAATTTTTTGCTCTTTCACGTGGTATATGCTACGATATGCTACGATAAAGCATTGACGTGTCACGAATTCTTTATTGCCAAAAATGCATAATTCAATTTTGTTAATTCGTCTGCAGTGGCCGTTGTTCAACATGGGAACGTGCAAAATACTCAGAATTTTTTGCTCTTTCGTTTGGTATATGACACGCTGGGTCTAGCAGAAAATTTTTCATGTCAGGTAATCTTTTGGTCTTATCAGAGTGAAAGCTACTTTGGTACTTTGGGCATTGTGGAATCAACACCAGATTACAGTTTGACATGAACTGAAGTGTAGATTATTCAGAATTTTTTGCTCTTTCACGTGGTATATGCTACGATATGCTACGATAAAGCATTGACGTGTCACGAATTCTTTATTGCCAAAAATGCATAATTCAATTTTGTTAATTCGGCTGCAGTGGCCGTTGTTCAACATGGGAACGTGCAAAATACTCAGAATTTTTTGCTCTTTCGTTTGGTATATGACACGCTGGGTCTAGCAGAAAATTTTTCATGTCAGGTAATCTTTTGGTCTTATCAGAGTGAAAGCTACTTTGGTACTTTGGGCATTGTGGAATCAACACCAGATTACAGTTTGACATGAACTGAAGTGTAGATTATTCAGAATTTTTTGCTCTTTCACGTGGTATATGCTACGATATGCTACGATAAAGCATTGACGTGTCACGAATTCTTTATTGCCAAAAATGCATAATTCAATTTTATTAATTCGGCTGCAGTGGCCGTTGTTCAACATGGGAACGTGCAAAATACTCAGAATTTTTTGCTCTTTCGTTTGGTATATGACACGCTGGGTCTAGCAGAAAAGTTTTCATGTCAGGTAATCTTTTGGTCTTATCAGAGTGAAAGCTACTTTGGTACTTTGGGCATTGTGGAATCAACACCAGATTACAGTTTGACATGAACTGAAGTGTAGATTATTCACAATTTTTTGCTCTTTCACGTGGTATATGCTACGATATGCTACGATAAAGCATTGACGTGTCACGAATTCTTTATTGCCAAAAATGCATAATTCAATTTTGTTAATTCGGCTGCACTGGCCGTTGTTCAACATGGGAACGTGCAAAATACTCAGAATTTTTTGCTCTTTCGTTTGGTATATGACACGCTGGGTCTAGCAGAAAATTTTTCATGTCAGGTAATCTTTTGGTCTTATCAGAGTGAAAGCTACTTTGGTACTTTGGGCATTGTGGAATCAACACCAGATTACAGTTTGACATGAACTGAAGTGTAGATTATTCAGAATTTTTTGCTCTTTCACGTGGTATATGCTACGATATGCTACGATAAAGCATTGACGTGTCACGAATTCTTTATTGCCAAAAATGCATAATTCAATTTTGTTAATTCGGCTGCAGTGGCCGTTGTTCAACATGGGAACGTGCAAAATACTCAGAATTTTTTGCTCTTTCGTTTGGTATATGACACGCTGGGTCTAGCAGAAAAGTTTTCATGTCAGGTAATCTTTTGGTCTTATCAGAGTGAAAGCTACTTTGGTACTTTGGGCATTGTGGAATCAACACCAGATTACAGTTTGACATGAACTGAAGTGTAGATTATTCACAATTTTTTGCTCTTTCACGTGGTATATGCTACGATATGCTACGATAAAGCATTGACGTGTCACGAATTCTTTATTGCCAAAAATGCATAATTCAATTTTGTTAATTCGGCTGCAGTGGCCGTTGTTCAACATGGGAACGTGCAAAATACTCAGAATTTTTTGCTCTTTCGTTTGGTATATGACACGTCTAGCAGAAAAGTTTTCATGTCAGGTAATCTTTTGGTCTTATCAGAGTGAAAGCTACTTTGGTACTTTGGGCATTGTGGAATCAACACCAGATTACAGTTTGACATGAACTGAAGTGTAGATTATTCACAATTTTTTGCTCTTTCACGTGGTATATGCTACGATATGCTACGATAAAGCATTGACGTGTCACGAATTCTTTATTGCCAAAAATGCATAATTCAATTTTGTTAATTCGTCTGCAGTGGCCGTTGTTCAACATGGGAACGTGCAAAATACTCAGAATTTTTTGCTCTTTCGTTTGGTATATGACACGCTGGGTCTAGCAGAAAATTTTTCATGTCAGGTAATCTTTTGGTCTTATCAGAGTGAAAGCTACTTTGGTACTTTGGGCATTGTGGAATCAACACCAGATTACAGTTTGACATGAACTGAAGTGTAGATTATTCACAATTTTTTGCTCTTTCACGTGGTATATGCTACGATATGCTACGATAAAGCATTGACGTGTCACGAATTCTTTATTGCCAAAAATGCATAATTCAATTTTGTTAATTCGTCTGCAGTGGCCGTTGTTCAACATGGGAACGTGCAAAATACTCAGAATTTTTTGCTCTTTCGTTTGGTATATGACACGCTGGGTCTAGCAGAAAATTTTTCATGTCAGGTAATCTTTTGGTCTTATCAGAGTGAAAGCTACTTTGGTACTTTGGGCATTGTGGAATCAACACCAGATTACAGTTTGACATGAACTGAAGTGTAGATTATTCACAATTTTTTGCTCTTTCACGTGGTATATGCTACGATATGCTACGATAAAGCATTGACGTGTCACGAATTCTTTATTGCCAAAAATGCATAATTCAATTTTGTTAATTCGTCTGCAGTGGCCGTTGTTCAACATGGGAACGTGCAAAATACTCAGAATTTTTTGCTCTTTCGTTTGGTATATGACACGCTGGGTCTAGCAGAAAATTTTTCATGACAGGTAATCTTTTGGTCTTATCAGAGTGAAAGCTACTTTGGTACTTTGGGCATTGTGGAATCAACACCAGATTACAGTTTGACATGAACTGAAGTGTAGATTATTCACAATTTTTTGCTCTTTCACGTGGTATATGCTACGATATGCTACGATAAAGCATTGACGTGTCACGAATTCTTTATTGCCAAAAATGCATAATTCAATTTTGTTAATTCGGCTGCAGTGGCCGTTGTTCAACATGGGAACGTGCAAAATACTCAGAATTTTTTGCTCTTTCGTTTGGTATATGACACGCTCGGTCTAGCAGAAAATTTTTCATGTCAGGTAATCTTTTGGTCTTATCAGAGTGAAAGCTACTTTGGTACTTTGGGCATTGTGGAATCAACACCAGATTACAGTTTGACATGAACTGAAGTGTAGATTATTCAGAATTTTTTGCTCTTTCACGTGGTATATGCTACGATATGCTACGATAAAGCATTGACGTGTCACGAATTCTTTATTGCCAAAAATGCATAATTCAATTTTGTTAATTCGGCTGCAGTGGCCGTTGTTCAACATGGGAACGTGCAAAATACTCAGAATTTTTTGCTCTTTCGTTTGGTATATGACACGCTGGGTCTAGCAGAAAATTTTTCATGTCAGGTAATCTTTTGGTCTTATCAGAGTGAAAGCTACTTTGGTACTTTGGGCATTGTGGAATCAACACCAGATTACAGTTTGACATGAACTGAAGTGTAGATTATTCAGAATTTTTTGCTCTTTCACGTGGTATATGCTACGATATGCTACGATAAAGCATTGACGTGTCACGAATTCTTTTTTGCCAAAAATGCATAATTCAATTTTGTTAATTCGGCTGCAGTGGCCGTTGTTCAACATGGGAACGTGCAAAATACTCAGAATTTTTTGCTCTTTCGTTTGGTATATGACACGCTGGGTCTAGCAGAAAATTTTTCATGTCAGGTAATCTTTTGGTCTTATCAGAGTGAAAGCTACTTTGGTACTTTGGGCATTGTGGAATCAACACCAGATTACAGTTTGACATGAACTGAAGTGTAGATTATTCAGAATTTTTTGCTCTTTCACGTGGTATATGCTACGATATGCTACGATAAAGCATTGACGTGTCACGAATTCTTTTTTGCCAAAAATGCATAATTCAATTTTGTTAATTCGGCTGCAGTGGCCGTTGTTCAACATGGGAACGTGCAAAATACTCAGAATTTTTTGCTCTTTCGTTTGGTATATGACACGCTGGGTCTAGCAGAAAAGTTTTCATGTCAGGTAATCTTTTGGTCTTATCAGAGTGAAAGCTACTTTGGTACTTTGGGCATTGTGGAATCAACACCAGATTACAGTTTGACATGAACTGAAGTGTAGATTATTCACAATTTTTTGCTCTTTCACGTGGTATATGCTACGATATGCTACGATAAAGCATTGACGTGTCACGAATTCTTTATTGCCAAAAATGCATAATTCAATTTTGTTAATTCGTCTGCAGTGGCCGTTGTTCAACATGGGAACGTGCAAAATACTCAGAATTTTTTGCTCTTTCGTTTGGTATATGACACGCTGGGTCTAGCAGAAAATTTTTCATGTCAGGTAATCTTTTGGTCTTATCAGAGTGAAAGCTACTTTGGTACTTTGGGCATTGTGGAATCAACACCAGATTACAGTTTGACATGAACTGAAGTGTAGATTATTCAGAATTTTTTGCTCTTTCACGTGGTATATGCTACGATATGCTACGATAAAGCATTGACGTGTCACGAATTCTTTATTGCCAAAAATGCATAATTCAATTTTGTTAATTCGGCTGCAGTGGCCGTTGTTCAACATGGGAACGTGCAAAATACTCAGAATTTTTTGCTCTTTCGTTTGGTATATGACACGCTGGGTCTAGCAGAAAATTTTTCATGTCAGGTAATCTTTTGGTCTTATCAGAGTGAAAGCTACTTTGGTACTTTGGGCATTGTGGAATCAACACCAGATTACAGTTTGACATGAACTGAAGTGTAGATTATTCAGAATTTTTTGCTCTTTCACGTGGTATATGCTACGATATGCTACGATAAAGCATTGACGTGTCACGAATTCTTTATTGCCAAAAATGCATAATTCAATTTTATTAATTCGGCTGCAGTGGCCGTTGTTCAACATGGGAACGTGCAAAATACTCAGAATTTTTTGCTCTTTCGTTTGGTATATGACACGCTGGGTCTAGCAGAAAAGTTTTCATGTCAGGTAATCTTTTGGTCTTATCAGAGTGAAAGCTACTTTGGTACTTTGGGCATTGTGGAATCAACACCAGATTACAGTTTGACATGAACTGAAGTGTAGATTATTCAGAATTTTTTGCTCTTTCACGTGGTATATGCTACGATATGCTACGATAAAGCATTGACGTGTCACGAATTCTTTATTGCCAAAAATGCATAATTCAATTTTGTTAATTCGTCTGCAGTGGCCGTTGTTCAACATGGGAACGTGCAAAATACTCAGAATTTTTTGCTCTTTCGTTTGGTATATGACACGCTGGGTCTAGCAGAAAATTTTTCATGTCAGGTAATCTTTTGGTCTTATCAGAGTGAAAGCTACTTTGGTACTTTGGGCATTGTGGAATCAACACCAGATTACAGTTTGACATGAACTGAAGTGTAGATTATTCAGAATTTTTTGCTCTTTCACGTGGTATATGCTACGATATGCTACGATAAAGCATTGACGTGTCACGAATTCTTTATTGCCAAAAATGCATAATTCAATTTTGTTAATTCGTCTGCAGTGGCCGTTGTTCAACATGGGAACGTGCAAAATACTCAGAATTTTTTGCTCTTTCGTTTGGTATATGACACGCTGGGTCTAGCAGAAAATTTTTCATGTCAGGTAATCTTTTGGTCTTATCAGAGTGAAAGCTACTTTGGTACTTTGGGCATTGTGGAATCAACACCAGATTACAGTTTGACATGAACTGAAGTGTAGATTATTCACAATTTTTTGCTCTTTCACGTGGTATATGCTACGATATGCTACGATAAAGCATTGACGTGTCACGAATTCTTTATTGCCAAAAATGCATAATTCAATTTTGTTAATTCGGCTGCAGTGGCCGTTGTTCAACATGGGAACGTGCAAAATACTCAGAATTTTTTGCTCTTTCGTTTGGTATATGACACGCTGGGTCTAGCAGAAAATTTTTCATGTCAGGTAATCTTTTGGTCTTATCAGAGTGAAAGCTACTTTGGTACTTTGGGCATTGTGGAATCAACACCAGATTACAGTTTGACATGAACTGAAGTGTAGATTATTCAGAATTTTTTGCTCTTTCACGTGGTATATGCTACGATATGCTACGATAAAGCATTGACGTGTCACGAATTCTTTTTTGCCAAAAATGCATAATTCAATTTTGTTAATTCGGCTGCAGTGGCCGTTGTTCAACATGGGAACGTGCAAAATACTCACAATTTTTTGCTCTTTCGTTTGGTATATGACACGCTGGGTCTAGCAGAAAATTTTTCATGTCAGGTAATCTTTTGGTCTTATCAGAGTGAAAGCTACTTTGGTACTTTGGGCATTGTGGAATCAACACCAGATTACAGTTTGACATGAACTGAAGTGTAGATTATTCAGAATTTTTTGCTCTTTCACGTGGTATATGCTACGATATGCTACGATAAAGCATTGACGTGTCACGAATTCTTTTTTGCCAAAAATGCATAATTCAATTTTGTTAATTCGGCTGCAGTGGCCGTTGTTCAACATGGGAACGTGCAAAATACTCAGAATTTTTTGCTCTTTCGTTTGGTATATGACACGCTGGGTCTAGCAGAAAAGTTTTCATGTCAGGTAATCTTTTGGTCTTATCAGAGTGAAAGCTACTTTGGTACTTTGGGCATTGTGGAATCAACACCAGATTACAGTTTGACATGAACTGAAGTGTAGATTATTCACAATTTTTTGCTCTTTCACGTGGTATATGCTACGATATGCTACGATAAAGCATTGACGTGTCACGAATTCTTTATTGCCAAAAATGCATAATTCAATTTTGTTAATTCGTCTGCAGTGGCCGTTGTTCAACATGGGAACGTGCAAAATACTCAGAATTTTTTGCTATTTCGTTTGGTATATGACACGCTGGGTCTAGCAGAAAATTTTTCATGTCAGGTAATCTTTTGGTCTTATCAGAGTGAAAGCTACTTTGGTACTTTGGGCATTGTGGAATCAACACCAGATTACAGTTTGACATGAACTGAAGTGTAGATTATTCAGAATTTTTTGCTCTTTCACGTGGTATATGCTACGATATGCTACGATAAAGCATTGACGTGTCACGAATTCTTTATTGCCAAAAATGCATAATTCAATTTTGTTAATTCGGCTGCAGTGGCCGTTGTTCAACATGGGAACGTGCAAAATACTCAGAATTTTTTGCTCTTTCGTTTGGTATATGACACGCTGGGTCTAGCAGAAAATTTTTCATGTCAGGTAATCTTTTGGTCTTATCAGAGTGAAAGCTACTTTGGTACTTTGGGCATTGTGGAATCAACACCAGATTACAGTTTGACATGAACTGAAGTGTAGATTATTCAGAATTTTTTGCTCTTTCACGTGGTATATGCTACGATATGCTACGATAAAGCATTGACGTGTCACGAATTCTTTATTGCCAAAAATGCATAATTCAATTTTATTAATTCGGCTGCAGTGGCCGTTGTTCAACATGGGAACGTGCAAAATACTCAGAATTTTTTGCTCTTTCGTTTGGTATATGACACGCTGGGTCTAGCAGAAAAGTTTTCATGTCAGGTAATCTTTTGGTCTTATCAGAGTGAAAGCTACTTTGGTACTTTGGGCATTGTGGAATCAACACCAGATTACAGTTTGACATGAACTGAAGTGTAGATTATTCAGAATTTTTTGCTCTTTCACGTGGTATATGCTACGATATGCTACGATAAAGCATTGACGTGTCACGAATTCTTTATTGCCAAAAATGCATAATTCAATTTTGTTAATTCGTCTGCAGTGGCCGTTGTTCAACATGGGAACGTGCAAAATACTCAGAATTTTTTGCTCTTTCGTTTGGTATATGACACGCTGGGTCTAGCAGAAAATTTTTCATGTCAGGTAATCTTTTGGTCTTATCAGAGTGAAAGCTACTTTGGTACTTTGGGCATTGTGGAATCAACACCAGATTACAGTTTGACATGAACTGAAGTGTAGATTATTCACAATTTTTTGCTCTTTCACGTGGTATATGCTACGATATGCTACGATAAAGCATTGACGTGTCACGAATTCTTTATTGCCAAAAATGCATAATTCAATTTTGTTAATTCGGCTGCAGTGGCCGTTGTTCAACATGGGAACGTGCAAAATACTCAGAATTTTTTGCTCTTTCGTTTGGTATATGACACGCTGGGTCTAGCAGAAAAGTTTTCATGTCAGGTAATCTTTTGGTCTTATCAGAGTGAAAGCTACTTTGGTACTTTGGGCATTGTGGAATCAACACCAGATTACAGTTTGACATGAACTGAAGTGTAGATTATTCACAATTTTTTGCTCTTTCACGTGGTATATGCTACGATATGCTACGATAAAGCATTGACGTGTCACGAATTCTTTATTGCCAAAAATGCATAATTCAATTTTGTTAATTCGTCTGCAGTGGCCGTTGTTCAACATGGGAACGTGCAAAATACTCAGAATTTTTTGCTCTTTCGTTTGGTATATGACACGCTGGGTCTAGCAGAAAATTTTTCATGTCAGGTAATCTTTTGGTCTTATCAGAGTGAAAGCTACTTTGGTACTTTGGGCATTGTGGAATCAACACCAGATTACAGTTTGACATGAACTGAAGTGTAGATTATTCACAATTTTTTGCTCTTTCACGTGGTATATGCTACGATATGCTACGATAAAGCATTGACGTGTCACGAATTCTTTATTGCCAAAAATGCATAATTCAATTTTGTTAATTCGTCTGCAGTGGCCGTTGTTCAACATGGGAACGTGCAAAATACTCAGAATTTTTTGCTCTTTCGTTTGGTATATGACACGCTGGGTCTAGCAGAAAATTTTTCATGTCAGGTAATCTTTTGGTCTTATCAGAGTGAAAGCTACTTTGGTACTTTGGGCATTGTGGAATCAACACCAGATTACAGTTTGACATGAACTGAAGTGTAGATTATTCACAATTTTTTGCTCTTTCACGTGGTATATGCTACGATATGCTACGATAAAGCATTGACGTGTCACGAATTCTTTATTGCCAAAAATGCATAATTCAATTTTGTTAATTCGTCTGCAGTGGCCGTTGTTCAACATGGGAACGTGCAAAATACTCAGAATTTTTTGCTCTTTCGTTTGGTATATGACACGCTGGGTCTAGCAGAAAATTTTTCATGTCAGGTAATCTTTTGGTCTTATCAGAGTGAAAGCTACTTTGGTACTTTGGGCATTGTGGAATCAACACCAGATTACAGTTTGACATGAACTGAAGTGTAGATTATTCACAATTTTTTGCTCTTTCACGTGGTATATGCTACGATATGCTACGATAAAGCATTGACGTGTCACGAATTCTTTATTGCCAAAAATGCATAATTCAATTTTGTTAATTCGTCTGCAGTGGCCGTTGTTCAACATGGGAACGTGCAAAATACTCAGAATTTTTTGCTCTTTCGTTTGGTATATGACACGCTGGGTCTAGCAGAAAATTTTTCATGACAGGTAATCTTTTGGTCTTATCAGAGTGAAAGCTACTTTGGTACTTTGGGCATTGTGGAATCAACACCAGATTACAGTTTGACATGAACTGAAGTGTAGATTATTCACAATTTTTTGCTCTTTCACGTGGTATATGCTACGATATGCTACGATAAAGCATTGACGTGTCACGAATTCTTTATTGCCAAAAATGCATAATTCAATTTTGTTAATTCGGCTGCAGTGGCCGTTGTTCAACATGGGAACGTGCAAAATACTCAGAATTTTTTGCTCTTTCGTTTGGTATATGACACGCTCGGTCTAGCAGAAAATTTTTCATGTCAGGTAATCTTTTGGTCTTATCAGAGTGAAAGCTACTTTGGTACTTTGGGCATTGTGGAATCAACACCAGATTACAGTTTGACATGAACTGAAGTGTAGATTATTCAGAATTTTTTGCTCTTTCACGTGGTATATGCTACGATATGCTACGATAAAGCATTGACGTGTCACGAATTCTTTATTGCCAAAAATGCATAATTCAATTTTGTTAATTCGTCTGCAGTAGGGATCCGCATTCGTGCAAATGCACCAAAAATGCATAATTCAATTTTGTTAATTCGGCTGCAGTGGCCGTTGTTCAACATGGGAACGTGCAAAATACTCAGAATTTTTTGCTCTTTCGTTTGGTATATGACACGCTCGGTCTAGCAGAAAATTTTTCATGTCAGGTAATCTTTTGGTCTTATCAGAGTGAAAGCTACTTTGGTACTTTGGGCATTGTGGAATCAACACCAGATTACAGTTTGACATGAACTGAAGTGTAGATTATTCAGAATTTGTTGCTCTTTCACGTGGTATATGCTACGATATGCTACGATAAAGCATTGACGTGTCACGAATTCTTTATTGCCAAAAATGCATAATTCAATTTTGTTAATTCGGCTGAAGTGGCCGTTGTTCAACATGGGAACGTGCAAAATACTCAGAATTTTTTGCTCTTTCGTTTGGTATATGACACGCTGGGTCTAGCAGAAAATTTTTCATGTCAGGTAATCTTTTGGTCTTATCAGAGTGAAAGCTACTTTTGTACTTTGGGCATTGTGGAATCAACACCAGATTACAGTTTGACATGAACTGAAGTGTAGATTATTCAGAATTTGTTGCTCTTTCACGTGGTATATGCTACGATATGCTACGATAAAGCATTGACGTGTCACGAATTCTTTATTGCCAAAAATGCATAATTCAATTTTGTTAATTCGGCTGAAGTGGCCGTTGTTCAACATGGGAACGTGCAAAATACTCAGAATTTTTTGCTCTTTCGTTTGGTATATGACACGCTGGGTCTAGCAGAAAATTTTTCATGTCAGGTAATCTTTTGGTCTTATCAGAGTGAAAGCTACTTTGGTACTTTGGGCATTGTGGAATCAACACCAGATTACAGTTTGACATGAACTGAAGTGTAGATTATTCAGAATTTTTTGCTCTTTCACGTGGTATATGCTACGATATGTTCCGATAAAGCATTGACGTGTCACGAATTCTTTATTGCCAAAAATGCATAATTCAATTTTGTTAATTCGGCTGCAGTGGCCGTTGTTCAACATGGGAACGTGCAAAATACTCAGAATTTTTTGCTCTTTCGTTTGGTATATGACACGCTGGGTCTAGCAGAAAATTTTTCATGTCAGGTAATCTTTTGGTCTTATCAGAGTGAAAGCTACTTTTGTACTTTGGGCATTGTGGAATCAACACCAGATTACAGTTTGACATGAACTGAAGTGTAGATTATTCAGAATTTTTTGCTCTTTCACGTGGTATATGCTACGATATGCTACGATAAAGCATTGACGTGTCACGAATTCTTTATTGCCAAAAATGCATAATTCAATTTTGTTAATTCGGCTGCAGTGGCCGTTGTTCAACATGGGAACGTGCAAAATACTCAGAATTTTTTGGTCTTTCGTTTGGTATATGACACGCTGGGTCTAGCAGAAAATTTTTCATGTCAGGTAATCTTTTGGTCTTATCAGAGTGAAAGCTACTTTTGTACTTTGGGCATTGTGGAATCAACACCAGATTACAGTTTGACATGAACTGAAGTGTAGATTATTCAGAATTTTTTGCTCTTTCACGTGGTATATGCTACGATATGCTACGATAAAGCATTGACGTGTCACGAATTCTTTATTGCCAAAAATGCATAATTCAATTTTGTTAATTCGGCTGAAGTGGCCGTTGTTCAACATGGGAACGTGCAAAATACTCAGAATTTTTTGCTCTTTCGTTTGGTATATGACACGCTGGGTCTAGCAGAAAATTTTTCATGTCAGGTAATCTTTTGGTCTTATCAGAGTGAAAGCTACTTTGGTACTTTGGGCATTGTGGAATCAACACCAGATTACAGTTTGACATGAACTGAAGTGTAGATTATTCAGAATTTTTCGCTCTTTCACGTGGTATATGCTACGATATGCTACGATAAAGCATTGACGTGTCACGAATTCTTTATTGCCAAAAATGCATAATTCAATTTTGTTAATTCGGCTGAAGTGGCCGTTGTTCAACATGGGAACGTGCAAAATATTCAGAATTTTTTACTCTTTCGTTTGGTATATGACACGCTGGGTCTAGCAGAAAATTTTTCATGTCAGGTAATCTTTTGGTCTTATCAGAGTGAAAGCTACTTTGGTACTTTGGGCATTGTGGAATCAACACCAGATTACAGTTTGACATGAACTGAAGTGTAGATTATTCAGAATTTTTTGCTCTTTCACGTGGTATATGCTACGATATGCTACGATAAAGCATTGACGTGTCACGAATTCTTTATTGCCAAAAATGCATAATTCAATTTTGTTAATTCGGCTGAAGTGGCCGTTGTTCAACATGGGAACGTGCAAAATACTCAGAATTTTTTGCTCTTTCGTTTGGTATATGACACGCTGGGTCTAGCAGAAAATTTTTCATGTCAGGTAATCTTTTGGTCTTATCAGAGTGAAAGCTACTTTGGTACTTTGGGCATTGTGGAATCAACACCAGATTACAGTTTGACATGAACTGAAGTGTAGATTATTCAGAATTTTTTGCTCTTTCACGTGGTATATGCTACGATATGCTACGATAAAGCATTGACGTGTCACGAATTCTTTATTGCCAAAAATGCATAATTCAATTTTGTTAATTCGGCTGCAGTGGCCGTTGTTCAACATGGGAACGTGCAAAATACTCAGAATTTTTTGCTCTTTCGTTTGGTATATGACACGCTGGGTCTAGCAGAAAATTTTTCATGTCAGGTAATCTTTTGGTCTTATCAGAGTGAAAGCTACTTTGGTACTTTGGGCATTGTGGAATCAACACCAGATTACAGTTTGACATGAACTGAAGTGTAGATTATACAGAATTTTTTGCTCTTTCACGTGGTATATGCTACGATATGCTACGATAAAGCATTGACGTGTCACGAATTCTTTATTGCCAAAAATGCATAATTCAATTTTGTTAATTCGGCTGCAGTGGCCGTTGTTCAACATGGGAACGTGCAAAATACTCAGAATTTTTTGCTCTTTCGTTTGGTATATGACACGCTGGGTCTAGCAGAAAATTTTTCATGTCAGGTAATCTTTTGGTCTTATCAGAGTGAAAGCTACTTTTGTACTTTGGGCATAGCGGAATCAACACCAGATTACAGTTTGACATGAACTGAAGTGTAGATTATTCAGAATTTTTTGCTCTTTCACGTGGTATATGCTACGATATGCTACGATAAAGCATTGACGTGTCACGAATTCTTTATTGCCAAAAATGCATAATTCAATTTTGTTAATTCGGCTGCAGTGGCCGTTGTTCAACATGGGAACGTGCAAAATACTCAGAATTTTTTGCTCATTCGTTTGGTATATGACACGCTGGGTCTAGCAGAAAATGTTTCATGTCAGGTAATCTTTTGGTCTTATCAGAGTGAAAGCTACTTTGGTACTTTGGGCATTGTGGAATCAACACCAGATTACAGTTTGACATGAACTGAAGTGTAGATTATTCAGAATTTTTTGCTCTTTCACGTGGTATATGCTACGATATGCTACGATAAAGCATTGACGTGTCACGAATTCTTTATTGCCAAAAATGCATAATTCAATTTTGTTAATTCGGCTGCAGTGGCCGTTGTTCAACATGGGAACGTGCAAAATACTCAGAATTGTTTGCTCTTTCGTTTGGTATATGACACGCTGGGTCTAGCAGAAAATTTTTCATGTCAGGTAATCTTTTGGTCTTATCAGAGTGAAAGCTACTTTGGTACTTTGGGCATTGTGGAATCAACACCAGATTACAGTTTGACATGAACTGAAGTGTAGATTATACAGAATTTTTTGCTCTTTCACGTGGTATATGCTACGATATGCTACGATAAAGCATTGACGTGTCACGAATTCTTTATTGCCAAAAATGCATAATTCAATTTTGTTAATTCGGCTGCAGTGGCCGTTGTTCAACATGGGAACGTGCAAAATACTCAGAATTTTTTGCTCTTTCGTTTGGTATATGACACGCTGGGTCTAGCAGAAAATTTTTCATGTCAGGTACTCTTTTGGTCTTATCAGAGTGAAAGCTACTTTTGTACTTTGGGCATAGCGGAATCAACACCAGATTACAGTTTGACATGAACTGAAGTGTAGATTATTCAGAATTTTTTGCTCTTTCACGTGGTATATGCTACGATATGCTACGATAAAGCATTGACGTGTCACGAATTCTTTATTGCCAAAAATGCATAATTCAATTTTGTTAATTCGGCTGCAGTGGCCGTTGTTCAACATGGGAACGTGCAAAATACTCAGAATTTTTTGCTCTTTCGTTTGGTATATGACACGCTGGGTCTAGCAGAAAATGTTTCATGTCAGGTAATCTTTTGGTCTTATCAGAGTGAAAGCTACTTTGGTACTTTGGGCATTGTGGAATCAACACCAGATTACAGTTTGACATGAACTGAAGTGTAGATTATTCAGAATATTTTGCTCTTTCACGTGGTATATGCTACGATATGCTACGATAAAGCATTGACGTGTCACGAATTCTTTATTGCCAAAAATGCATAATTCAATTTTGTTAATTCGGCTGCAGTGGCCGTTGTTCAACATGGGAACGTGCAAAATACTCAGAATTTTTTGCACTTTCGTTTGGTATATGACACGCTGGGTCTAGCAGAAAATTTTTCATGTCAGGTAATCTTTTGGTCTTATCAGAGTGAAAGCTACTTTGGTACTTTGGGCATTGTGGAATCAACACCAGATTACAGTTTGACATGAACTGAAGTGTAGATTATACAGAATTTTTTGCTCTTTCACGTGGTATATGCTACGATATGCTACGATAAAGCATTGACGTGTCACGAATTCTTTATTGCCAAAAATGCATAATTCAATTTTGTTAATTCGGCTGCAGTGGCCGTTGTTCAACATGGGAACGTGCAAAATACTCAGAATTTTTTGCTCTTTCGTTTGGTATATGACACGCTGGGTCTAGCAGAAAATTTTTCATGTCAGGTAATCTTTTGGTCTTATCAGAGTGAAAGCTACTTTGGTACTTTGGGCATTGTGGAATCAACACCAGATTACAGTTTGACATGAACTGAAGTGTAGATTATTCAGAATTTTTTGCTCTTTCACGTGGTATATGCTACGATATGCTACGATAAAGCATTGACGAGTCACGAATTCTTTATTGCCAAAAATGCATAATTCAATTTTGTTAATTCGGCTGAAGTGGCCGTTGTTCAGTGGAATCAACACCAGATTACAGTTTGACATGAACTGAAGTGTAGATTATTCACAATTTTTTGCTCTTTCACGTGGTATATGCTACGATATGCTACGATAAAGCATTGACGAGTCACGAATTCTTTATTGCCAAAAATGCATAATTCAATTTTGTTAATTCGGCTGAAGTGGCCGTTGTTCAACATGGGAACGTGCAAAATACTCAGATTCTTTTGCTCTTTCGTTTGGTATATGACACGCTGGGTCTAGCAGAAAATTTTTCATGTCAGGTAATCTTTTGGTCTTATCAGAGTGAAAGCTACTTTGGTACTTTGGGCATTGTGGAATCAACACCAGATTACAGTTTGACATGAACTGAAGTGTAGATTATACAGAATTTTTTGCTCTTTCACGTGGTATATGCTACGATATGCTACGATAAAGCATTGACGTGTCACGAATTCTTTATTGCCAAAAATGCATAATTCAATTTTGTTAATTCGGCTGCAGTGGCCGTTGTTCAACATGGGAACGTGCAAAATACTCAGAATTTTTTGCTCTTTCGTTTGGTATATGACACGCTGGGTCTAGCAGAAAATTTTTCATGTCAGGTACTCTTTTGGTCTTATCAGAGTGAAAGCTACTTTTGTACTTTGGGCATAGCGGAATCAACACCAGATTACAGTTTGACATGAACTGAAGTGTAGATTATTCAGAATTTTTTGCTCTTTCACGTGGTATATGCTACGATATGCTACGATAAAGCATTGACGTGTCACGAATTCTTTATTGCCAAAAATGCATAATTCAATTTTGTTAATTCGGCTGCAGTGGCCGTTGTTCAACATGGGAACGTGCAAAATACTCAGAATTTTTTGCTCTTTCGTTTGGTATATGACACGCTGGGTCTAGCAGAAAATGTTTCATGTCAGGTAATCTTTTGGTCTTATCAGAGTGAAAGCTACTTTGGTACTTTGGGCATTGTGGAATCAACACCAGATTACAGTTTGACATGAACTGAAGTGTAGATTATTCAGAATTTTTTGCTCTTTCACGTGGTATATGCTACGATATGCTACGATAAAGCATTGACGTGTCACGAATTCTTTATTGCCAAAAATGCATAATTCAATTTTGTTAATTCGGCTGCAGTGGCCGTTGTTCAACATGGGAACGTGCAAAATACTCAGAATTTTTTGCTCTTTCGTTTGGTATATGACACGCTGGGTCTAGCAGAAAATTTTTCATGTCAGGTAATCTTTTGGTCTTATCAGAGTGAAAGCTACTTTGGTACTTTGGGCATTGTGGAATCAACACCAGATTACAGTTTGACATGAACTGAAGTGTAGATTATACAGAATTTTTTGCTCTTTCACGTGGTATATGCTACGATATGCTACGATAAAGCATTGACGTGTCACGAATTCTTTATTGCCAAAAATGCATAATTCAATTTTGTTAATTCGGCTGCAGTGGCCGTTGTTCAACATGGG
Organism: Parapristionchus giblindavisi; assembly: GCA_943737045.1. Classification (NCBI taxonomy): domain Eukaryota; kingdom Metazoa; phylum Nematoda; class Chromadorea; order Rhabditida; family Diplogasteridae; genus Parapristionchus; species Parapristionchus giblindavisi. The sequence continues at coordinate 1,501,344 of CALSFV010000215.1, forward strand.
AACGTGCAAAATACTCAGAATTTTTTGCTCTTTCGTTTGGTATATGACACGCTGGGTCTAGCAGAAAATTTTTCATGTCAGGTAATCTTTTGGTCTTATCAGAGTGAAAGCTACTTTGGTACTTTGGGCATTGTGGAATCAACACCAGATTACAGTTTGACATGAACTGAAGTGTAGATTATTCAGAATTTTTTGCTCTTTCACGTGGTATATGCTACGATATGCTACGATAAAGCATTGACGAGTCACGAATTCTTTATTGCCAAAAATGCATAATTCAATTTTGTTAATTCGGCTGAAGTGGCCGTTGTTCAGTGGAATCAACACCAGATTACAGTTTGACATGAACTGAAGTGTAGATTATTCACAATTTTTTGCTCTTTCACGTGGTATATGCTACGATATGCTACGATAAAGCATTGACGAGTCACGAATTCTTTATTGCCAAAAATGCATAATTCAATTTTGTTAATTCGGCTGAAGTGGCCGTTGTTCAACATGGGAACGTGCAAAATACTCAGATTCTTTTGCTCTTTCGTTTGGTATATGACACGCTGGGTCTAGCAGAAAATTTTTCATGTCAGGTAATCTTTTGGTCTTATCAGAGTGAAAGCTACTTTGGTACTTTGGGCATTGTGGAATCAACACCAGATTACAGTTTGACATGAACTGAAGTGTAGATTATTCACAATTTTTTTGCTCTTTCACGTGGTATATGCTACGATATGCTACGATAAAGCATTGACGTGTCACGAATTCTTTATTGCCAAAAATGCATAATTCAATTTTGTTAATTCGTCTGCAGTGGCCGTTGTTCAACATGGGAACGTGCAAAATACTCAGAATTTTTTGCTCTTTCGTTTGGTATATGACACGCTGGGTCTAGCAGAAAATTTTTCATGTCAGGTAATCTTTTGTTCTTATCAGAGTGAAAGCTACTTTGGTACTTTGGGCATTGTGGAATCAACACCAGATTACAGTTTGACATGAACTGAAGTGTAGATTATTCAGAATTTTTTGCTCTTTCACGTGGTATATGCTACGATATGCTACGATAAAGCATTGACGTGTCACGAATTCTTTATTGCCAAAAATGCATAATTCAATTTTGTTAATTCGTCTGCAGTGGCCGTTGTTCAACATGGGAACGTGCAAAATACTCAGAATTTTTTGCTCTTTCGTTTGGTATATGACACGCTGGGTCTAGCAGAAAATTTTTCATGTCAGGTAATCTTTTGGTCTTATAAGAGTGAAAGCTACTTTGGTACTTTGGGCATTGTGGAATCAACACCAGATTACAGTTTGACATGAACTGAAGTGTAGATTATTCAGAATTTTTTGCTCTTTCACGTGGTATATGCTACGATATGCTACGATAAAGCATTGACGAGTCACGAATTCTTTATTGCCAAAAATGCATAATTCAATTTTGTTAATTCGGCTGAAGTGGCCGTTGTTCAACATGGGAACGTGCAAAATACTCAGAATTTTTTGCTCTTTCGTTTGGTATATGACACGCTGGGTCTAGCAGAAAATTTTTCATGTCAGGTAATCTTTTGGTCTTATCAGAGTGAAAGCTACTTTGGTACTTTGGGCATTGTGGAATCAACACCAGATTACAGTTTGACATGAACTGAAGTGTAGATTATTCACAATTTTTTGCTCTTTCACGTGGTATATGCTACGATATGCTACGATAAAGCATTGACGTGTCACGAATTCTTTATTGCCAAAAATGCATAATTCAATTTTGTTAATTCGTCTGCAGTGGCCGTTGTTCAACTTGGGAACGTGCAAAATACTCAGAATTTTTTGCTCTTTCGTTTGGTATATGACACGCTGGGTCTAGCAGAAAATTTTTCATGTCAGGTAATATTTTGGTCTTATCAGAGTGAAAGCTACTTTGGTACTTTGGGCATTGTGGAATCAACACCAGATTACAGTTTGACATGAACTGAAGTGTAGATTATTCACAATTTTTTGCTCTTTCACGTGGTATATGCTACGATATGCTACGATAAAGCATTGACGTGTCACGAATTCTTTATTGCCAAAAATGCATAATTCAATTTTGTTAATTCGGCTGCAGTGGCCGTTGTTCAACATGGGAACGTGCAAAATACTCAGAATTTTTTGCTCTTTCGTTTGGTATATGACACGCTGGGTCTAGCAGAAAATTTTTCATGTCAGGTAATCTTTTGGTCTTATCAGAGTGAAAGCTACTTTGGTACTTTGGGCATTGTGGAATCAACACCAGATTACAGTTTGACATGAACTGAAGTGTAGATTATTCAGAATTTTTTGCTCTTTCACGTGGTATATGCTACGATATGCTACGATAAAGCATTGACGTGTCACGAATTCTTTTTTGCCAAAAATGCATAATTCAATTTTGTTAATTCGGCTGCAGTGGCCGTTGTTCAACATGGGAACGTGCAAAATACTCAGAATTTTTTGCTCTTTCGTTTGGTATATGACACGCTGGGTCTAGCAGAAAAGTTTTCATGTCAGGTAATCTTTTGGTCTTATCAGAGTGAAAGCTACTTTGGTACTTTGGGCATTGTGGAATCAACACCAGATTACAGTTTGACATGAACTGAAGTGTAGATTATTCACAATTTTTTGCTCTTTCACGTGGTATATGCTACGATATGCTACGATAAAGCATTGACGTGTCACGAATTCTTTATTGCCAAAAATGCATAATTCAATTTTGTTAATTCGGCTGCAGTGGCCGTTGTTCAACATGGGAACGTGCAAAATACTCAGAATTTTTTGCTCTTTCGTTTGGTATATGACACGCTAGGTCTAGCAGAAAATTTTTCATGTCAGGTAATCTTTTGGTCTTATCAGAGTGAAAGCTACTTTGGTACTTTGGGCATTGTGGAATCAACACCAGATTACAGTTTGACATGAACTGAAGTGTAGATTATTCAGAATTTTTTGCTCTTTCACGTGGTATATGCTACGATATGCTACGATAAAGCATTGACGTGTCACGAATTCTTTTTTGCCAAAAATGCATAATTCAATTTTGTTAATTCGGCTGCAGTGGCCGTTGTTCAACATGGGAACGTGCAAAATACTCAGAATTTTTTGCTCTTTCGTTTGGTATATGACACGCTGGGTCTAGCAGAAAAGTTTTCATGTCAGGTAATCTTTTGGTCTTATCAGAGTGAAAGCTACTTTGGTACTTTGGGCATTGTGGAATCAACACCAGATTACAGTTTGACATGAACTGAAGTGTAGATTATTCACAATTTTTTGCTCTTTCACGTGGTATATGCTACGATATGCTACGATAAAGCATTGACGTGTCACGAATTCTTTATTGCCAAAAATGCATAATTCAATTTTGTTAATTCGGCTGCAGTGGCCGTTGTTCAACATGGGAACGTGCAAAATACTCAGAATTTTTTGCTCTTTCGTTTGGTATATGACACGCTGGGTCTAGCAGAAAATTTTTCATGTCAGGTAATCTTTTGGTCTTATCAGAGTGAAAGCTACTTTGGTACTTTGGGCATTGTGGAATCAACACCAGATTACAGTTTGACATGAACTGAAGTGTAGATTATTCAGAATTTTTTGCTCTTTCACGTGGTATATGCTACGATATGCTACGATAAAGCATTGACGTGTCACGAATTCTTTATTGCCAAAAATGCATAATTCAATTTTATTAATTCGGCTGCAGTGGCCGTTGTTCAACATGGGAACGTGCAAAATACTCAGAATTTTTTGCTCTTTCGTTTGGTATATGACACGCTGGGTCTAGCAGAAAATTTTTCATGTCAGGTAATCTTTTGGTCTTATCAGAGTGAAAGCTACTTTGGTACTTTGGGCATTGTGGAATCAACACCAGATTACAGTTTGACATGAACTGAAGTGTAGATTATTCAGAATTTTTTGCTCTTTCACGTGGTATATGCTACGATATGCTACGATAAAGCATTGACGTGTCACGAATTCTTTATTGCCAAAAATGCATAATTCAATTTTGTTAATTCGTCTGCAGTGGCCGTTGTTCAACATGGGAACGTGCAAAATACTCAGAATTTTTTGCTCTTTCGTTTGGTATATGACACGCTGGGTCTAGCAGAAAATTTTTCATGTCAGGTAATCTTTTGGTCTTATCAGAGTGAAAGCTACTTTGGTACTTTGGGCATTGTGGAATCAACACCAGATTACAGTTTGACATGAACTGAAGTGTAGATTATTCACAATTTTTTGCTCTTTCACGTGGTATATGCTACGATATGCTACGATAAAGCATTGACGTGTCACGAATTCTTTATTGCCAAAAATGCATAATTCAATTTTGTTAATTCGGCTGCAGTGGCCGTTGTTCAACATGGGAACGTGCAAAATACTCAGAATTTTTTGCTCTTTCGTTTGGTATATGACACGCTGGGTCTAGCAGAAAATTTTTCATGTCAGGTAATCTTTTGGTCTTATCAGAGTGAAAGCTACTTTGGTACTTTGGGCATTGTGGAATCAACACCAGATTACAGTTTGACATGAACTGAAGTGTAGATTATTCAGAATTTTTTGCTCTTTCACGTGGTATATGCTACGATATGCTACGATAAAGCATTGACGTGTCACGAATTCTTTATTGCCAAAAATGCATAATTCAATTTTGTTAATTCGGCTGCAGTGGCCGTTGTTCAACATGGGAACGTGCAAAATACTCAGAATTTTTTGCTCTTTCGTTTGGTATATGACACGCTGGGTCTAGCAGAAAATTTTTCATGTCAGGTAATCTTTTGGTCTTATCAGAGTGAAAGCTACTTTGGTACTTTGGGCATTGTGGAATCAACACCAGATTACAGTTTGACATGAACTGAAGTGTAGATTATTCAGAATTTTTTGCTCTTTCACGTGGTATATGCTACGATATGCTACGATAAAGCATTGACGTGTCACGAATTCTTTATTGCCAAAAATGCATAATTCAATTTTGTTAATTCGGCTGCAGTGGCCGTTGTTCAACATGGGAACGTGCAAAATACTCAGAATTTTTTGCTCTTTCGTTTGGTATATGACACGCTGGGTCTAGCAGAAAATTTTTCATGTCAGGTAATCTTTTGGTCTTATCAGAGTGAAAGCTACTTTGGTACTTTGGGCATTGTGGAATCAACACCAGATTACAGTTTGACATGAACTGAAGTGTAGATTATTCACAATTTTTTGCTCTTTCACGTGGTATATGCTACGATATGCTACGATAAAGCATTGACGTGTCACGAATTCTTTATTGCCAAAAATGCATAATTCAATTTTGTTAATTCGTCTGCAGTGGCCGTTGTTCAACATGGGAACGTGCAAAATACTCAGAATTTTTTGCTCTTTCGTTTGGTATATGACACGCTGGGTCTAGCAGAAAATTTTTCATGTCAGGTAATCTTTTGGTCTTATCAGAGTGAAAGCTACTTTGGTACTTTGGGCATTGTGGAATCAACACCAGATTACAGTTTGACATGAACTGAAGTGTAGATTATTCACAATTTTTTGCTCTTTCACGTGGTATATGCTACGATATGCTACGATAAAGCATTGACGTGTCACGAATTCTTTATTGCCAAAAATGCATAATTCAATTTTGTTAATTCGTCTGCAGTGGCCGTTGTTCAACATGGGAACGTGCAAAATACTCAGAATTTTTTGCTCTTTCGTTTGGTATATGACACGCTGGGTCTAGCAGAAAATTTTTCATGACAGGTAATCTTTTGGTCTTATCAGAGTGAAAGCTACTTTGGTACTTTGGGCATTGTGGAATCAACACCAGATTACAGTTTGACATGAACTGAAGTGTAGATTATTCACAATTTTTTGCTCTTTCACGTGGTATATGCTACGATATGCTACGATAAAGCATTGACGTGTCACGAATTCTTTATTGCCAAAAATGCATAATTCAATTTTGTTAATTCGGCTGCAGTGGCCGTTGTTCAACATGGGAACGTGCAAAATACTCAGAATTTTTTGCTCTTTCGTTTGGTATATGACACGCTGGGTCTAGCAGAAAATTTTTCATGTCAGGTAATCTTTTGGTCTTATCAGAGTGAAAGCTACTTTGGTACTTTGGGCATTGTGGAATCAACACCAGATTACAGTTTGACATGAACTGAAGTGTAGATTATTCAGAATTTTTTGCTCTTTCACGTGGTATATGCTACGATATGCTACGATAAAGCATTGACGTGTCACGAATTCTTTATTGCCAAAAATGCATAATTCAATTTTGTTAATTCGGCTGCAGTGGCCGTTGTTCAACATGGGAACGTGCAAAATACTCAGAATTTTTTGCTCTTTCGTTTGGTATATGACACGCTGGGTCTAGCAGAAAATTTTTCATGTCAGGTAATCTTTTGGTCTTATCAGAGTGAAAGCTACTTTGGTACTTTGGGCATTGTGGAATCAACACCAGATTACAGTTTGACATGAACTGAAGTGTAGATTATTCAGAATTTTTTGCTCTTTCACGTGGTATATGCTACGATATGCTACGATAAAGCATTGACGTGTCACGAATTCTTTATTGCCAAAAATGCATAATTCAATTTTGTTAATTCGGCTGCAGTGGCCGTTGTTCAACATGGGAACGTGCAAAATACTCAGAATTTTTTGCTCTTTCGTTTGGTATATGACACGCTGGGTCTAGCAGAAAATTTTTCATGTCAGGTAATCTTTTGGTCTTATCAGAGTGAAAGCTACTTTGGTACTTTGGGCATTGTGGAATCAACACCAGATTACAGTTTGACATGAACTGAAGTGTAGATTATTCACAATTTTTTGCTCTTTCACGTGGTATATGCTACGATATGCTACGATAAAGCATTGACGTGTCACGAATTCTTTATTGCCAAAAATGCATAATTCAATTTTGTTAATTCGTCTGCAGTGGCCGTTGTTCAACATGGGAACGTGCAAAATACTCAGAATTTTTTGCTCTTTCGTTTGGTATATGACACGCTGGGTCTAGCAGAAAATTTTTCATGTCAGGTAATCTTTTGGTCTTATCAGAGTGAAAGCTACTTTGGTACTTTGGGCATTGTGGAATCAACACCAGATTACAGTTTGACATGAACTGAAGTGTAGATTATTCACAATTTTTTGCTCTTTCACGTGGTATATGCTACGATATGCTACGATAAAGCATTGACGTGTCACGAATTCTTTATTGCCAAAAATGCATAATTCAATTTTGTTAATTCGTCTGCAGTGGCCGTTGTTCAACATGGGAACGTGCAAAATACTCAGAATTTTTTGCTCTTTCGTTTGGTATATGACACGCTGGGTCTAGCAGAAAATTTTTCATGACAGGTAATCTTTTGGTCTTATCAGAGTGAAAGCTACTTTGGTACTTTGGGCATTGTGGAATCAACACCAGATTACAGTTTGACATGAACTGAAGTGTAGATTATTCACAATTTTTTGCTCTTTCACGTGGTATATGCTACGATATGCTACGATAAAGCATTGACGTGTCACGAATTCTTTATTGCCAAAAATGCATAATTCAATTTTGTTAATTCGGCTGCAGTGGCCGTTGTTCAACATGGGAACGTGCAAAATACTCAGAATTTTTTGCTCTTTCGTTTGGTATATGACACGCTCGGTCTAGCAGAAAATTTTTCATGTCAGGTAATCTTTTGGTCTTATCAGAGTGAAAGCTACTTTGGTACTTTGGGCATTGTGGAATCAACACCAGATTACAGTTTGACATGAACTGAAGTGTAGATTATTCAGAATTTTTTGCTCTTTCACGTGGTATATGCTACGATATGCTACGATAAAGCATTGACGTGTCACGAATTCTTTATTGCCAAAAATGCATAATTCAATTTTGTTAATTCGGCTGCAGTGGCCGTTGTTCAACATGGGAACGTGCAAAATACTCAGAATTTTTTGCTCTTTCGTTTGGTATATGACACGCTGGGTCTAGCAGAAAATTTTTCATGTCAGGTAATCTTTTGGTCTTATCAGAGTGAAAGCTACTTTGGTACTTTGGGCATTGTGGAATCAACACCAGATTACAGTTTGACATGAACTGAAGTGTAGATTATTCAGAATTTTTTGCTCTTTCACGTGGTATATGCTACGATATGCTACGATAAAGCATTGACGTGTCACGAATTCTTTTTTGCCAAAAATGCATAATTCAATTTTGTTAATTCGGCTGCAGTGGCCGTTGTTCAACATGGGAACGTGCAAAATACTCAGAATTTTTTGCTCTTTCGTTTGGTATATGACACGCTGGGTCTAGCAGAAAATTTTTCATGTCAGGTAATCTTTTGGTCTTATCAGAGTGAAAGCTACTTTGGTACTTTGGGCATTGTGGAATCAACACCAGATTACAGTTTGACATGAACTGAAGTGTAGATTATTCAGAATTTTTTGCTCTTTCACGTGGTATATGCTACGATATGCTACGATAAAGCATTGACGTGTCACGAATTCTTTTTTGCCAAAAATGCATAATTCAATTTTGTTAATTCGGCTGCAGTGGCCGTTGTTCAACATGGGAACGTGCAAAATACTCAGAATTTTTTGCTCTTTCGTTTGGTATATGACACGCTGGGTCTAGCAGAAAAGTTTTCATGTCAGGTAATCTTTTGGTCTTATCAGAGTGAAAGCTACTTTGGTACTTTGGGCATTGTGGAATCAACACCAGATTACAGTTTGACATGAACTGAAGTGTAGATTATTCACAATTTTTTGCTCTTTCACGTGGTATATGCTACGATATGCTACGATAAAGCATTGACGTGTCACGAATTCTTTATTGCCAAAAATGCATAATTCAATTTTGTTAATTCGTCTGCAGTGGCCGTTGTTCAACATGGGAACGTGCAAAATACTCAGAATTTTTTGCTCTTTCGTTTGGTATATGACACGCTGGGTCTAGCAGAAAATTTTTCATGTCAGGTAATCTTTTGGTCTTATCAGAGTGAAAGCTACTTTGGTACTTTGGGCATTGTGGAATCAACACCAGATTACAGTTTGACATGAACTGAAGTGTAGATTATTCAGAATTTTTTGCTCTTTCACGTGGTATATGCTACGATATGCTACGATAAAGCATTGACGTGTCACGAATTCTTTATTGCCAAAAATGCATAATTCAATTTTGTTAATTCGGCTGCAGTGGCCGTTGTTCAACATGGGAACGTGCAAAATACTCAGAATTTTTTGCTCTTTCGTTTGGTATATGACACGCTGGGTCTAGCAGAAAATTTTTCATGTCAGGTAATCTTTTGGTCTTATCAGAGTGAAAGCTACTTTGGTACTTTGGGCATTGTGGAATCAACACCAGATTACAGTTTGACATGAACTGAAGTGTAGATTATTCAGAATTTTTTGCTCTTTCACGTGGTATATGCTACGATATGCTACGATAAAGCATTGACGTGTCACGAATTCTTTATTGCCAAAAATGCATAATTCAATTTTATTAATTCGGCTGCAGTGGCCGTTGTTCAACATGGGAACGTGCAAAATACTCAGAATTTTTTGCTCTTTCGTTTGGTATATGACACGCTGGGTCTAGCAGAAAAGTTTTCATGTCAGGTAATCTTTTGGTCTTATCAGAGTGAAAGCTACTTTGGTACTTTGGGCATTGTGGAATCAACACCAGATTACAGTTTGACATGAACTGAAGTGTAGATTATTCAGAATTTTTTGCTCTTTCACGTGGTATATGCTACGATATGCTACGATAAAGCATTGACGTGTCACGAATTCTTTATTGTCAAAAATGCATAATTCAATTTTGTTAATTCGTCTGCAGTGGCCGTTGTTCAACATGGGAACGTGCAAAATACTCAGAATTTTTTGCTCTTTCGTTTGGTATATGACACGCTGGGTCTAGCAGAAAATTTTTCATGTCAGGTAATCTTTTGGTCTTATCAGAGTGAAAGCTACTTTGGTACTTTGGGCATTGTGGAATCAACACCAGATTACAGTTTGACATGAACTGAAGTGTAGATTATTCACAATTTTTTGCTCTTTCACGTGGTATATGCTACGATATGCTACGATAAAGCATTGACGTGTCACGAATTCTTTATTGCCAAAAATGCATAATTCAATTTTGTTAATTCGGCTGCAGTGGCCGTTGTTCAACATGGGAACGTGCAAAATACTCAGAATTTTTTGCTCTTTCGTTTGGTATATGACACGCTCGGTCTAGCAGAAAAGTTTTCATGTCAGGTAATCTTTTGGTCTTATCAGAGTGAAAGCTACTTTGGTACTTTGGGCATTGTGGAATCAAAACCAGATTACAGTTTGACATGAACTGAAGTGTAGATAATTCAGAATTTTTTGCTCTTTCACGTGGTATATGCTACGATATGCTACGATAAAGCATTGACGTGTCACGAATTCTTTATTGCCAAAAATGCATAATTCAATTTTGTTAATTCGTCTGCAGTGGCCGTTGTTCAACATGGGAACGTGCAAAATACTCAGAATTTTTTGCTCTTTCGTTTGGTATATGACACGCTGGGTCTAGCAGAAAATTTTTCATGACAGGTAATCTTTTGGTCTTATCAGAGTGAAAGCTACTTTGGTACTTTGGGCATTGTGGAATCAACACCAGATTACAGTTTGACATGAACTGAAGTGTAGATTATTCACAATTTTTTGCTCTTTCACGTGGTATATGCTACGATATGCTACGATAAAGCATTGACGTGTCACGAATTCTTTATTGCCAAAAATGCATAATTCAATTTTGTTAATTCGGCTGCAGTGGCCGTTGTTCAACATGGGAACGTGCAAAATACTCAGAATTTTTTGCTCTTTCGTTTGGTATATGACACGCTCGGTCTAGCAGAAAATTTTTCATGTCAGGTAATCTTTTGGTCTTATCAGAGTGAAAGCTACTTTGGTACTTTGGGCATTGTGGAATCAACACCAGATTACAGTTTGACATGAACTGAAGTGTAGATTATTCAGAATTTTTTGCTCTTTCACGTGGTATATGCTACGATATGCTACGATAAAGCATTGACGTGTCACGAATTCTTTATTGCCAAAAATGCATAATTCAATTTTGTTAATTCGGCTGCAGTGGCCGTTGTTCAACATGGGAACGTGCAAAATACTCAGAATTTTTTGCTCTTTCGTTTGGTATATGACACGCTGGGTCTAGCAGAAAATTTTTCATGTCAGGTAATCTTTTGGTCTTATCAGAGTGAAAGCTACTTTGGTACTTTGGGCATTGTGGAATCAACACCAGATTACAGTTTGACATGAACTGAAGTGTAGATTATTCAGAATTTTTTGCTCTTTCACGTGGTATATGCTACGATATGCTACGATAAAGCATTGACGTGTCACGAATTCTTTTTTGCCAAAAATGCATAATTCAATTTTGTTAATTCGGCTGCAGTGGCCGTTGTTCAACATGGGAACGTGCAAAATACTCAGAATTTTTTGCTCTTTCGTTTGGTATATGACACGCTGGGTCTAGCAGAAAATTTTTCATGTCAGGTAATCTTTTGGTCTTATCAGAGTGAAAGCTACTTTGGTACTTTGGGCATTGTGGAATCAACACCAGATTACAGTTTGACATGAACTGAAGTGTAGATTATTCAGAATTTTTTGCTCTTTCACGTGGTATATGCTACGATATGCTACGATAAAGCATTGACGTGTCACGAATTCTTTTTTGCCAAAAATGCATAATTCAATTTTGTTAATTCGGCTGCAGTGGCCGTTGTTCAACATGGGAACGTGCAAAATACTCAGAATTTTTTGCTCTTTCGTTTGGTATATGACACGCTGGGTCTAGCAGAAAAGTTTTCATGTCAGGTAATCTTTTGGTCTTATCAGAGTGAAAGCTACTTTGGTACTTTGGGCATTGTGGAATCAACACCAGATTACAGTTTGACATGAACTGAAGTGTAGATTATTCACAATTTTTTGCTCTTTCACGTGGTATATGCTACGATATGCTACGATAAAGCATTGACGTGTCACGAATTCTTTATTGCCAAAAATGCATAATTCAATTTTGTTAATTCGTCTGCAGTGGCCGTTGTTCAACATGGGAACGTGCAAAATACTCAGAATTTTTTGCTCTTTCGTTTGGTATATGACACGCTGGGTCTAGCAGAAAATTTTTCATGTCAGGTAATCTTTTGGTCTTATCAGAGTGAAAGCTACTTTGGTACTTTGGGCATTGTGGAATCAACACCAGATTACAGTTTGACATGAACTGAAGTGTAGATTATTCAGAATTTTTTGCTCTTTCACGTGGTATATGCTACGATATGCTACGATAAAGCATTGACGTGTCACGAATTCTTTATTGCCAAAAATGCATAATTCAATTTTGTTAATTCGGCTGCAGTGGCCGTTGTTCAACATGGGAACGTGCAAAATACTCAGAATTTTTTGCTCTTTCGTTTGGTATATGACACGCTGGGTCTAGCAGAAAATTTTTCATGTCAGGTAATCTTTTGGTCTTATCAGAGTGAAAGCTACTTTGGTACTTTGGGCATTGTGGAATCAACACCAGATTACAGTTTGACATGAACTGAAGTGTAGATTATTCAGAATTTTTTGCTCTTTCACGTGGTATATGCTACGATATGCTACGATAAAGCATTGACGTGTCACGAATTCTTTATTGCCAAAAATGCATAATTCAATTTTATTAATTCGGCTGCAGTGGCCGTTGTTCAACATGGGAACGTGCAAAATACTCAGAATTTTTTGCTCTTTCGTTTGGTATATGACACGCTGGGTCTAGCAGAAAAGTTTTCATGTCAGGTAATCTTTTGGTCTTATCAGAGTGAAAGCTACTTTGGTACTTTGGGCATTGTGGAATCAACACCAGATTACAGTTTGACATGAACTGAAGTGTAGATTATTCAGAATTTTTTGCTCTTTCACGTGGTATATGCTACGATATGCTACGATAAAGCATTGACGTGTCACGAATTCTTTATTGTCAAAAATGCATAATTCAATTTTGTTAATTCGTCTGCAGTGGCCGTTGTTCAACATGGGAACGTGCAAAATACTCAGAATTTTTTGCTCTTTCGTTTGGTATATGACACGCTGGGTCTAGCAGAAAATTTTTCATGTCAGGTAATCTTTTGGTCTTATCAGAGTGAAAGCTACTTTGGTACTTTGGGCATTGTGGAATCAACACCAGATTACAGTTTGACATGAACTGAAGTGTAGATTATTCACAATTTTTTGCTCTTTCACGTGGTATATGCTACGATATGCTACGATAAAGCATTGACGTGTCACGAATTCTTTATTGCCAAAAATGCATAATTCAATTTTGTTAATTCGGCTGCAGTGGCCGTTGTTCAACATGGGAACGTGCAAAATACTCAGAATTTTTTGCTCTTTCGTTTGGTATATGACACGCTGGGTCTAGCAGAAAATTTTTCATGTCAGGTAATCTTTTGGTCTTATCAGAGTGAAAGCTACTTTGGTACTTTGGGCATTGTGGAATCAACACCAGATTACAGTTTGACATGAACTGAAGTGTAGATTATTCACAATTTTTTGCTCTTTCACGTGGTATATGCTACGATATGCTACGATAAAGCATTGACGTGTCACGAATTCTTTATTGCCAAAAATGCATAATTCAATTTTGTTAATTCGGCTGCAGTGGCCGTTGTTCAACATGGGAACGTGCAAAATACTCAGAATTTTTTGCTCTTTCGTTTGGTATATGACACGCTGGGTCTAGCAGAAAAGTTTTCATGTCAGGTAATCTTTTGGTCTTATCAGAGTGAAAGCTACTTTGGTACTTTGGGCATTGTGGAATCAACACCAGATTACAGTTTGACATGAACTGAAGTGTAGATTATTCACAATTTTTTGCTCTTTCACGTGGTATATGCTACGATATGCTACGATAAAGCATTGACGTGTCACGAATTCTTTATTGCCAAAAATGCATAATTCAATTTTGTTAATTCGTCTGCAGTGGCCGTTGTTCAACATGGGAACGTGCAAAATACTCAGAATTTTTTGCTCTTTCGTTTGGTATATGACACGCTGGGTCTAGCAGAAAATTTTTCATGTCAGGTAATCTTTTGGTCTTATCAGAGTGAAAGCTACTTTGGTACTTTGGGCATTGTGGAATCAACACCAGATTACAGTTTGACATGAACTGAAGTGTAGATTATTCACAATTTTTTGCTCTTTCACGTGGTATATGCTACGATATGCTACGATAAAGCATTGACGTGTCACGAATTCTTTATTGCCAAAAATGCATAATTCAATTTTGTTAATTCGTCTGCAGTGGCCGTTGTTCAACATGGGAACGTGCAAAATACTCAGAATTTTTTGCTCTTTCGTTTGGTATATGACACGCTGGGTCTAGCAGAAAATTTTTCATGTCAGGTAATCTTTTGGTCTTATCAGAGTGAAAGCTACTTTGGTACTTTGGGCATTGTGGAATCAACACCAGATTACAGTTTGACATGAACTGAAGTGTAGATTATTCACAATTTTTTGCTCTTTCACGTGGTATATGCTACGATATGCTACGATAAAGCATTGACGTGTCACGAATTCTTTATTGCCAAAAATGCATAATTCAATTTTGTTAATTCGTCTGCAGTGGCCGTTGTTCAACATGGGAACGTGCAAAATACTCAGAATTTTTTGCTCTTTCGTTTGGTATATGACACGCTGGGTCTAGCAGAAAATTTTTCATGACAGGTAATCTTTTGGTCTTATCAGAGTGAAAGCTACTTTGGTACTTTGGGCATTGTGGAATCAACACCAGATTACAGTTTGACATGAACTGAAGTGTAGATTATTCACAATTTTTTGCTCTTTCACGTGGTATATGCTACGATATGCTACGATAAAGCATTGACGTGTCACGAATTCTTTATTGCCAAAAATGCATAATTCAATTTTGTTAATTCGGCTGCAGTGGCCGTTGTTCAACATGGGAACGTGCAAAATACTCAGAATTTTTTGCTCTTTCGTTTGGTATATGACACGCTCGGTCTAGCAGAAAATTTTTCATGTCAGGTAATCTTTTGGTCTTATCAGAGTGAAAGCTACTTTGGTACTTTGGGCATTGTGGAATCAACACCAGATTACAGTTTGACATGAACTGAAGTGTAGATTATTCAGAATTTTTTGCTCTTTCACGTGGTATATGCTACGATATGCTACGATAAAGCATTGACGTGTCACGAATTCTTTATTGCCAAAAATGCATAATTCAATTTTGTTAATTCGTCTGCAGTAGGGATCCGCATTCGTGCAAATGCACCAAAAATGCATAATTCAATTTTGTTAATTCGGCTGCAGTGGCCGTTGTTCAACATGGGAACGTGCAAAATACTCAGAATTTTTTGCTCTTTCGTTTGGTATATGACACGCTGGGTCTAGCAGAAAATTTTTCATGTCAGGTAATCTTTTGGTCTTATCAGAGTGAAAGCTACTTTTGTACTTTGGGCATTGTGAAATCAACACCAGATTACAGTTTGACATGAACTGAAGTGTAGATTATTCAGAATTTTTTGCTCTTTCACGTGGTATATGCTACGATATGCTACGATAAAGCATTGACGTGTCACGAATTCTTTATTGCCAAAAATGCATAATTCAATTTTGTTAATTCGGCTGAAGTGGCCGTTGTTCAACATGGGAACGTGCAAAATACTCAGAATTTTTTGCTCTTTCGTTTGGTATATGACACGCTGGGTCTAGCAGAAAATTTTTCATGTCAGGTAATCTTTTGGTCTTATCAGAGTGAAAGCTACTTTTGTACTTTGGGCATTGTGGAATCAACACCAGATTACAGTTTGACATGAACTGAAGTGTAGATTATTCAGAATTTGTTGCTCTTTCACGTGGTATATGCTACGATATGCTACGATAAAGCATTGACGTGTCACGAATTCTTTATTGCCAAAAATGCATAATTCAATTTTGTTAATTCGGCTGAAGTGGCCGTTGTTCAACATGGGAACGTGCAAAATACTCAGAATTTTTTGCTCTTTCGTTTGGTATATGACACGCTGGGTCTAGCAGAAAATTTTTCATGTCAGGTAATCTTTTGGTCTTATCAGAGTGAAAGCTACTTTGGTACTTTGGGCATTGTGGAATCAACACCAGATTACAGTTTGACATGAACTGAAGTGTAGATTATTCAGAATTTTTTGCTCTTTCACGTGGTATATGCTACGATATGTTACGATAAAGCATTGACGTGTCACGAATTCTTTATTGCCAAAAATGCATAATTCAATTTTGTTAATTCGGCTGCAGTGGCCGTTGTTCAACATGGGAACGTGCAAAATACTCAGAATTTTTTGCTCTTTCGTTTGGTATATGACACGCTGGGTCTAGCAGAAAATTTTTCATGTCAGGTAATCTTTTGGTCTTATCAGAGTGAAAGCTACTTTTGTACTTTGGGCATTGTGGAATCAACACCAGATTACAGTTTGACATGAACTGAAGTGTAGATTATTCAGAATTTTTTGCTCTTTCACGTGGTATATGCTACGATATGCTACGATAAAGCATTGACGTGTCACGAATTCTTTATTGCCAAAAATGCATAATTCAATTTTGTTAATTCGGCTGCAGTGGCCGTTGTTCAACATGGGAACGTGCAAAATACTCAGAATTTTTTGCTCTTTCGTTTGGTATATGACACGCTGGGTCTAGCAGAAAATTTTTCATGTCAGGTAATCTTTTGGTCTTATCAGAGTGAAAGCTACTTTGGTACTTTGGGCATTGTGGAATCAACACCAGATTACAGTTTGACATGAACTGAAGTGTAGATTATTCAGAATTTTTCGCTCTTTCACGTGGTATATGCTACGATATGCTACGATAAAGCATTGACGTGTCACGAATTCTTTATTGCCAAAAATGCATAATTCAATTTTGTTAATTCGGCTGAAGTGGCCGTTGTTCAACATGGGAACGTGCAAAATATTCAGAATTTTTTACTCTTTCGTTTGGTATATGACACGCTGGGTCTAGCAGAAAATTTTTCATGTCAGGTAATCTTTTGGTCTTATCAGAGTGAAAGCTACTTTGGTACTTTGGGCATTGTGGAATCAACACCAGATTACAGTTTGACATGAACTGAAGTGTAGATTATTCAGAATTTTTTGCTCTTTCACGTGGTATATGCTACGATATGCTACGATAAAGCATTGACGTGTCACGAATTCTTTATTGCCAAAAATGCATAATTCAATTTTGTTAATTCGGCTGAAGTGGCCGTTGTTCAACATGGGAACGTGCAAAATACTCAGAATTTTTTGCTCTTTCGTTTGGTATATGACACGCTGGGTCTAGCAGAAAATTTTTCATGTCAGGTAATCTTTTGGTCTTATCAGAGTGAAAGCTACTTTGGTACTTTGGGCATTGTGGAATCAACACCAGATTACAGTTTGACATGAACTGAAGTGTAGATTATTCAGAATTTTTTGCTCTTTCACGTGGTATATGCTACGATATGCTACGATAAAGCATTGACGTGTCACGAATTCTTTATTGCCAAAAATGCATAATTCAATTTTGTTAATTCGGCTGCAGTGGCCGTTGTTCAACATGGGAACGTGCAAAATACTCAGAATTTTTTGCTCTTTCGTTTGGTATATGACACGCTGGGTCTAGCAGAAAATTTTTCATGTCAGGTAATCTTTTGGTCTTATCAGAGTGAAAGCTACTTTGGTACTTTGGGCATTGTGGAATCAAAACCAGATTACAGTTTGACATGAACTGAAGTGTAGATTATTCAGAATTTTTTGCTCTTTCACGTGGTATATGCTACGATATGCTACGATAAAGCATTGACGTGTCACGAATTCTTTATTGCCAAAAATGCATAATTCAATTTTGTTAATTCGGCTGCAGTGGCCGTTGTTCAACATGGGAACGTGCAAAATACTCAGATTTTTTTGCTCTTTCGTTTGGTATATGACACGCTGGGTCTAGCAGAAAATTTTTCATGTCAGGTAATCTTTTGGTCTTATCAGAGTGAAAGCTACTTTGGTACTTTGGGCATTGTGGAATCAACACCAGATTACAGTTTGACATGAACTGAAGTGTAGATTATTCAGAATTTTTTGCTCTTTCACGTGGTATATGCTACGATATGCTACGATAAAGCATTGACGTGTCACGAATTCTTTATTGCCAAAAATGCATAATTCAATTTTGTTAATTCGGCTGAAGTGGCCGTTGTTCAACATGGGAACGTGCAAAATACTCAGAATTTTTTGCTCTTTCGTTTGGTATATGACACGCTGGGTCTAGCAGAAAATTTTTCATGTCAGGTAATCTTTTGGTCTTATCAGAGTGAAAGCTACTTTTGTACTTTGGGCATTGTGGAATCAACACCAGATTACAGTTTGACATGAACTGAAGTGTAGATTATTCAGAATTTTTTGCTCTTTCACGTGGTATATGCTACGATATGCTACGATAAAGCATTGACGTGTCACGAATTCTTTATTGCCAAAAATGCATAATTCAATTTTGTTAATTCGGCTGCAGTGGCCGTTGTTCAACATGGGAACGTGCAAAATACTCAGAATTTTTTGCTCTTTCGTTTGGTATATGACACGCTGGGTCTAGCAGAAAATTTTTCATGTCAGGTAATCTTTTGGTCTTATCAGAGTGAAAGCTACTTTTGTACTTTGGGCATTGTGGAATCAACACCAGATTACAGTTTGACATGAACTGAAGTGTAGATTATTCAGAATTTTTTGCTCTTTCACGTGGTATATGCTACGATATGCTACGATAAAGCATTGACGTGTCACGAATTCTTTATTGCCAAAAATGCATAATTCAATTTTGTTAATTCGGCTGAAGTGGCCGTTGTTCAACATGGGAACGTGCAAAATACTCAGAATTTTTTGCTCTTTCGTTTGGTATATGACACGCTGGGTCTAGCAGAAAATTTTTCATGTCAGGTAATCTTTTGGTCTTATCAGAGTGAAAGCTACTTTGGTACTTTGGGCATTGTGGAATCAACACCAGATTACAGTTTGACATGAACTGAAGTGTAGATTATTCAGAATTTTTTGCTCTTTCACGTGGTATATGCTACGATATGCTACGATAAAGCATTGACGTGTCACGAATTCTTTATTGCCAAAAATGCATAATTCAATTTTGTTAATTCGGCTGCAGTGGCCGTTGTTCAACATGGGAACGTGCAAAATACTCAGATTTTTTTGCTCTTTCGTTTGGTATATGACACGCTGGGTCTAGCAGAAAATTTTTCATGTCAGGTAATCTTTTGGTCTTATCAGAGTGAAAGCTACTTTTGTACTTTGGGCATTGTGGAATCAACACCAGATTACAGTTTGACATGAACTGAAGTGTAGATTATTCAGAATTTTTTGCTCTTTCACGTGGTATATGCTACGATATGCTACGATAAAGCATTGACGTGTCACGAATTCTTTATTGCCAAAAATGCATAATTCAATTTTGTTAATTCGGCTGCAGTGGCCGTTGTTCAACATGGGAACGTGCAAAATACTCAGAATTTTTTGCTCTTTCGTTTGGTATATGACACGCTGGGTCTAGCAGAAAATTTTTCATGTCAGGTAATCTTTTGGTCTTATCAGAGTGAAAGCTACTTTTGTACTTTGGGCATTGTGGAATCAACACCAGATTACAGTTTGACATGAACTGAAGTGTAGATTATTCAGAATTTTTTGCTCTTTCACGTGGTATATGCTACGATATGCTACGATAAAGCATTGACGTGTCACGAATTCTTTATTGCCAAAAATGCATAATTCAATTTTGTTAATTCGGCTGAAGTGGCCGTTGTTCAACATGGGAACGTGCAAAATACTCAGAATTTTTTGCTCTTTCGTTTGGTATATGACACGCTGGGTCTAGCAGAAAATTTTTCATGTCAGGTAATCTTTTGGTCTTATCAGAGTGAAAGCTACTTTGGTACTTTGGGCATTGTGGAATCAACACCAGATTACAGTTTGACATGAACTGAAGTGTAGATTATTCAGAATTTTTTGCTCTTTCACGTGGTATATGCTACGATATGCTACGATAAAGCATTGACGTGTCACGAATTCTTTATTGCCAAAAATGCATAATTCAATTTTGTTAATTCGGCTGCAGTGGCCGTTGTTCAACATGGGAACGTGCAAAATACTCAGAATTTTTTGCTCTTTCGTTTGGTATATGACACGCTGGGTCTAGCAGAAAATTTTTCATGTCAGGTAATCTTTTGGTCTTATCAGAGTGAAAGCTACTTTTGTACTTTGGGCATTGTGGAATCAACACCAGATTACAGTTTGACATGAACTGAAGTGTAGATTATTCAGAATTTTTTGCTCTTTCACGTGGTATATGCTACGATATGCTACGATAAAGCATTGACGTGTCACGAATTCTTTATTGCCAAAAATGCATAATTCAATTTTGTTAATTCGGCTGCAGTGGCCGTTGTTCAACATGGGAACGTGCAAAATACTCAGAATTTTTTGCTCTTTCGTTTGGTATATGACACGCTGGGTCTAGCAGAAAATTTTTCATGTCAGGTAATCTTTTGGTCTTATCAGAGTGAAAGCTACTTTTGTACTTTGGGCATTGTGGAATCAACACCAGATTACAGTTTGACATGAACTGAAGTGTAGATTATTCAGAATTTTTTGCTCTTTCACGTGGTATATGCTACGATATGCTACGATAAAGCATTGACGTGTCACGAATTCTTTATTGCCAAAAATGCATAATTCAATTTTGTTAATTCGGCTGAAGTGGCCGTTGTTCAACATGGGAACGTGCAAAATACTCAGAATTTTTTGCTCTTTCGTTTGGTATATGACACGCTGGGTCTAGCAGAAAATTTTTCATGTCAGGTAATCTTTTGGTCTTATCAGAGTGAAAGCTACTTTTGTACTTTGGGCATTGTGGAATCAACACCAGATTACAGTTTGACATGAACTGAAGTGTAGATTATTCAGAATTTTTTGCTCTTTCACGTGGTATATGCTACGATATGCTACGATAAAGCATTGACGTGTCACGAATTCTTTATTGCCAAAAATGCATAATTCAATTTTGTTAATTCGGCTGAAGTGGCCGTTGTTCAACATGGGAACGTGCAAAATACTCAGAATTTTTTGCTCTTTCGTTTGGTATATGACACGCTGGGTCTAGCAGAAAATTTTTCATGTCAGGTAATCTTTTGGTCTTATCAGAGTGAAAGCTACTTTTGTACTTTGGGCATTGTGGAATCAACACCAGATTACAGTTTGACATGAACTGAAGTGTAGATTATTCAGAATTTTTTGCTCTTTCACGTGGTATATGCTACGATATGCTACGATAAAGCATTGACGTGTCACGAATTCTTTATTGCCAAAAATGCATAATTCAATTTTGTTAATTCGGCTGCAGTGGCCGTTGTTCAACATGGGAACGTGCAAAATACTCAGAATTTTTTGCTCTTTCGTTTGGTATATGACACGCTGGGTCTAGCAGAAAATTTTTCATGTCAGGTAATCTTTTGGTCTTATCAGAGTGAAAGCTACTTTTGTACTTTGGGCATTGTGGAATCAACACCAGATTACAGTTTGACATGAACTGAAGTGTAGATTATTCAGAATTGTTTGCTCTTTCACGTGGTATATGCTACGATATGCTACGATAAAGCATTGACGTGTCACGAATTCTTTATTGCCAAAAATGCATAATTCAATTTTGTTAATTCGGCTGAAGTGGCCGTTGTTCAACATGGGAACGTGCAAAATATTCAGAATTTTTTACTCTTTCGTTTGGTATATGACACGCTGGGTCTAGCAGAAAATTTTTCATGTCAGGTAATCTTTTGGTCTTATCAGAGTGAAAGCTACTTTGGTACTTTGGGCATTGTGGAATCAACACCAGATTACAGTTTGACATGAACTGAAGTGTAGATTATTCAGAATTTTTTGCTCTTTCACGTGGTATATGCTACGATATGCTACGATAAAGCATTGACGTGTCACGAATTCTTTATTGCCAAAAATGCATAATTCAATTTTGTTAATTCGGCTGAAGTGGCCGTTGTTCAACATGGGAACGTGCAAAATACTCAGAATTTTTTGCTCTTTCGTTTGGTATATGACACGCTGGGTCTAGCAGAAAATTTTTCATGTCAGGTAATCTTTTGGTCTTATCAGAGTGAAAGCTACTTTGGTACTTTGGGCATTGTGGAATCAACACCAGATTACAGTTTGACATGAACTGAAGTGTAGATTATTCAGAATTTTTTGCTCTTTCACGTGGTATATGCTACGATATGCTACGATAAAGCATTGACGTGTCACGAATTCTTTATTGCCAAAAATGCATAATTCAATTTTGTTAATTCGGCTGCAGTGGCCGTTGTTCAACATGGGAACGTGCAAAATACTCAGAATTTTTTGCCCTTTCGTTTGGTATATGACACGCTGGGTCTAGCAGAAAATTTTTCATGTCAGGTAATCTTTTGGTCTTATCAGAGTGAAAGCTACTTTGGTACTTTGGGCATTGTGGAATCAACACCAGATTACAGTTTGACATGAACTGAAGTGTAGATTATTCAGAATTTTTTGCTCTTTCACGTGGTATATGCTACGATATGCTACGATAAAGCATTGACGTGTCACGAATTCTTTATTGCCAAAAATGCATAATTCAATTTTGTTAATTCGGCTGCAGTGGCCGTTGTTCAACATGGGAACGTGCAAAATACTCAGAATTTTTTGCTCTTTCGTTTGGTATATGACACGCTGGGTCTAGCAGAAAATTTTTCATGTCAGGTAATCTTTTGGTCTTATCAGAGTGAAAGCTACTTTTGTACTTTGGGCATTGTGGAATCAACACCAGATTACAGTTTGACATGAACTGAAGTGTAGATTATTCAGAATTTTTTGCTCTTTCACGTGGTATATGCTACGATATGCTACGATAAAGCATTGACGTGTCACGAATTCTTTATTGCCAAAAATGCATAATTCAATTTTGTTAATTCGGCTGAAGTGGCCGTTGTTCAACATGGGAACGTGCAAAATACTCAGAATTTTTTGCTCTTTCGTTTGGTATATGACACGCTGGGTCTAGCAGAAAATTTTTCATGTCAGGTAATCTTTTGGTCTTATCAGAGTGAAAGCTACTTTTGTACTTTGGGCATTGTGGAATCAACACCAGATTACAGTTTGACATGAACTGAAGTGTAGATTATTCAGAATTTTTTGCTCTTTCACGTGGTATATGCTACGATATGCTACGATAAAGCATTGACGTGTCACGAATTCTTTATTGCCAAAAATGCATAATTCAATTTTGTTAATTCGGCTGAAGTGGCCGTTGTTCAACATGGGAACGTGCAAAATACTCAGAATTTTTTGCTCTTTCGTTTGGTATATGACACGCTGGGTCTAGCAGAAAATTTTTCATGTCAGGTAATCTTTTGGTCTTATCAGAGTGAAAGCTACTTTTGTACTTTGGGCATTGTGGAATCAACACCAGATTACAGTTTGACATGAACTGAAGTGTAGATTATTCAGAATTTTTTGCTCTTTCACGTGGTATATGCTACGATATGCTACGATAAAGCATTGACGTGTCACGAATTCTTTATTGCCAAAAATGCATAATTCAATTTTGTTAATTCGGCTGCAGTGGCCGTTGTTCAACATGGGAACGTGCAAAATACTCAGAATTTTTTGCTCTTTCGTTTGGTATATGACACGCTGGGTCTAGCAGAAAATTTTTCATGTCAGGTAATCTTTTGGTCTTATCAGAGTGAAAGCTACTTTTGTACTTTGGGCATTGTGGAATCAACACCAGATTACAGTTTGACATGAACTGAAGTGTAGATTATTCAGAATTTTTTGCTCTTTCACGTGGTATATGCTACGATATGCTACGATAAAGCATTGACGTGTCACGAATTCTTTATTGCCAAAAATGC
Source organism: Parapristionchus giblindavisi (assembly GCA_943737045.1). Lineage (NCBI taxonomy): Eukaryota > Metazoa > Nematoda > Chromadorea > Rhabditida > Diplogasteridae > Parapristionchus > Parapristionchus giblindavisi. The sequence goes on from CALSFV010000215.1 coordinate 1,525,297, forward strand.
ATAATTCAATTTTGTTAATTCGGCTGAAGTGGCCGTTGTTCAACATGGGAACGTGCAAAATATTCAGAATTTTTTACTCTTTCGTTTGGTATATGACACGCTGGGTCTAGCAGAAAATTTTTCATGTCAGGTAATCTTTTGGTCTTATCAGAGTGAAAGCTACTTTGGTACTTTGGGCATTGTGGAATCAACACCAGATTACAGTTTGACATGAACTGAAGTGTAGATTATTCAGAATTTTTTGCTCTTTCACGTGGTATATGCTACGATATGCTACGATAAAGCATTGACGTGTCACGAATTCTTTATTGCCAAAAATGCATAATTCAATTTTGTTAATTCGGCTGAAGTGGCCGTTGTTCAACATGGGAACGTGCAAAATACTCAGAATTTTTTGCTCTTTCGTTTGGTATATGACACGCTGGGTCTAGCAGAAAATTTTTCATGTCAGGTAATCTTTTGGTCTTATCAGAGTGAAAGCTACTTTGGTACTTTGGGCATTGTGGAATCAACACCAGATTACAGTTTGACATGAACTGAAGTGTAGATTATTCAGAATTTTTTGCTCTTTCACGTGGTATATGCTACGATATGCTACGATAAAGCATTGACGTGTCACGAATTCTTTATTGCCAAAAATGCATAATTCAATTTTGTTAATTCGGCTGCAGTGGCCGTTGTTCAACATGGGAACGTGCAAAATACTCAGAATTTTTTGCCCTTTCGTTTGGTATATGACACGCTGGGTCTAGCAGAAAATTTTTCATGTCAGGTAATCTTTTGGTCTTATCAGAGTGAAAGCTACTTTGGTACTTTGGGCATTGTGGAATCAACACCAGATTACAGTTTGACATGAACTGAAGTGTAGATTATTCAGAATTTTTTGCTCTTTCACGTGGTATATGCTACGATATGCTACGATAAAGCATTGACGTGTCACGAATTCTTTATTGCCAAAAATGCATAATTCAATTTTGTTAATTCGGCTGCAGTGGCCGTTGTTCAACATGGGAACGTGCAAAATACTCAGAATTTTTTGCTCTTTCGTTTGGTATATGACACGCTGGGTCTAGCAGAAAATTTTTCATGTCAGGTAATCTTTTGGTCTTATCAGAGTGAAAGCTACTTTTGTACTTTGGGCATTGTGGAATCAACACCAGATTACAGTTTGACATGAACTGAAGTGTAGATTATTCAGAATTTTTTGCTCTTTCACGTGGTATATGCTACGATATGCTACGATAAAGCATTGACGTGTCACGAATTCTTTATTGCCAAAAATGCATAATTCAATTTTGTTAATTCGGCTGCAGTGGCCGTTGTTCAGCATGGGAACGTGCAAAATACTCAGAATTTTTTGCTCTTTCGTTTGGTATATGACACGCTGGGTCTAGCAGAAAATTTTTCATGTCAGGTAATCTTTTGGTCTTATCAGAGTGAAAGCTACTTTGGTACTTTGGGCATTGTGGAATCAACACCAGATTACAGTTTGACATGAACTGAAGTGTAGATTATTCAGAATTTTTTGCTCTTTCACGTGGTATATGCTACGATATGCTACGATAAAGCATTGACGTGTCACGAATTCTTTATTGCCAAAAATGCATAATTCAATTTTGTTAATTCGTCTGCATGGCCGTTGTTCAACATGGGAACGTGCAAAATACTCAGATTTTTTGCTCTTTCGTTTGGTATATGACACGCTGGGTCTAGCAGAAAATTTTTCATGTCAGGTAATCTTTTGGTCTTATCAGAGTGAAAGCTACTTTTGTACTTTGGGCATTGTGGAATCAACACCAGATTACAGTTTGACATGAACTGAAGTGTAGATTATTCAGAATTTTTTGCTCTTTCACGTGGTATATGCTACGATATGCTACGATAAAGCATTGACGTGTCACGAATTCTTTATTGCCAAAAATGCATAATTCAATTTTGTTAATTCGGCTGCAGTGGCCGTTGTTCAGCATGGGAACGTGCAAAATACTCAGAATTTTTTGCTCTTTCGTTTGGTATATGACACGCTGGGTCTAGCAGAAAATTTTTCATGTCAGGTAATCTTTTGGTCTTATCAGAGTGAAAGCTACTTTGGTACTTTGGGCATTGTGGAATCAACACCAGATTACAGTTTGACATGAACTGAAGTGTAGATTATTCAGAATTTTTTGCTCTTTCACGTGGTATATGCTACGATATGCTACGATAAAGCATTGACGTGTCACGAATTCTTTATTGCCAAAAATGCATAATTCAATTTTGTTAATTCGTCTGCAGTGGCCGTTGTTCAACATGGGAACGTGCAAAATACTCAGAATTTTTTGCTCTTTCGTTTGGTATATGACACGCTGGGTCTAGCAGAAAATTTTTCATGTCAGGTAATCTTTTGGTCTTATCAGAGTGAAAGCTACTTTTGTACTTTGGGCATTGTGGAATCAACACCAGATTACAGTTTGACATGAACTGAAGTGTAGATTATTCAGAATTTTTTTGCTCTTTCACGTGGTATATGCTACGATATGCTACGATAAAGCATTGACGTGTCACGAATTCTTTATTGCCAAAAATGCATAATTCAATTTTGTTAATTCGGCTGCAGTGGCCGTTGTTCAGCATGGGAACGTGCAAAATACTCAGAATTTTTTGCTCTTTCGTTTGGTATATGACACGCTGGGTCTAGCAGAAAATTTTTCATGTCAGGTAATCTTTTGGTCTTATCAGAGTGAAAGCTACTTTGGTACTTTGGGCATTGTGGAATCAACACCAGATTACAGTTTGACATGAACTGAAGTGTAGATTATTCAGAATTTTTTGCTCTTTCACGTGGTATATGCTACGATATGCTACGATAAAGCATTGACGTGTCACGAATTCTTTATTGCCAAAAATGCATAATTCAATTTTGTTAATTCGTCTGCAGTGGCCGTTGTTCAACATGGGAACGTGCAAAATACTCAGAATTTTTTGCTCTTTCGTTTGGTATATGACACGCTGGGTCTAGCAGAAAATTTTTCATGTCAGGTAATCTTTTGGTCTTATCAGAGTGAAAGCTACTTTGGTACTTTGGGCATTGTGGAATCAACACCAGATTACAGTTTGACATGAACTGAAGTGTAGATTATTCAGAATTTTTTGCTCTTTCACGTGGTATATGCTACGATATGCTACGATAAAGCATTGACGTGTCACGAATTCTTTATTGCCAAAAATGCATAATTCAATTTTGTTAATTCGGCTGCAGTGGCCGTTGTTCAACATGGGAACGTGCAAAATACTCAGAATTTTTTGCTCTTTCGTTTGGTATATGACACGCTGGGTCTAGCAGAAAATTTTTCATGTCAGGTAATCTTTTGGTCTTATCAGAGTGAAAGCTACTTTTGTACTTTGGGCATTGTGGAATCAACACCAGATTACAGTTTGACATGAACTGAAGTGTAGATTATTCAGAATTTTTTGCTCTTTCACGTGGTATATGCTACGATATGCTACGATAAAGCATTGACGTGTCACGAATTCTTTATTGCCAAAAATGCATAATTCAATTTTGTTAATTCGGCTGCAGTGGCCGTTGTTCAGCATGGGAACGTGCAAAATACTCAGAATTTTTTGCTCTTTCGTTTGGTATATGACACGCTGGGTCTAGCAGAAAATTTTTCATGTCAGGTAATCTTTTGGTCTTATCAGAGTGAAAGCTACTTTGGTACTTTGGGGCATTGTGGAATCAACACCAGATTACAGTTTGACATGAACTGAAGTGTAGATTATTCAGAATTTTTTGCTCTTTCACGTGGTATATGCTACGATATGCTACGATAAAGCATTGACGTGTCACGAATTCTTTATTGCCAAAAATGCATAATTCAATTTTGTTAATTCTGCTGCAGTGGCCGTTGTTCAACATGGGAACGTGCAAAATACTCAGAATTTTTTGCTCTTTCGTTTGGTATATGACACGCTGGGTCTAGCAGAAAATTTTTCATGTCAGGTAATCTTTTGGTCTTATCAGAGTGAAAGCTACTTTGGTACTTTGGGCATTGTGGAATCAACACCAGATTACAGTTTGACATGAACTGAAGTGTAGATTATTCAGAATTTTTTGCTCTTTCACGTGGTATATGCTACGATATGCTACGATAAAGCATTGACGTGTCACGAATTCTTTATTGCCAAAAATGCATAATTCAATTTTGTTAATTCGGCTGCAGTGGCCGTTGTTCAACATGGGAACGTGCAAAATACTCAGAATTTTTTGCTCTTTCGTTTGGTATATGACACGCTGGGTCTAGCAGAAAATTTTTCATGTCAGGTAATCTTTTGGTCTTATCAGAGTGAAAGCTACTTTGGTACTTTGGGCATTGTGGAATCAACACCAGATTATAGTTTGACATGAACTGAAGTGTAGATTATTCAGAATTTTTTGCTCTTTCACGTGGTATATGCTACGATATGCTACGATAAAGCATTGACGTGTCACGAATTCTTTATTGCCAAAAATGCATAATTCAATTTTGTTAATTCGGCTGCAGTGGCCGTTGTTCAACATGGGAACGTGCAAAATACTCAGAATTTTTTGCTCTTTCGTTTGGTATATGACACGCTGGGTCTAGCAGAAAATTTTTCATGTCAGGTAATCTTTTGGTCTTATCAGAGTGAAAGCTACTTTGGTACTTTGGGCATTGTGGAATCAACACCAGATTACAGTTTGACATGAACTGAAGTGTAGATTATTCAGAATTTTTTGCTCTTTCACGTGGTATATGCTACGATATGCTACGATAAAGCATTGACGTGTCACGAATTCTTTATTGCCAAAAATGCATAATTCAATTTTGTTAATTCGGCTGCAGTGGCCGTTGTTCAGCATGGGAACGTGCAAAATACTCAGAATTTTTTGCTCTTTCGTTTGGTATATGACACGCTGGGTCTAGCAGAAAATTTTTCATGTCAGGTAATCTTTTGGTCTTATCAGAGTGAAAGCTACTTTGGTACTTTGGGCATTGTGGAATCAACACCAGATTACAGTTTGACATGAACTGAAGTGTAGATTATTCAGAATTTTTTGCTCTTTCACGTGGTATATGCTACGATATGCTACGATAAAGCATTGACGTGTCACGAATTCTTTATTGCCAAAAATGCATAATTCAATTTTGTTAATTCTGCTGCAGTGGCCGTTGTTCAACATGGGAACGTGCAAAATACTCAGAATTTTTTGCTCTTTCGTTTGGTATATGACACGCTGGGTCTAGCAGAAAATTTTTCATGTCAGGTAATCTTTTGGTCTTATCAGAGTGAAAGCTACTTTGGTACTTTGGGCATTGTGGAATCAACACCAGATTACAGTTTGACATGAACTGAAGTGTAGATTATTCAGAATTTTTTGCTCTTTCACGTGGTATATGCTACGATATGCTACGATAAAGCATTGACGTGTCACGAATTCTTTATTGCCAAAAATGCATAATTCAATTTTGTTAATTCGGCTGCAGTGGCCGTTGTTCAACATGGGAACGTGCAAAATACTCAGAATTTTTTGCTCTTTCGTTTGGTATATGACACGCTGGGTCTAGCAGAAAATTTTTCATGTCAGGTAATCTTTTGGTCTTATCAGAGTGAAAGCTACTTTGGTACTTTGGGCATTGTGGAATCAACACCAGATTATAGTTTGACATGAACTGAAGTGTAGATTATTCAGAA